>CM055900.1:62184119-62329119 GCA_029582155.1 Panopea generosa
GATATCGCCGACAAAATCGCAGTTTGTATTGAATCGGGAGCGTATGTTAGTTTCTCTAAAATTGCTAAAGAAAAATAATAAAACTCTCAAACTTGGGTGCTGGATTACTATATATATATTCTAAGGCCGCCTATTGTTCAATATGGCTTCCGTTATTTTTACAATATAGTGGAATCTATATATGCGCGTATCAGGGCCAGCTTGTGCCTGTATTTAACAGACAGTGTAAAGTTATCTTGTTCTATCAGCTCTCTTAATTGTTCCATATTACATATACGTCAATTGCTACTAGTACTAAAACTATGTTAGATGATTATGGAGTCGCCTATATGCTTGAAAAGAATTGTTTTGTAAATCCAAAAGTATTCCCAAATATTTTTAAATAAAAAAAAAATATCGACAATTTCATTCAACAATGGTTTGAATTAGTAGAAAAAAAGTTCAAAACTCGAACATTTTCAAATACCAGTTGATGTATGAGAATTATCTCAATAGCTTGCCCTCTGATCTTAGACTTTTTATTTTACACTAGACTACCTGTTAATCCTCTAAGTATAAAAACTGTACGATATGACAAAAATGAAATATATTGTTTATATTGCAATTCAAAAGATATAGAAGGTGAATTTCACTTCTTATGTATATATGATAGTTTTTGGTAATTTATTACCATTTCGGTAGTTATAATCAAGTTTTAGCTAAGATCTAAATAATTTATGACCACTCGAGTAGTATAATAGTTTCAACTAATTTATGACTATTTGGGAAGTATATGACCATTATGATTATACAGTTTCTGCTAATGTATGACCGTTTCGGTAATTATATGACATTTGGGCAGTAATGTGACCATTAGGTTAGTTACCGGTAAGTTTCAGCTAATGTATACCATTTGGGTAGTTAAATGACCAATTGGGTAGTTATCATATGGTTTCAGCTTATTTATGACCATTTGGGTATTAACAAATAAATTTTGGCTAATATTACCTTTTGGATATTAACAATATAGTTATGATATAGTTTTAGCTAAATTATAACCATTGAGAGAGAGAGAAAAAGAGAGAGCGAGAGAGACAGAACTTTTGTGAGTTTTTTTAAAAGATGCATAAACATACTGCATGATAGCAACAGTGACCTACTGACATCTATGTCTACATTTACTCGCACATAGCAATAAAAGTCGTCGTGTATATGATTTTAATTGTAATATATCGGGAGCTTTTAATTGTAAATAGGCTAGACCTTTAACCGGAAGAAGAAAAAGAAGAAGAAGAAGAAGATGATGATGAAGTTTGTCTATGGTACTTCAATCGGAACTAGTATTGCAAAATAGTGTAGCGCAGTGAACCATGTGATAACGCGGTTCCGCGTGCATCGCGGTTTCATTCCGAAGATTTCGGCAACCGCGTTATAACAAGTGTAATGTAGTTACGACCATTTAAATCATATAAAACAAAACATTTGAAACACAGATGAATTTTGTTTTATAATAAACCAAACAACCTGTGGTAAATAAATAGAAAGAAAGAGATGATCAAACAACATAGTATAACACGGGTTGCTATACTTACACTTTTGAGACGACCCCCATATAATGTGTATCTGACCAAATCGCGCGAACACTGCAAAAGAACACCGAGCAAGTGTTTTTTTTAAAAATCTAGTATTTTGAATGCATTTCATCGTTATATATAATACTTTAAATGTGGCAGGCATACTAGAAATTCTGATTTTAAAGTACATGACATTTGTATAAAAAAAAATAAGAATTCGTATAACAACGAAAACATTGAAAGAAAATGACCGATTTTCACAAATGGCGAAAGAGAAAAGCACAAACATTGACGGTAGCACGAGTTCAAATCAATATTTTGAATAAGCACAGCAAGTATACTACCTTTTTAAAGTATTACAGTCTTTCTTTTATTTATATAAAAAAATCCTAATCGAAAGTCAATCTGAAATCGTAGTAATGAGACCACAATCTCAAATGTTCCATGCATTGCGGCCATATTAATCGTCTCTGACCGTTGCTATACTAATGCGTAAAAAATTATGCTTTTACTATCGCATATATGAAGTGTTGGGGGTTTTTTTTGCTCTCTGTTTGATGTAACAAAAATCACAATAAAATCAAATTTGGATCTCTATGTCCTCTGCTATAGCAATTGCATTTTGAAACTTTTGGAACTATTTTATCGGTCGGAGGTAATGAGATCGTGGTCAACAGAATAACAAAGGTTATGAAGAAAAATTTAAATATTAGGCAATATGATCCCTGTAGAATGTTTCGCCTTCCAAAAATGTTTCGTTCAATGGCAGCTCAAGCTCTATGCAATGGTTCGCAAAACTTTTATATGTCAATTTCTAGTTTTAATAGGAGGTGAGGCGTGGTACACCTTCAACAAGATTTTAAATCACCAGTTGCCGCGCGTGGGCAATTCACCGTTCCAAGACGATATTATCTAGCCACCATATTTAATAGTTGTGTATCTTTTTAACTTTGGCTATATATTGTTTGCTAAATGTGTGTTTTTGTGTGGATGCCCGCGGTGTGGAACTTGAAAAATGGGTACATATGGGTCCTTTAAACTTCAAAACATGTTGCAGCCTACAATTGGGGGTCAAAACTCTACATTCAAGCAAATTATATAGGTGTCAAAACTCTACAATTAATCTAAATAAAACTTTGGCTACACATTGGCATTACATCTATGATTTCATTAAGATGTTCCCAGTCTGGAGTTCCAAGCCAGGAGGGGATTGAACCCCGGATTGAACAAGGGGACAAATGTCTATATTATGTGTCCAGAAAGGAGGATCAAAGCTCTACATTGCATTATGCAAAAGAATAATGGTGAAAACTCTACATCATATGTAAAACAAGAAATGTCACTGGTAAGTATCGCATGCCCCACAAATGGTCTGTGAAAATAACGATATATTCTATAATAGATAGCTATGTATCAATGAATATCAAGACTGACGTTCCAGACAAGACACGCAATTTCTTTTTTTTTATTTTACATTAAAGTATGACCTTGACCTTTGTGTAACCTTGACATTGACATTTAATTTAAAGGTCTGGGTATTTCTACAGACAAATGCAGTTGACAATTCATCATGACATGTTGTTCACTTGTGTCAGGCTATTTTAAAATCCCTCCATGTAAAACAAGTTACAGACCAGACACAGGTAAGGTTCTGGGTCTTAACGGGACAATTTGTCATGTCATGAACAATTGAGCCAAGTGTTTTGGAAATCCATCCATGTATGATAAAGTTACGGACTTAAAGTCTCAAACAGACTCATAGTGTTGTCGAACAAACTCAAAGTGTGACCTTGACCTTTTTTTTTTAATGTACGGGTGTGGGTCTTGCGTGCGATACATCTTCATGTTATTTAGCTCAATTAAGCCAAGTTAAAGACAAACTTACAGACCTGACAAGAAATATCAAACAAAATAAAACTGTGACGTTGACCTTTGGGGAAAGGTTCTGGGTCTTGCACGAAAGAAACTTCATCATGTCATGTTGATCAACTTAGCCAAGTGTTTTGAAATCTATCATTCGGTGACAAAGTTACTGGCCGGACACGAAATCTCAGACTGAAAGTGTCGTCAAACAAATATAAATTGTGACCTTGACCATTGAAGTGGGAGTATGGGTGTTATGCGCGTCACGGCGTCATATCATGTTGATCATTTGTAGTAAGTTTTTATAAAATATATCTATGCATGACAAAGTTACAAGCCGGACACGAAATCTCAAGAAGACTAAAAGTGTTGCCAAACAAACTGAAAGTTTGATCTTAACCTTTGAAGCGGTAGTAATAGTGTTGCTCGCGAAACATCGTCATGTTATGTTGATCATTTGTAGCAAGTATTTATAAAATTCATCAAGTGACACGAAATCTCAAGCAAACTAAAAGTTTCGACAAACAAAATTAATTTGTGACCTTGACCTTTGAAGTGTGAGTCTGGGTGTTACGCGCGACACGTTATTATGTTATGTTGATCATTTGTAGCAGCTATTTATGAAATCCATCTATGCACGACAAAGTTACAGGCCGGACACTAAATCTCACACAGACTCAAATACTCAAAGTGTGACCTTGACCTTTGAGGTACGGTCGCGACACTTCGTCATGTTATGTTCAATAGTTGTAGCAAGTATTAACAAAATCCATCTATGTGAAAAGATACAGACCGGACACGAAATATCGGACGGAAGGACGGACGGATGAATGGACTCTGTGATAATCATGTGCAACCTCAAAAATTTTAAATAGGCTGCTCACGCAATTGGTTGCTAGTTCGATCCCAAGCCTCTCATAAAACAACTCTCGGCACTGGTTCTGCTCAAGGAAGCGGACTCAAAAACGGTTCATATAAGCTCTAAGCTTTCATCAAAATCAAGCTTAAATGAATTAGTATAAACTAAATCAATAAGCTACCATTTCTAAAATAACAGCACCACCTTTCCCTTACTCTGTATCACTTTTACGTATTACACTGCAAAGGTGAGCAGATAGCTCCTTATAGTCATGCATTTTTTAAAATCATAACGGTTCATTAATATCTAAGTGGAGGTTATCTGTGGCCGAGTGGTCTAAGGGGCCGTCTCAAGATCACTTACCTCTCCCCGTTAAGAAAGTGAGAAAGATTCCAGTTACTTGCAGAAGGAGTTGGTTCTACTCAGTCTGAGATCTTCCTCCACCAGTAAAACTGGATATGTCATATATAACCTGAAATGTGTTGAAAATGACGTTAAACCCCATTCAAAAAAAAAAGGTCTAAGTCTATAAAATTATTAATATTTGGTCTTTTCAGCTAAATATTCACGATCTTTACGAAGCTTTTAAATGCGTTTCAGACTATTTTTCACTGAACATTCATTCTTATATAGGAGTAATTCTCACTTTTGGGATAGTAAATAGCCAAAGTAGTGCGCGTCAGAAATCCAACAATGGTCATTATGGCCCTTGGGGCAATCCCAAGGCCAAAAAGATATCTAAAACTACTTCACATGTATACAAAAACAAAAATACAGTTATTTTATGCAAACTTTGATTTGCTTTTATTGCACATTATACAGAATAATTATCACAATTTCGGCTCCACGTGAGACCAGCAATTATACAAGCTAAAACTACTTAAAATTCTCATCTGAATATCTATTTTGGTGATACTGTAAGAAAGAATTTCCCCATATTTAGGTTGGAATGACAGTATGACTGTAATATACACATATGCATATGGGAATATCAACACAAAATTTATGCATAATTGCTGCATTGAATTGCATCTTATTCATATTTATGCACCATGAACTTCAATTCAATCTACAGCCGAGTGGTCTAAGGTTCCATCTCAAGATTATTTACCTCTAAAAGACTCTCAAAAGTAAAGTTCAGTCCAAAAACTGTGTGAGACAAGTTTGTCATATACTTGCGGAACTATGGCGATTCTACTCAGATTCATTTGGAGGTATTCCTCCATCCATTAAATTGGATTCTATACATGAATATAATATGAAACGTGATGACAATGGCATTAAACCCCACAGTTGTATTCATCTATATGCTGTATATACATATCCAAAAATTTACATGCCAAAGATCTTGCAGCAATAAAACTACTCTGTAAGCTAGGTCCATTGACAATTGGCATTGAAAAGATTAACCTCCAACAAAAGCAATTTACTCCATAATATCAAGGAATTATATAGAGAAGGAAAGGCAACTGATCGAGATTTTGTGAATGCTTGCGTATTCACGCATAAGCTAGCAATATCTCATTTTCAATTACCTGAACTTCCATTCATCTCAGGAACACAAATCAAAATTCTTACACTGCAGAATGGAATTCTCATCAAAACAATACCGTTCCCAGAAAATTGTGTTTAAAATTATTGAAGCACTTTTGATTACAAAATTTGTATACTGCAGATTAATAACAACAAATTTTCATTCAAACCTCAATATCTTTAATTAAAGATCACTATGTGTGATCGAAACATGTTTAAACATCTAAAATTACATACAACTTACAGTTAATGTACAAGAAATGAGTTGCCTGTGAGTTATGAACGATTAATTTGCCAAGTAATAAATTCATGTGCTTTTTTATCAACACTTAGTCAGGAGATGCAAGTTTCCTATCCGACTATACAAGTCCTTGATAATATATGTTTATGTTTAAACTTATTTATTTAACTTCGATTGTGAAACAGGTTCTTACAACTTAGGCAAATCAAGCTCGAAGTCTTCCTGGTTTGAACCAGTACTAAGCACATGCGGAAAAGAATCTTGCTCAAGGACACCACACAGCCGTGGTGGAGGATCGAACCCACGATCATGGGTTTGGTGCTCTTCCACTGGACCACGCGCTCCACCTTGATAATATACATTTACATAAATAAAGTACATGTACAAATATATGGTTCCAATGGAAGTATAGGCTCGTATAATTTCACCAGTAATGTACACAAGTATGATACCAACAGTAATGTACACAGGTAAAGTTCTATTGATAATGTAGAACAGTATGGTTTAATTGTACTGCTCAGGGTAATTGTTTCAGCCCAGCGTGTTTTGTATAATTTTGAATAACAGCACACTATACACATTCTATATTATTTGTCAAAATGAATTCTTTTGGATCACAAAAAGATGATTTTGATGTGCACATTTAAATGCAAAATTTTAGTATGCATGAATTTTGAAAAAAAATCTTAAGAAATTAGGTTAAAAACTTTATATGCCTATATTGCAATACATTACACTTATCAGAAATTACTTCAAAATGTTAAAAGGCTTGCTATTTGGGCAACACAATATTTTAACTGATTTTGCCTCTTCAAAATCTCTCTTTGTTTAACTCGGTCAATTTTTGAAGTAAAACATTTTTATTTACCCCTTAATCAAAAAGATGTTGCTGTTATATTTTTTTAAACTCATCTTTTTTACATCGATTGTGAAGTGAAGTCCTTACAACTTAGACAAAGTATGTTCAAAAGTCTTTTTCAGTAGCATGTTCTGATAAAGATTCTTGCTCATGGGCACTACACACATCCATGGTGCTCAAACTGCACATCTCCGTGGTGGAGGATCGAACCTACAATCCCCCGATACTGGTGTTGATGCCCTACCACTGGACCACTCTCCACAAAACTGCCCTGAACAAAAAAAAAATTTTTGCTGTTCAAATGTGTTTATATTCTGTATGCATGATAAATTGCGTAAAAAAGCATAAGATTCAAGGAGGTAGATGTAAATTCACACAAGTTTCTGCATTTATATGAAATAGATGAGGTTTAATACCATTCTTAAAAACTGACATGTTATATACACGTACATTGTATGGCAGCCAGCCCTTATATGTGGAAAAATGAATCTGAGTAGAACCATCATCCTCCCACAAGTAGCTGGCAAACTTTCTCACTTAAGTTTCTGGACTGTGCTTGCCTTGAATCAACAACCTCAGAGATGAGAAGTAAGAGGTCTCAAGAAGACAGCACTGTTGACCACTCATTCACAGAGGTCTCAAGAAGACAGCACTGTTGACCACTCGTTCACAGAGGTCTCAAGAAGACAGCACTGTTGACCACTCGTTCACAGATGACTCGTAAATGAAATAAAGTCTTTATTTTACTAAAAAAAAAATTTAAGGGAATCATTAAAAAATTTAGTAGAATGAAACCTACATTGTTTATTTTGACATATTAAGCTTTTCCCAGACCTGTGAACAACCATATCCGCTCACTAAAAACACATCAAGTCATGAATTAAATGAAGATAAAATTTTTATCTGTTAAGTTCCACTGAGTGTACGTGCAGGGTGCTGTTTATAGCTGAGGCAGAATGTGACATGATAACAGGATTTTACATGAAAAATGTACAGATGATTCAAATAGTCCCATCAAAAATTGTGTTTGATGGGAATAACATCAAAGCAATAGAATTTAAATGTTGAATTTATTTCATCATAAATGAAAACAAATGAATTTGTAATCAAAATGTAAATTTGTTTTGAGAATTTGTTTGAAGATCAACTGATACATATTATAAATTGTAAACATGCATCTAATAAAGATCTCAATTGGAAATTCCATTGTTGTGATATCATTATCTCTCTTTATGATATCATTAATTTTCATTGATATTAATTTTTGTTGTTTTTGGTTTAAGGACATGTTTGTGGGGACTTAATTTCGTTGAAAACGAATTTTAGAAAAAAAAAAGATGCATTATTTGAATTTAAGTAATTCTATTACATAATGCATTTTAATTACTGACCTGTAGTGGCAACATGGGGTTATCATGTGGAGAGGTGTCAATTAGTCTGCTCTTTGGTGTTTGATCAAACTGTTATGAAAACAATAATTGATATGAAGAGGACGTGTCACAGATTGACAGTGTAAGTAGGTCGAGACGAACGCAAACTCACTAGTTAGAAATATTTATTCCTCGTCTACAAAAAGAAATAAAAACACAATAGCTTAATATGCTATTTTTCATTCAATACAAGAAATCTTATATCATATTTATTTGCATGCATATTTTCTCTTTTAATAACAGCTACTTGAAACAATGCTGGAGAAATACTTCACGCTGACATAAATTGTGTCGTCTACTATTGTAATTGACACATTCTTCTAAGATACAATCTATTTTTAATGCTTTCCATAGTGATGAAAATAATACACGCGAGTAAACATATGACCTCTGATAGTGACACGCATATTATTTGTAATGAAACAGATGGGAGTATTCAGTTACCTTATTTTAACCTAATCAGTGCACTAAATTAGAGATTTTCGAATTTAAATTTAACTTTCATTAGATCTAATAGCTAAATGTGCACACTAAATAGAAGCAAATAGATCTAGCTAAGAAAGGTAGAACTACGTTTTAAGTAAAATAAATGCAGTTCGGATCCAACAGAATTTTATCCTTGACATTTCATTGGTATTTAATTTCATTGTCGAGGCCCCCACAAAATCAATGAAAATTAGTACCCCATGAAAATTAATGATCAGTTTGTGTATGCAAATCATCCTACATGTATCAGTCCAGGAAGCCATTTCACAAAAAAACTTGCGATAAAAATAGGTCATACACATAAAGTAAGTATTGTTCATATTATTTTATATATTACTACAAATGAAACCAAGCTTGATTGAAAAATTTAGTTAATAGTAAATTTTCGGAAAATGTAATCGTCATTTCATGTGAATGATTATCAAAAATATTATGCATATTTGTTACTTTAAGTTTACGACTGATTTTTATCGTAAGTTTTTTTGTGAAATACAACCCAGATGTGCAGTATGTAAAGCCATTGTATACAAGTCATGGCTGACATCAGTTCTAGTGAGCTGATTGATGGCAATGCCCCATGGTCTTGTGTCCTTGGTTTGTACTGAAGCTAGGCGCTTGTCGTAGTCCAGTCTGTAGATTTACAGGTACATGTAAGTCTGGTTGTTAACAATAAATTTCTCCATATATACATACATCAGCCCTATATAACTCAATGTCTTCATAGATACAATCTTGGTTATGAGATGCAGACTGAAATGCAAACACAATTTGAAAAAGCGACATAGTGAATTACATTGTTGTCTGTCAATGTATGTCCATCCAATTTTATTTCCATATGCGTCGGGACTTTTCATAGCTTTCTTCGTATCATATATCAACAAGATGTAAATGAAATCCTTCAAAAGGAATGATAACCAATTAATCCAATGGAAGTAAAAAATCATAACATGTGTATGGTGCCTTTAACCCTGACATTAACACAGGCTTTCAAATTTCTCTGGAGGTGCAAAGAGAATCCAAAGCCGGCCAGACACGTCAGAGCTTTCTGAACAAAACATGATTTCATCCGCAAGCCAAAATCTTTATAATAACCATAATCTTTAAATAACAAATACATATTTAAATGAATATCTTTAAGAAATTGTCAAAATGTAATCAAATACAATTAGTAGATCCTGGAAGCAACAACAATTATAAGTGACCGTTTCTTGTCCAATATTCTCCGTCAACACCACCATAAAAATGCCTGAACCTTTTACTACAAATTGTGAAATGACAAGCATTATATATTCCTATATCCTTTCAATAATACAACATTTGTTAAAATGTCATATGACATTTCTCATCACAATTACGCTAGGTTTTGTTTGTTTTTGAAGCGCCATCTCCGAGGCATCGTCTTTGTAAGTAACAAATACTGCTATGTTGTTGATATTGTGTACCCCAGGCTTTCCAAAAGACACAGATAAAGGAATGCTACGTAATTCTCTTGCGGACAATTTAAACTGTTTCAATGTCTGCCCAACCCAGGAAAACCCACTGCTTGTGCTCTCCATAGTTGG
The DNA here is from genome assembly GCA_029582155.1 of Panopea generosa. Classification (NCBI taxonomy): domain Eukaryota; kingdom Metazoa; phylum Mollusca; class Bivalvia; order Adapedonta; family Hiatellidae; genus Panopea; species Panopea generosa. The sequence continues at coordinate 62,194,506 of CM055900.1, forward strand.
CACAGTTTCTTGAAACTCATTTAGCCTGAAATAAATGAAGAAGAACATGAGACTTTAGTTTTGAAGTTTTGAATATTAAAACAACTATATACAGTATGAGCCTGGATTGATTAAAAATTTGAAGTAGAGTTTATTTAACTGACACAAGACACATGGTATGATACCCCACCCAGTCACATTATACTGACACTAGGCCCACCAGACCTAGAACTTTCCTCTAAATACTGAGCATCAAGCGAGGAAGCTTCAAGTACCATTTTTAAAGTCTTTGGTATGACCTGGCCGAGGATTGAGCATGGAACAAAGTATCATAACTCAGATCGTGTTCGTTGTACCATATAATATCCATGTAGTAGTGTGAAACACATTAACGGAAGTTAATCCAATACCATTTGGTAGTTTTGGAGTTAAGTCAATGAGCTGTAGATACAGCTTGGATACTAAATATTTTGTTACATTATGTAAAAGTAAACGAAAATGAAAGTTAACAAGCAAATTCAGTGAATTTATGTCCTCTGCTTTTTTTCAAATGATCTGATTCAGGCATTCTTAAATTATTGCACAGAAACCCCCAAAAATACAATTTTTCACAAATTAAAGGGGCATAACTGTAGAACGACAAATGCCACAACCCCTAAAATCAAACTTAGCCTGTGTTTTGTCATTATAAACAATGTATTAAAAAAATTTTTTTTATTTGATTCAGGCATTCTTAAGTGATTGCATGAAAACCAAAGTGTGATGGAAGAACAGACAAACCCAAATTAGTGTCTCTCGCTTTTCGTAAAGTGTGGAACAACAAGTCCCTATATACGTGTGCCTCCAGCTCTACCACACCAGGGGCATGAAAATTATAACATAATTTAATAAACAAAATACATGTAGCTTGTACTCTTTTTTTTTTAAAACTCATAGTTAATTGGTAAAGTATAAAGTACAAATCTGATCTTTACTAAAATTCTCAGAATATTCTGAGCTCAGTCACCACAGCGGTGGTCTAGAGGTAGTGCATCCACCTTGTATGTGGAAGGCCATGGGTTCAATCACCAGCCGGGAGACACCAAAGACTTCAAAAATAGTACTAGAAGGTTCCTCATTTAGCTCTCAGCATTTAGAAAATAGTTCTAGGTCTGGTTGGCCTGGTGTCATTATAATGTGACTGGGTGGGGTATCATACCATGTGTCTGTGGCATGATACTCCAGTGTGGCAGCACTTAGAATACTGTCTCAAGTAGACACTGTCACAAGTTAATTAAAAAATTGTTGAAAGGGATGCTAAATGTCATACAACATCTAAATGCATCTTCGGTATAATCATTGGCAAGTGAGCCAAAATAAATTAGTATAAATGAAAAACAATACCTTTGTTGAGCTTTGCTAGTATCAACCAGAACAGTGATATCTGCATAGGCATTGTTCTTAAGTACTAAAGTCACTGGCACACTACATATTCTGGAAACAAACACAAAACATCATGTACAGTTATATTGTTACAACAAGACTGGCTTCTGTCTCACCAAAACACTTATGTACATGTACATGAATATATTTATATACTTAATAACTTAAATCTAAGAAAAGCATCTCAATGAACATGATTTTAGACTGGCTCCAGTAAAAATGCATATGACTTCTTTGTTATTGATTAAATAATGAATAAATAACAATTCCAAATTCAAATAAGAATAATGTTTGCATTTAAAATGTTGCAGGGACAAAGCTTATGCATACCAATGTAACTAATAACAGATACATAAATTATACATCAAATAGTGATACTAAATTTGTTCAGAAATAATATTGGTAATAGAAATTGAAATTTAAGTTTGAGTTCATACTGAGTTCAATATGTTTTGTGAATACAGTGCCAGGAGTGCATAGTCAATTCAAACAGTTTTGTGAAGACAGCATCAGGAGTGAATACTCAATTTGAAAAGATTTGTGAACACAGCACAAGGAGTGAATAATCAATTGGGAAATTTGTGAATACAGCACAAGGAGTGAATACTCAATTGGAAAAGTTTTGTGAATACAGCACAAGGGGTGAATACTCAATTGGAGAAGTTTTGTGAATACAGTGCCAAGAGTGAATACTCAATTGGAGAAGTTTTGTGAATACAGCACCAGGAGTGAATACTCAATTGGAGAAGTTTTGTGAATACAGCACCAGGAGTGAATACTCAATTTGAGAAGATCTGTGAATACAGCACCAGGAGTGAATACTCAATTGGAGAAGTTTTGTGAATACAGCACCAGGAGTGAATACTCATTTGGAGAAGTTTTGTGAATACAGCACCAGGAGTGAATACTCAATTTGAGAAGATTTGTGAACACAGCACAAGGGGTGAATACTCAATTGGAGAAGTTTTGTGAATACAGTGCCAGGAGTGAATACTCAATTGGAGAAGTTTTGTGAATACAGCACCAGGAGTGAATACTCAATTGGAGAAGTTTTGTGAATATAGCACAAGGGGTGAATACTCAAATGGAGAAGTTTTGTGAATACAGTGCCAGGAGTGATTACTCAATTGGAGAAGTTTTGTGAATACAGCACAAGGGGTGAATACTCAATTGGAGAAGTTTTATGAATACAGCATCAGGAGTGAATACTCAATTAGAGAAGTTTTGTGAATACAGCTCCAGGAGTGAATACTGAATTTGAGAAGATTTGTGAATACAGCACCAGGAGTGAATACTCAATTGGAGAAGTTTTGTGAATACAGCACAAGGAGTGAATACTCAATTTGAGAAGATTTGTGAATACAGCACAAGGAGTGAATACTCATTTGGAGAAGTTTTGTGAATACAGCACCAGGAGTGAATACTCAATTGGAGAAGTTTTGTGAATATAGCACAAGGGGTGAATACTCAAATGGAGAAGTTTTGTGAATACAGCATCAGGAGTGAATACTCAATTGGAGAAGTTTTGTGAATACAGCACCAGGAGTGAATACTCAATTTGAGAAGTTTTGTGAATACAGCACAAGGAGTGAATACTCAATTGGAGAAGTTTTGTGAATACAGCACCAGGAGTGAATACTCAATTGGAGAAGTTTTGTGAATACAGCACAAGGAGTGAATACTCAATTGGAGAAGATCTGTGAATACTGCACCATGGGTGAATACTCAATTTGAGAAGATTTGTGAATACTGCACCATGGGTGAATACTCAATTGGAGAAGTTTTGTGAATACAGCACAAGGAGTGAATACTCAATTGGAGAAGTTTTGTGAAATAGTACCAGGAGTGAACACTCAATTGGAGAAATTTTGTGAATACAGCACAAGGAGTGAATACTCAATTGGAGAAGATTTGTGAGTACAGTGCCAGGAGTGAATACTCAATTGGAGAAGTTTTGTGAATACATCACAAGGGTTGAATACTCAATTGGAGAACTTTTGTGAATACAGTTCCAGGAGTGAATACTCAATTTGAGAAGATTTGTGAATACAGCATCAGGAGTGAATACTCAATTGGAGAAGTTTTGTGAATACAGCACAAGGAATGAATACTCAATTTGAGAAGATTTGTGAATACAGCACCAGGAGTGAATACTCAATTGGAGAAGTTTTGTGAATACAGTGCAAGGAGTGAATACTCAATTGGAGAAGTTTTGTGAATACAGCACAAGGGGTGAATACTCAATTGGAGAAGTTTTATGAATACAGCACCAGGAGTGAATACTCAATTAGAGAAGTTTTGTGAATACAGCTCCAGGAGTGAATACTCAATTTGAGAAGATTTGTGAATACAGCACCAGGAGTGAATACTCATTTGGAGGAGTTTTGTGAATACAGCACCAGGAGTGAATACTCAATTGGAGAAGATTTGTGAACAGCACAAGGAGTGAATACTCAATTGGAGAAGTTTTGTGACTACAGCACCAGTAGTGAATACTCAATTGGAGAAGTTTTGTGAATACAGTGCCAGGAGTGATTACTCAATTGGAGAAGTTTTGTGAATACAGCACAAGGGGTGAATACTCAATTGGAGAAGTTTTATGAACACAGCATCAGGAGTGAATACTCAATTAGAGAAGTTTTGTGAATACAGCTCCAGGAGTGAATACTGAATTTGAGAAAATTTGTGAATACAGCACCAGGAGTGAATACTCAATTGGAGAAGTTTTGTGAATACAGCACAAGGAGTGAATACTCAATTTGAGAAGATTTGTGAATACAGCACAAGGAGTGAATACTCAATTGGAGAAGTTTTGTGAATACAGCACCAGGAGTGAATACTCAATTGGAGAAGTTTTGTGAATACAGCACAAGGAGTGAATACTCAATTGGAGAAGATTTGTGAATACTGCACCATGGGTGAATACTCAATTTGAGAAGATTTGTGAATACTGCACCATGGGTGAATACTCAATTGGAGAAGTTTTGTGAATACAGCACAAGGAGTGAATACTCAATTGGAGAAGTTTTGTGAAATAGTACCAGGAGTGAACACTCAATTGGAGAAATTTTGTGAATACAGCACAAGGAGTGAATACTCAATTGGAGAAGATTTGTGAGTACAGTGCCAGGAGTGAATACTCAATTGGAGAAGTTTTGTGAATACATCACAAGGGTTGAATACTCAATTGGAGAACTTTTGTGAATACAGTTCCAGGAGTGAATACTCAATTTGAGAAGATTTGTGAATACAGCATCAGGAGTGAATACTCAATTGGAGAAGTTTTGTGAATACAGCACAAGGAATGAATACTCAATTTGAGAAGATTTGTGAATACAGCACCAGGAGTGAATACTCAATTGGAGAAGTTTTGTGAATACAGTGCCAGGAGTGAATACTCAATTGGAGAAGTTTTGTGAATACAGCACAAGGGGTGAATACTCAATTGGAGAAGTTTTATGAATACAGCACCAGGAGTGAATACTCAATTAGAGAAGTTTTGTGAATACAGCTCCAGGAGTGAATACTCAATTTGAGAAGATTTGTGAATACAGCACCAGGAGTGAATACTCAATTGGAGAAGTTTTGTGAATACAGCAACAGGAGTGAATACTCAATTTGAGAAGATTTGTGAATACAGCACAAGGAGTGAATACTCAATTGGAGAAGTTTTGTGAATACAGCACCAGGAGTGAATACTCAATTGGAGAAGTTTTGTGAATACAGCACAAGGAGTGAATACTCAATTGGAGAAGATCTGTGAATACTGCACCATGGGTGAATACTCAATTTGAGAAGATTTGTGAATACTGCACCATGGGTGAATACTCAATTGGAGAAGTTTTGTGAATACAGCACAAGGAGTGAATACTCAATTGGAGAAGTTTTGTGAAATAGTACCAGGAGTGAACACTCAATTGGAGAAATTTTGTGAATACAGCACAAGGAGTGAATACTCAATTGGAGAAGATTTGTGAGTACAGTGCCAGGAGTGAATACTCAATTGGAGAAGTTTTGTGAATACATCACAAGGGTTGAATACTCAATTGGAGAAGTTTTGTGAATACAGCACAAGGAGTGAATACTCAATTGGAATAGTTTTGTGAATAAAGCACCAGGAGTGAATACTCAATTGGAGAAGTTTTGTGAATACAGCACAAGGAGTGAATACTCAATTGGAGAAGTTTTGTGAATATAGCACCAGGAGTGAATACTCAATTGGAGAAGTTTTGTGAATACAGCACAAGGAGTGAATACTCAATTGGAGAAATTTTGTGAATACAGCACAAGGAGTGAATACTCAATTGGAGAAGATTTGTGAATACAGGGCCAAGTCTAAGAGGTATTTGAATGAATATATCAATGAACTATTTTTAACTACTTTGTCTCCTGTTTCACCATATATATATGTAAACACTGGGTTAAGTGTAACAAACCCGGTACAGAATTTCATTCCGGTGCCTTATGTAAACACCAGGTTAAGTGTCACAAACCCGGTAAACGATTTCATTCTGATGCCTTATGTTAACACGGGGTTAAGTGTAATAAACCTGGTACAGGATTTCGTTCCAGTGCCTTATGTTTATACTGGGTTAAGTGTAACAAACACAGTACGGTATTTTGTTCCGGTGCTTAATGTTAACACCAGGTTAAGTGTAACAAACCCGGTACGAGATTTTGTTCCTATGCATCATGTTTATACCGGGTTAAGTGTAACAAACCCAGAACATGATTTCGTTCCAGTGCCTAATTTAAACACCAGGTTAAGTGTATCAAACCTGGTACAGAATTTCGTTCAGGTGCCTTATGTAAACACCTGGTTAAGTGTAACAAACCCAGTACAGGATTTCCTTCCGGTTCCTTATGTAAACACCGGGTAAAGTGTAACAAACCCGGTACAGGATTTCCTTCCGGTGCCTGACGGGTGAACAAAAGGCGATCGCGAAATGTAGCTTGAGACAAAGTCTCAGGTGACCTAACAAGGCACTTTTAGAATCATTGGTAATGTGTTCAGTGTTCTAGAAGTGCATTTCTCTATATGTAGAACAGTGTAAAATTAATTGTTGTGCAAGTCATATATATATCTTGATATAGCCTCATGCAACTCTTAAAACGATTTCCAAGAATTTTCAAAATCTGTTTGCTTTGTAAAAAAAGGCCCAAATGGTGAGATTGGAGACCAGCTAGGTCCAAAAACTTTCCAAATGTGACAAAGTTTGCAAGTTACTTTCAGAACGATGACGGTTCTACTGAAAATTGATTCTGAGATCTTCCTTCATCAATAAAACTGGATATGCCATATGGCATATAGAATTTGCCATGTTTTGCAAATGGCATTAAACCCCATTACAAACAAACAACCAACAAAAAATCTATGGGTAAATGCTGTTGTTAGCATTGATAGATATCTGACAATGGAAAATGTGTAATAAATCCTATGCAACCCTCAGTCAGAATGATGCTTACATGCATAAAACAGATCTGTTAGAAAATGAATTTTTTGTCTCACTTTTTTTATTGTACATATTAAAGTGTTAGCTGATGAAGAAGTCTGCAGTACTCAGATATAACTAATGAATATTCTGTCTATCCATCACACATGCATTCACAAACAGCTTTTTAGTAAATGATTGTAATCACTTGCATTTTGAATTTCCATATTTACATAATCCTAAAGGATAATTTGCATGTCTGACAGAAACGGTTGACTTTCTCAAGCCTTACCTCAACATTCAAACTATGAACATGCAAGTTTCTATTTGTCATCCTGTCCGTGATGGTTGATATACAATTTTCATTCGTCTTTCACCACTAACTCACGTGGGAAAATTATCAGTTACTTGCAGAGATGGTGTGTGCTCGAGTACTAGTTAACCTTCCAGGATCCCAGGAAACAGTGGTTAGGTTAACTGATGATCTGTTAGCCCTCGATGGCATAAAATAATGTTAAATATTCAATCAATAAATCAATATTCAATCAATTGTCATCCTGTCACAATGAATATTTATAACGAAATATATTCAAACAAATATTTACTTGGTTACAATCAGACAAACAAACATTTTCACAGGTATTTTACATAATGTTGATCTGGACATGCAATTCAAATTCCTACATAACCAACCCACGCTAAAACTTGGAATACTGTATATTTAAAAAAGGGCATATTCTTTAAAACCTGTATTAATGATACAGTATGTACTGGCTAGATTATCTGTGGCTGAACAGACTAAAATACTTGTGGTTGCATGTTTAGCCTAGCTTGGTATAAATGTGAAAAACGTTTCAATCACTTGTGGAATTATTTTCTCCGATTCTTTCGAGTTGGAACCAATATAACTGCATGCCATACTGTGTTTCGCTGATTGTGATGAAAATGATGGTCTAAACCCCATTGGAAAGTAACAATCTTTGCTAAGTGGGAGCATAATGCATACCTGCACTTGGCGAAGCAGTTTTCGACATCAGTTTGGTGCTGTAGAGTATATGTCACAAGCTGGGTTATCACTTCAAATGCAGGCTTTTTATTTTCTTCAATCTCCTCATCCTTCGTAAACTTGATCGGTGGTCTTTCCTTTGGGACCTGTAGATTACAATCATGATAGTTTCTTTTACATATAAATGCATTCTGAAAAAACGTATTCTTTAATCTGTAAAAAGTTTAATCTTCTGCCAAAAAATACTTTCATTGTACAAAAAACTTTATTTTTTCATAAAATCTTGAAATTTTAACGCAGCCAAAGAAATAAAAACATTAACAGTACCAGAATAGAATAAATCTAAAGCAACAAATTTAATATCCTAAATCAACCCTTACTACTTTAACTGGACATAATAACATTCCTACCGACAAAATGGTTACAAAATTTTCCAAATCAATTGCTGAAACTAGTATTTAGTTGTAGCTGTAAAGCAATTAGGAATAATTACCATAACAAATGGATAAGATGTAAATATAGTTTCAGGCTTGTCCACCTTCACATGGTGCTGTCCTACACAGGTACTCACTGTACCATCCTGATCTACAACATGAGCCTGAAAATATATGTATCACATGTATGTGTGTATATATACACACAACATGAGCCTAAAAATATATGTATTATATATATGTGTGTGTATATACACACACAACATGAGCCTAAAAATATATGCATCACACATATGTGCATATATAAACACAACATGAGCTTGAAAATACATGTATCACATATACATGTATGTGTATATATACACATAACATGAGCCATGTATCACATGTATGTGTGTATATATACACACAACATGAGCCTGAAAATATATGTATTATATATATGTGTGTGTATATACACACACACAACATGAGCCTAAAAATATATGCATCACACATGTGCATATATAAACACAACATGAGCTTGAAAATACATGTATCACATATATGTGTATATATACAGACAACATAAGCCATGTATCACATGTATGTGTGTATATATACACACAACATGAGCCTAAAAATATGTATTATATATATGTGTGTGTATTTACACACACAACATGAGCCTAAAAATATATGCATCACACATATGTGCATATATAAACACAACATGAGCTTGAAAATACATGTATCACATATCTGTGTATATATACACACAACATGAGCCTGAAAATATATGTATCACATATATGTGTGTATATACACACAACATGAGCCTGAAAATATATGTATCACATGTATGTGTGTATATACACACAACATGAGCCTGAAAATATATGTATCATATATATGTGTGTATATATATACACAACATGAGCCTGAAAATATATGTATCACATATATGTGTGTGTATATATAGACAACATGAGCCATGTATCACATATACATGTATGTGTGTGTATATATATATATATATATATACAACATGAGCCTGAAAATATATGTATCACATATATGTGTGTGTATATACACAACATCAGCCATGTATCACATATATGTGTGTATATATACACACACAACATGAGCCTGAAAATGTATGTACATGTATTACATATATGTGTATATACACACACAACATGAGCCTGAAAATATATGAATCACATATATGTGTATATATACACACAACATGAGCCGAGACAATGTTGCTGAGAAGCCTTTCAGGCATCACGAATATTAAACAGGCCAAATGTTTTTCATCACCTGATGAAAACTCAAAATTTGGCTTTTAATTCTTAAATAAACAACATAAGCCTGGAATATACATCAACACATATTTATCATTATTATTTCTGTCATGTACAAGGTGTTATTCAGAAGTTCATGGATTTAATAAAATCCATATATATGCAAGTAAATAGCTATATTTTTCACAACTTAAATATTGGTTTATTTGTCATCAATGTAAAGTGTTTAAGTATTTTTCTTATGTCAGTAATAATGTTATGGTATCCATTGCAACATACATACAGGATGAGTGCCACAGCTCAAAACATTTCGACAGATAAATATGTGAAATATAACAATCGTTTTCCTGTAAAATGTGAAAAATCACTAAGTCTACTGAGATCCTTTTAAAGAAAATGTAAAAGTTTGTAAAAGTGCTTTACCTGCCACAGTATGATCAGAGTGATGTCCAGGTCTATGGCACTGTTCAGGCAATTAAAATCTCTTGCACTCTCCTCCTTTATCTCGGCAGATGGGAAATTTTGGTTCTGGAATGTGTCTTCATCGAGGGACTTCAACTTCACTCGAGATCGTTTGTAGAATTCTGAGCATGGAGACTGATTGCTGAGTATCTGTAAATGACTAAACAAGTGAAAACTGGGAACTCATTGATTACTGAGTACATGTATGTGTAAACATTAAATAAGTGAAAACTAGGAACTCTTTGACTGCTTAGTATCTGTAAACACTAAATAAATGAAAACTAGGAACTCATTGATTGCTGAGTATCTGTAAACACTAAACAAGTGAAAACTCACTGATTGCTGAGTATCTGTAAACACTAAACATTCAAGTGAAAACTCACTGATTGCTGAGTATCTGTAAACACTAAACAAGTGAAAACTCACTGATTGCTGAGTATCTGTAAACACTAAACAAGTGAAAACTAGGAACTCACTGATTGCTGAGTATCTGTAAACACTAAATAAGTGCAAACTAGGAACTCACTAATTGCTGAATATCTTTAACCACTTAATAAGAGATAACAAGAAACTCACCAATTGCTGAATATATTTAAACAATAAATTAGTGAAAACTAAGAACTCACCGATCGTTGAGTATCTTTAAACACTAAATAAGTGAAAACTAGAAACTCACTGATTGCTAATTAGCAATAAACAACTATGACTTTATAAAGTGTTTGATCCCTAACTCAGTACTGATTCTACCCAGGAAATGGACTACATGTTTATATACACATGTATATATGTATTACCTTGGTTGAGTTTAACGGGAGATCTGTGAAGTTCAAAGTGTTGGCACTGAGGGTTGAGGTGTCTATATTTGGAAGAAGCTGTGCTTTGAGACATACTTGGAGTATCTCTCTACTGCCTATACGAATATCTGAAATGTCAAAATCCAGCCATTTAAATTGGTATTACATGTATCTATACAAATATCTGAAATGTCAAAATGCAGCGATTTAAAATTTGGTATTTTTTTATGATGGGTGGCATATACTACTACTACACAATTCATGTACAACTTCATAAAATAATTTTCTGGCGATTGGTTTGTTTATCTGGTCGAAATTCATGTTCCACGAGTATAAGACTCTTTCATGGGTATCGGGATGAGCAAGGAAATTCCCATCAAATACTTCACTGTTCAAACTGGAACCAAGTTCCCTACCAATACAGAGACACCGAGGACTGGAATCAATTGTATTGTGATAATTATTTTACTTGCATACCACTATGGTATTCATATTTTTTAAAACCAATTTCCCATTTCCCAGGGTGAGATAGAAATATCTCAAACCAGTAAAATGTTAGATATACCATAATTATGTGAGAAAATGACTTGAATAAACATGCAGGTATTTAGTACACCATTCTAAACTTTATGCAACTGTCTAATTTCATTTTATCTTAATACTTAATACATGTAATGTTGTGAAACCAAGGCCTGCTCTCCACAGGTTTGTTTGTTTTGTTAAGATATTTAGCATCATGTTTATGCCATCGAGGGCTAACAGACAATTAGTTAACCCAACCACTCTTTCCTGGGATCCTGGAACGTTAACCTGTATTCAGAACCCATTTCCACAAGTAACAAATAAACTTTTCCTGCTTGAATCAGTAGTGAGAGACAAATGATAATAAGACACCATGTCTTTTATCAATCATCACAGAGACTATGGCTAAATGAGTAAACTTATGCCCCATTATTTGTTAGTCGGTTGCACTACTGAATGAGTTGACTGGATCCGGTGCTCTCCGGAAATGCATAAGAAATGTATGTATTAAGCACAGAAGATGTGTGGGCAGACAGGACGGAGATGTCTCAACATGTCCATGAGCAGTAAACTACATTCCCGTATTGATTATACTGATTACCTGTCTCGGTATGCTGGGACAAACACTTCATAGTCCACTGTTGACTGGCACACGATATCTGTCGTATCTGGATCTCACGTACGTGGGTCTTCTGTAAGTGGGACTGTGAATAAATCAAGGTGCATACAATAAGTCAACGACAAACAGAAAAGACCCAAACAGACTTTCTAAATCATAAAATGGGTAAAGTGATTCTGTTGTTTGTCAATGGGGTTGAACACCATTTCAACACATGACAGGTTATATCGGACATCCAGTTTTGTTGGGGGAAGGTCCTCCGTGGCCGAGTGGTCTCCGGCGCTGCCATCTAATGGCCACTTACTTCTCACACCTGAGGTCACGGATTCAAGCCCAGCTTGGTCTAAAACCTCTATGTGAGAAAGTTTATCAGTTACTTGTGGAAGGATGGTGGTTTTACTCAGATTCATTCTGAGGTCTTCCTCCACAAATAAAACTGGATATGCTTGTATAATCATTTGTTGAAAATGGTGTTAAACCCCATGCAGAAAACTTTGTCATATTCAGTTTATGAAGCAAACTGTGTTCAGACACAGCATTGAGAGGCAAATGCTCCAGAGACAGCACCTTAGATCACCCAGACAAGGAGGACTCCAGACCCATGGGGACTTGTGGATAATCCGCTGGTATAAACTTGTAAGGGGAGATACATGTATTATGTCCACTTTTCTTTCAATCTCTGTAAACATTTCTTCAACATGATATACTGGTTCAACATTAAACCAACTTTTCAGCTTTTATCAATTTTAAACAGATGCATGTAGGTATTTATTTCTTTTTGCAGGCATCATTCACACCCAGTTTTAGTCTATTCATTTGTTTAAAACTTATGTTATTGAGCGGAAACCATTGCGCTAATTAAAATAACAATTAACTTGACACCAGTGACACAATAACAATCAAAAAAAAGCTACCTAGGTACCAAGTTTCATTCCAGTATCTCATTTCTTCCTTTAGAATTTTTTTTTATTTTTGATACCAGTGACCCTGCATACAATCCTAACCTTAATCTTTATATAAGCTACCACTGTATTAAGCTTCATTCAAATAGATAATTCCTATCTTAAGTTACTGGGCAAAACACATTTTTTTTACTTTTAGTTACAGTGACCTTGACCTTAATCCCAGTGACCTTATTTACAATCCCAGCCTCCATCTTGATAGAAGTTGCCTTTGTACAAATAGCTCAATCCTAGCATAAGTTATTGAATGAAAACCATTTTTCTGTTTTTAATGACAGTAGCCCTGACAATGAACCTAGTGACCCCATCCTTTGTCTTAATATAAGCTATCTATGTACAAAGTTTCATTCAAATAGCTCATTCCTATCTAAAGTTACATGTATTAAAGAAACCATCAGTTTGGCGCCCGCCTGTCCACACTCCAAATGACATCCAGCATTCTAATAACCAGCTTATTTTCAAAAATAATTTACGAGAAAATTGTCATAATCGTAAACTGACAATTATTCATTATAGTTTTAATATTCATCCAAATGAACCAAAATCTCAACATACGTGTACAACAAAGAAATTGTCAAAAATTGTTTTGTGAAATGCAGCTCTGGTTTTGAAAAACTTGGTTAAAATTTGAGTTTGATATTTCCTTGGATTTTTTTTTCCATTGATAAAAGCAGATGAAATTAAAAATATATTGGACTTTTATTAAAAAATGTCCATAAATGTGAAAAATAAAGACACATTGATAAATCAATTTTAGATTTGTCAACAACTGACTCTCAGCATTAAATTCCCAATTTAATGCAGCCCCTCAATGCACCAGAAGGATATTATGACAGCACATAAAAACTTGTAATGTCTTTTCTCTCTTTTTCTTATCATCTACAACCCTTTACTTCATATAGACGCCTTTGGGTACCTCTAATATAGGCGCATTTAAACACCTCTAATATAGGTGCCTTTGGACACCTCTAATATAGGCAGCTTTGGACACTTCTAATATAGGCGCCTTTGGACACCTCTAATATAGACACCTTTGGACACCTCTAATATAGGCGCCATTAGACACCTCTAATATAGACGCCTTTGGGTACCTCTAATATAGGCACCTTTGGACACCTCTAATATAGGCACCTTTGGACACCTCTAATATAGGCACCTTTGGACACCTCTAATATAGGCGCATTTGGACACCTCTAATATAGGCGCATTTGGACACCTCTAATTTAGAAGGCTTTTGAATTATTGGGTGAATTACGTTTATATTAATTGATAGAGTGGAAAACAGTGCAGGAACTGTTCAGATTGCTTGTTGCGAGCAATCTGAACTCTTCCTGCACTGTTTTCAAAGGCCTTTTATGATTGGTGCGGGTAAACGGGTATCTATGGAGTAAAGGGTTAATTATTTTTTCTTTTACTTATCTCTTCATTTCTTTGATTGTTGGTTTACATCCTACTGAATGTTATAATTGCCATCTTGATTCTAATGTTATTTGTATATTGAAAGGGGAGGGCCGTTACTAGTGTTGCTAGAACTTGTGGCCCAACCCGTTAGCTACGTGAATTATGCATTAAAATATGTTTAAACCAATCATTTTGAGAATAGGGTAAAGTGAAAATACATTAAAATTGTCATGTGTATCTCTTTTAGTCAAACATTCTTCCTACTACTTTAAATATAAATGCTGTATTACTAAGATAAAACAGGTACCTGACTAAGATTCTCCATCTCACAAGCTATCAAAGATTGTCCAATATCTTCCGACTTGTCAGAGTTGGTATATCTGCATGCCTTCTGTGCCACGGCCCGCACACTCAGGGACTCTAATGTATTGACTAGAACTGTGTGACGTAACAACCGATGTCTGTAATGTACAAAATCATATATTATTCACATTTGTTTAAAGTAGGTGTACACACTTGTAGAAGATTTAACTACAATAATTTCCGAGCAACACTGTGTAGGACACCAAAATATCATAATATGTACAGCTCATAATGTGATTTGAATGCACTGTTATTCATTGTGACACAAATGCTTCATGAGTTTTTTCTAATGAAGTAAATGCAAAATGTTGTTATTATTAAGTTATGGTACAAAATGTTTCAACTAATATTAACTGAAATCCAGGACTATTCAATTTTCTGTCAAGTTTATACTGAAATGAAGCATATATGTATTGCTAAAAGACAAAACTGGACATTAAGTAAGAACTATATTTGTGAATGGTCTAAAGCCGTTTTGAACACATGACAGGTTATCTATGGCATATCCTGTTTTATTGGTGGAGGATAAAGACCCAATAATGAATCTAAGAAGAACCAACATCCTATCACAAGTACATGTAACTGACAAACTTTCTCACATAACTGTTTTGGACTTAATTGTGTTTGAACCTCAACAGTAGCAAGTAAGTGAATTTGAGAAGCACCCAAGAACATTTGACCAAGGAGGAGGAGGACCAACATGCAAACCTCAACATGGAGACAACTGTTGAGTGACTCTAAAACCAGGTCATTTACTTTTGCTCTTGGTTTCAACACTTTAGCTACTTTCTGTTTAAACATATTTGCACGGAGCAGTGATTCAGTGGATAGGATGTTAATCGCTCATGCCAGATTGCTTGGTTCTACCCAAGGTCTATTACTAACAGCATAGCCAGGATTATTAACTCAGACGGTAGCGTGTCTGGTTATCAATCCAGGGGCGCGAGTTCAAACCCCGTCTGGCCATAGCCACCATGATGATTGATATACGACATTTCGTCTAATTATCATTTGTCTCTCACTGCTGATTCAAGTGGGGAAGTTAACAGTTACTTGCAGAAAGGGATATACTCTGGAGTACTGGTTAATCTTCTGGGAAAGAGTGTTAAAGTAAACCGATCGTCTGTTAGTCCTCGATGGCATAAAAATGATACCAAATACTCAATCAACCTATCAATTAATACCATTGAGTCTCTGTACTTGTTTTTCCAAGAACTCGGAACTTATTTTGAAACTGAGCTGAAATAAATTAAATATAAAGCAAATCTATTTTATATGGTACATACCTGTTTTTCTCCAATTTCTGTGCTGACTCGTAGTAAAAGAGAAAGTCAACTTCATGAATGCCTCCAATATCATTGCCCCTTATCCACATTGGCACAGACATGGTAGATTTTGTGAGTAGAACTCCTCCAGGAATGTCAATATTGGTGACATAATCCAACATACACACATCACCATCAACTGTCAAAGATTTACACGCAGACGCCTGACTTGAAGCAACACTTTCCGCACGATATATGTCTGAAAAATTTGGTTTCTCCGAATGCACACCAAATGTGAAGAACTTAGGATTGTTTGATGCCACTTTAAGTTTGTGCAAGGGGCTGGAGCCCGTGTTTGTGAAATTAAGCATAACCGGATGGACTTCACCACAAAGTAGTGTCTTTGGAAAGTTTACAAATGAAGCCTGTAAGAGAGAAAGTAGTACAATGTATCTCTTTACACAATAATTAGTTCTTAATGTAACAAATGTATAAATAATGAGAAGAGAGGCAGTAAGTTAAAATAAGAGCTGCCTTAAAACAACTTAACTGTAGTTAAACATCTTAAGTTAAACTAGAAATGCGCCATAGGACACCGATGCCCAAGCAGTTTGTTAGTGAATTTTTAAAAAAAAATAAATTGAAAAGGGGCTACAACTCCTGTAACATTTTACTGACATTTTATCAACCTTGACCTGTATTTTATATACAGCTACATTATAGCCTACATACCATATAAAATTGACCTCCTTAGGCACAGCGGCAGACAAAACAATAAAATGTTATTGCCACAAAGTGTATTTCACTGCTTAGTCAGCATGATAAGGTTATTTAATACGTCTGATAGAAAATATCTGGACCGATTTTTTTACTAAATTTTGAAATGAAAACCGGTTTTAAACAGTAGAAATCAGTCCAAAAACGACAAACCGGTGATTTTAGATGCTCTGGCTACATACCATATATCAATTAAATTTAAAGATCCTTTCAGAAATTTCAACAACTTCTGAAAGGATCTCTGAATTTAATTGAATTTAATCCAAAACCAATTTGACTGATTGATGGACAAGGGTAACAATTAAAGCCCCACCTACAACTATTTTTCGAATGATGTGTGCATAAAAGTCCACTTAACACAGAATGTCAGATTTTCTTATAATTTTCTTCTTCATTTTTAATCCATGCTTTTGGGTTATTAATTTATATTTTCAATGAATAGTAAGATAAGATACAAATTTCTTTCACAACCGATAAGAATATCTGCATTTTTTATCGCGGTGAGATACTGTATTTCTATCTCACCCTAGGGCAAGGATAAAATTCTCACGCTATGACGTTTAGACTCATTTATGACATAATGTATAAAAAATATATGACATCAATTATATAATATAATGTCTTAAAAATGATCGTTGTGAAAAATATAATGATAAATTAAGTTAAAATAATCATTTAATACATTTGCTATGCAAGAAAAAGAATCGTTCATGTCTTTTTCGGTTATAATGTTGATCAATCCCCCCACTCCCACTCCCCTAGATTTCTCATAGAAACATGTTAATACCATCACTGGCATGATATATTAGGTAGAGCATTACTTAAAGAATATGAGCCTGGGAGAACAGTGCAACTGGTCTATTCACTATTTCAGAAAACAACAATTAATACCACTGAAACCCATCATTAGAAAAAAGACACACATGAATCGCCTGTACACATGACACAATGGCTACCTGTAAGCTTTTATCTACTTAGGACTACCTATAACTTTACCCATGACAGGACAACCTGCAAGCTTACCTGTCACAATGACCACCTGCAAACTAACCTGTTACACTGACTACCAATAAGCTAACCTGTAAGATTGACTACCAATAAGCTTACCTATAACATTGACCACCTGTAAACCTACCTGTAAGACTGACTATCTATAATCTTACTTATAAAATTGACCACCTGTAAGTTTACCTGTAATATTGACAACCTATAAGCTTACCTGTAACATTAAACACCTGTAAGCTTTCCTGTAACATTGAACACGTGTAAGATTACCTGTAACATTGACTACCTATACACTTACCTGCAACACTGGCATTTCTTGCTGTATAGTCAGGTCCAGTCTTCTGTCCGGACCATACACCTTATAAGCCATCTCATCTTTCTTGTTATTCAGTCTGGGTCCTTGCACCTCGAGCCGCTGTTTGCCACGGACATAAACAGTGCTCACATAACTTGCTTTAGGACCAACTGTGTTCCCCAGAGGGCCCCCAGGTCCTTGTGATGGGGCCATAAATGTTGTGGATGAACTCCCAAGGTCATAAGTTATTCCATAAATCCGTAGATCTCCCATCTGCTGTGGTGTGAGTGTCAACTGTACCTGCATGTCAACAAATGCTTGATTGTATTAATGAAATTCAAACATGCATGTACATATATATAATTAATTTCTCGTCACATCATTTGTAGGATTTTATTTAAAACCTTCAATTTTATTTCAATCCAACATCAAAAAAAGACAAAAACTGCTTTTATTTGGTATGTATATTTGGTAAAGTACTCAGATTCAGGTTCAGGTGGGAAGTGGGGTGGGGTTAGTGGGATTGCATTACCCTTTTAATTTTTTCATCAACATTTTAATTAAGATCATATTGTAATTTAACTACTCTGTTAGTCTAGTAAAGATTGGCAAACATCCATGTGAGAGTGCACAAACTAAAATGTTATTTACTTTACATTGATTGTGACAAAAATTTACAGCTTAAAGTCTTCTTGGGTAGAACCAGTACAACGCATTACACATTAGCGGGGGCATAAAAATAGTGAAACCTGTGGTTGGAATATCCCTATATTTTCAAACTCACACTTTTTACATCAATTGCAAAACAAGTTATTACAACTTTAATAGACGAATCACACTCAAAGTCTTTGAGGTTAGAACCAGAACTAAGCATATGCAGATAAAGTACATGTAGCTCTATCTCAATTCTATATTACTTACCGGCAGTCTGTCATTTCCCTGAAGCACTATTTCATTAATCACCTGGCCATGTACAATTTCGTCTGCCAAATTGTTCTATACAAGAAATGAAAGAAAATTGCTATAGTCATGTTTTTTATGAAAAAGCCAGTTTAAAAATTTAATTTAAAATTTTAAATATTAAAGGTAGTGAGTGTACCAGAAAAATTTGCAATTATATCTAAATGAAATTATGTTTGTAAAACTACAATACAAATGATTAGGAATTTCAAAATGTGACAAAAAATAACAATTTAATAAGAGTTATTTTCAACACATGACAGATTACACGTCACATATCTAGTTTTATTGGTGAAGAACGGCTCCTGGATGGATCTACAGCATACAGCTTGAACCTAAACTTTTACATAAGAGTTTTAAGCCCAATTTCTCCTTTTCATTCTGATATTTCTTGCAATTGAATATACCACAAGAATAAGCATAAAACTTGAAATATGACATTGACTGACTTGAAAAAAGGTTTTTGCCAATGCTAATGCTCAAATTGACGTACCACCTTTTTACATGTATATACAGTCCAACCTGTTTTAAGCAACCACTCAAGGGAAAAAGCAAAACTGACCCCTTAAGGCAGGTGACTGCTTAAAACAGGTTGATAACTAAAATTTAAAAAATGCTTATAGAAAATATGGCTGTTTAAGACAAATGGTTGCTTAATAGAGGTGACCACTAACACAGGTTTGACTGTACATTATTCTTTTGCTTAAAATTCTGCGAACAAAATTATCAGGAGTAATTTTGTCTTTTTTTTTTTTTATTTTTATTCATAAGAAGTAAAAATATTGTTCCTACCTTTGCAGATATCATTTGTTCATTTGTTATTGGCTGTGGCTTCTCGTGACTGGCTATAGTTGGTAGGAAGCTCCAGAGCAACATCACATCAGTCAGTGTCAAGGTTACCTTGAGGGGATTAACCAGGTACAACTCGATCGTAATTGGCTCTGAAATGTGCACCACATTCATTATTGCTCATATTTGTAGTAGTCTGTTGATATGTATATAATTAAGGTCTTTCTTTAAGTAAATCATAATGACAACAATTGACTTCTGACTATATGCACATACAATAATACAAAATAAATGATTTCAATACAATAGCCATTTCAATAACTTTCAACTTCATAAAACGTCACTTTTTTTTCTAGTTTTTAAGATATATTTTGCAAATATTTACTTCTCTTAGGTTCTCTGTTTCAGTTTGATAGCCTTTACACATGGAAGAATTTTTTTAATTGAATATTCATGATCAAGCTAGTCGTGTTTGGCTCTCAAGAGAAATAAATAGCTGTTTTATCAAATATACAATGTACAAGAATTCACGATGAGTAAAAAGGAAAACATTGTACAAACTCTTCTTTCAAGTACAAACGCTCTATACCATACAAATGATAATTTACGCTATAATTAATAATTAAAGAAATTTTATATACAATTCTTCATTTCCTACTGCATGGCAAATAATGCAACTTCAGTTACTGGTAGTATTTCAGTAAATATTTCTTTTCTTGAGGTCTCAGCGCTTAAAAATTACCTCCACTTAGTGATGATAGCAAGATTCTTGTACCCAAGAAATTAGAGCTGTGTAAATTGTTTGGGAATTTGTTTTGGTCATGTTTCTTTGTATGAATGAGAACATTAGAACATTTTTCAATCCAAGTTTGGATGACAGTTAGTTCTGTTTGATACACAACACTTTGGCCAAAATACCAGAAATGTAGGGGTGTCATTAAATTATTTGAAAATGAGAAAAAGCAATCTGGTCAACTCCATTATTTTTTTACATATTCGGACCAACAGAGATCTCTGGAAACACTTTTGGAACCACTGATAATAATTATGTTCAGTCTTCCGGAAGTGTATTCCTCTATAATGCTGAACAGTGCAAATCATATCATATCTACATACATGTATGTATATCATTCAAACAAACAGTACAATCCCCTCTCGTTCTTTACAATTTCTGAACATTGATCTACTCATACCATAAAGATCAGATTACTAAACAGTTAAAATTATCTTGCATCAAATTCAAATAAACAAATTAATCACCTCTGACAAATGCTACTGGACTGAGTTTGTTGTCAGTTTTATTTGTGTGTAGTTGAAGGGATGGCCTAAACATAGGCGGTATGCTTCCTCCATTGGCCTCAGATACCAGCATCTCTTCTAGTTTTAGCCAGCGTGAATTCCGACCTTCTGGATGATCAAACCAAACACCTGTGGCAAATACCTTGTCACCTACAATAAAATTTACAATAAGCTTTAAAAAATTTACATATTTAAATTTTAACATAGAAACGTTTTGACATAATTTTGCTTCTCCTTATGAACTTATCCTTTTTATGTTATTTATCACCAGTATTAGAGTATATTACATAATTATGTTAATCTTTCTGTATTCATTATTCTCATCATTGAGAATCATTTTAACAAGGTCAGAATATATCCACATGATTACATATAAAACAAGAGCTGTCGAAGGACAGTTTGCTCGCCTCTTTAGAAACTTGTTTCAAAATGGTTCTTTTTACACCAAAGTTTCTCAATACAACAAGAGCTGACTGATGACAGAGCACCAAACTATAATATAAAGTACATCTCAAAATGCACTGCACAGTATGACTAGTAGTTAATGAGAAAAGATTACTGTAACACTTTAACTAAAAACCAAGGTCAAGACTGACTCTGATGACAGGTGAGTTCTTGTAATTTCTTCCCTTTCCTTCTAAAGTTGAGAAAATAACAGGCAAACTAAAGATGATCATGATCCGCTAATATTAGGCAGAAAAATCCATTTCTAATGTAAAAGACATACTTACAGTGCATGGAAACAATATAATAACAATTTAATAACAGTTTTTTGAACATACAGCATTTTTCATAGAATTGACATATCACGTAATGAGCTCTTTAGTACCATGCACATTGAATCGCAATCTCTGCTAATTATTTCAGACTAACACAACTTTCACCTGTATTAATATTATTATTTTAATTAGATAAAGATTAAGTAACCTGTTAGCTTGAACAGTTGCTGTTTTTTAACCTTTAATAATAGTATTTCAGGCGGTCAACACACTTAATCATCATTTCTGGGATCAATTATGCAGTTAAACACTACTATACTCACCTTATCACTGCAAGTCATCAACATGAACTACTTCCCCACATATTCAGTGGTTGAGACTCGTGGCCATAGAATAAAGTTCATAACCAATCATTACCTGCCCTGGATTGACAGTCTGATATGTTACTGAGAAAGATTAAATAAGAGGCAAGAATGATGACAATGTCAACTTTGCCATTTTTTTATTGAGTCAATCATTATAACTCTACTAAAAACAACTATTTTCCTTTAGGCAAAATTATCAAATACACGTACCTTGCGACGGCTGCGGTTTAGACCCCAGGAGTACTTTAGTTGCGTTATTATCAAGGGATGGCAGTGGTAGCTCTGGTAGTGTGTTGAGCTGTAGCCCGGTCTCCTCCACTTCCTGCATCAACAGTTGCTGAAATCCAGAACAAAATATACAATGTCTATACATATCAAAAAAAAATAAACAAATTTATGCCACAGTTGCATAAACATACATGCACTGTGTGAACTTATCTTAAACTTTGACAATTCTAACTGGGGGCGGGGTATGATTTTCTTTTACGGACGCTCTACTCCCTGGTTCTTCTTTTTTGCATATATAGATGCAAAAATGACTTTTTTTAATTTTCTCGTAGCGTTCCTATGTAAAAAATAAATTCCCCAACATGGTCTCTACACATCCCGGTCCCTTGATTTGCAAAATCTTCAATCCATTGCTTATGTAAGGAAAATTCATATCATATACTTATGAACAAATTTAACATCTCGGTTCTTGAAAGGAAACCTTTTGAAATTTCATGATTTTGACTTCTCATTAATTAACAGCAACTTGTACAGGTTCTACCTAAGAAACGGACTCGAAAGTGATGCACAAAATTTCTGAGTTTATATCCTATACACATAAACTTGTATGAATCAAACCATTATGACTGTGTTAAATAACTTACCCTATAAAAATAACTTACCCTGTAAAAATAACTTACCCTGTAAACAAAGAGATATTCCCTTAAGAAAGCATTCTGTTGCATGGAAGACTGTTTACTGCTCTCTGTAAGTAGATGCTTGAACGCTGCAGTCGCATTCTCCAGCTGTTTTAAGTTGTGCGACTGGCGACCAATAGTAAAGTTGATATGATCCTATGTACACAAAACACAGTATATTTCGGAGACGAAAAATTCTTTATTACTATGTAAATTGAAGAAAACAACATTACAAATCATCGCTGTCTAATAGACACTCAATTAAAACCTACCCATTCTTTCCTGTGATCCTAGAATGTTAACCAGTACTCAAGTACACTGTTGTGTTTAAACATACAGCTTAATGTTAAACAAGAGCTATTGATAAGACAGCGCACTCCACTATTCGAATATTTGTCACCAAAGTACACTTTTGATTGAGACTGATGACAAATCTAAGCAAACAATAGTTATCTAACTTACTAAATTGAATAGGTCTTACTTATAACTGCAATACCTTGCATGAAGTTTCAATTTAATACATGCAGTGGCTGCGGAATTACAGAATTTCTAAGTAAAACAACGGTCAAAATTTGCAAAATAATCTGAAAGGAATTATCCCACTTGATTAATTTAGCTGGCTACAAAACCATATGTAAAGTTTCAATCAAATACACTGAGTGGTTGGTGAGATATGGACTAGATTGTACTAGCATGTAAAACTTTAACAATAATTTCTAAGTCAAACAATGGCAATAATTTGTATATATTCATTCAAGAGTTACATGTATCTAACTTAGTTTTTGTAGTAGGTTTGATGACTGGGAAGTCTTGTGTAAAGTTTCAATCAAATACATTGAATGATTGGTGAGATATGGACATAATGATACTTGCATGCAATACTTTAACTGTTTTTTTTAAGTCAAACAAGGGCAATAATTTGTATTATATTCACACAAGAGTTATTTAACTTAGTTATTGTAGTAGGTTTGATGACTGGGAAGTCTTGTGTGAAGTTTCAAGACAATACATGCAATGGTTACTTAGATAGGGACTTGCATGCAAAACTTTAACCAAGGTATGATGCTGACGCAGACATCGATGCCCAGGTGAGTAGAATAGCTCTCTTTATTCTTCAAATAATTGAGCTAATAATGCTCACTTGACCTTTGACCCACAGATATTATGGTGCTTTGGGTTTTAATAGACAGCTTAATGTTTAATAATGCATATTTGACATTTGACCCACTTCTCTAACATCCAAATCAAATGAATTTCCAACTGTTTCTGATTAATAAGTAATATTTGGATAATACATGCGGTGTCAATGGTCAGTATAGTGGACTTGACCCTATGACCTATTCACACATAATGAAGCATATCGTTAAACATTGTAGGTCAAGTATTCAAAATTTCCATTCATGTTTGATCATGCATAAAAGATGTATAAAAATAACTGAACTATCTGTTCTCAAGAAACCAGCATTAAGTCCAATGAATAAATTATTTTAATTTTGTTACCTCTGCTAGTGACCAGTTTTTTCCTTTGTATATCTGTAACGCCTGGCTGTAAGCTCTGAGGGCATGCTTTCTCTGAAATGGTATGCTTCATGTATCATTGTGAAAATGAGAAATAACAAGAATAATTACTTCTGGTATGCTATTGTTATTTTTGATAGCAGCTTTTAGGTCAGACATTAAAAAGAAGGAAATAGAACCAAGGATACAAAATGTAACTGATGACTTTCTATGTAAAATAAGGTTCGACTCTTCCATTCTAATTTTTTCCCCAAAAAAAATACTCTTTTTCATTTTTCAAAGCTGAAATAAAAATGTGCTCGTAAAAATTGGTGCTGATAAAAATGTACAATAAGTATGTAAAAACGGTGGGGTTTTTTTTAAAAAAAAAAGATATAACTTCTCTAAAATACATCTATCTGGTAAAATCCTATAAAAGTTTTGTTTCTTTTAAAATAAGTAATCTTATTATTCTACACAAGTAATTTCTCTATACCCATCAGCAGTAGGAAATCATAATCTCCATCATGAAAATATTCCAAACCAAATTACATAAATGTAAATCTAGGACCTTTTTACAATAATTTTCCTATTGTCACTACAAAGGAGTATAACTCAGTAGAAAAGAGACATATATCAACTTACCTGTCCTGACTTGCTGAATCTGTGGCCAGCTAGAATCATATGGAATGAGAATTTCCTCACCATGGGGTTCTTCATGTTGATAAAACAATGGGCAGCTTGTTCCAACAACAGAGCACTGCGTAAATCCGACTCCTGATGAGGAAGGAATAAGAGTGATAGTTAATGTTCGGGGCTGAATGTCTGAATCAATTTGTTAGTGTAAATTTTGAAGTATTTTTATATTGTGGGGGATAAACACCTAGATTATGTAACAGTTGAACAGTTTTTTTAGTGGTAAATAAAAATATTTCATTTTCAAAAGTGAGTATTTTTTTTAAATATTGCAAAAAGCTGCTTTTGGAAGACAATTCTTTTTAAAAAGCTTGTTAAACTTCATTACATACATGTATGGCCTATTTAGAAAGCCGATTTGTTTTCACAGCTTTTTATATCAATCAGAAGTTACTGCAATGTCTGAATGTTTGCTGTTTTGCCAACACTAAATTTGGATGGATTTTTGCCCAAGAAAAACATTTTTATTTACCACTAAGAAAGGGTTTAATTTCTGGTTCCTAATTTATAAATGTGCATATGCCATTTATACTGTATCACTACTAGCAGAACGTTATACGACTAAAACATGCTCCCCCAAACAGTAGTGTTACTATTTCCATGTCAGATAACAACTTGTCCCTAGCTGACATTATAAGAAATCACTTGATAGGAAACCATGCGCTACACGAAACATACCTCACTCATCATCTTTATAAACTGCATGGCAGCATCCTTGTACATAGTTCTGTTTTTCAGTGCTTCAGTACTCACTAATGTAGCCCGTACAGCATACGGAACATTCCTAAAACATAAACGTAATTCATATTATGTTCCATGAAGAAATTAGCCATACAACTTATATAACTGAAGCCTTTCCAATAAATTGGATATAAAGTTCTTACCATGTAAAAACTTAACCATTCATGCAAAAATTAGTCAAGTAACCGAAGCACTGGCACTACATGTACATCGTACCCCATAACTGGCACATACATGTATAAAATCTATTACAAATCATGTGAAAAAATAAATCATTCAATGTATGCATCTTTTTAACCACATAATTGGTCATGTGAAGAAAATATATTTTCTGTTTCAGCAGCAGCTTTCTGATACAGACTCTACAATGTTTGAGAAGCTAATTAAATGTGTTTAGAATGTATTCTAAACACAATTTAATTGAACTGAAAAAATGTCAAAACTGAAAGTGTGTATATAAATGGAAATTTGCATAATTTATGAATGCTAAACAACCATGAAACGCATTTGAAATGCATAATTTCAAAAACATTTTTTTGCATACTTAAAGGATGTCTATCCATTGGTTCAAATGTCCAAGGAAATAATTGTTTCTAATCAATGACTCTGAAAGGATGGTTCAAATGTCCAGGGAAATAATTGTTTCTAATCAATGACTCTGAAAGGATGGTTCAAATGTCCAGGGAAATAATTGTTTCTAATCAATGACTCTGAAAGGATCTAAGTTTTTAATTAATATTTCTTGTGTGCATGTATCTACATAATTAAATAACACCAGTCAAGTTTGATATTTAACAATGACGGTCATTTTTTACAGGTAAAATTATGTTTTCTGATCAATAGTAACCACAGCATTGTTCTGGTGGTAGAGCATCCACTAACATGCAAAAGATAATGGGTTGATTCCCAGCCAGGTCATAACAAACACTTGACAAATGGTATTAGAAGCTTCTTTGCTTGACACTCAGCATTTAGACTAAGAGGATAGTTCTAGGTCAGGATGGCCCAGTTTCAGTATAATGTGACTGGGTGGGTATCATACAATGTGTCTGCGGCATGATACTCAACTGTGGCAGCACTTAGAACACTGTCTCAAGTAGACACCATCACCATATAACTGAAAAGTTGTTAAAAGCGGCACTAAACACCATTTAACCATAGTTACCAAACAACCAACCAATCAATAGTGGTGGCATTCATGTTGACAGACAAATTTCTTGTTTTTATTGTTTATAAACTATATATTAATATTGGCTTCCTAGAACATTATGGAATCCAGAGACCAAACGGTGTGGAGGACTTCCAACGGCTGCATCAACTTAATTACATAAGAACAAGTATCCCTGCAGATCATAATCAATAAATACATAAAGATATAACAATACAATCATGCAACACACTTTCACAACATTATTAACTTTTTTTTCACTGAGAAAACATAAAATTGATTCTCTAATCGGAAGCCATGACAGTTTGTATCACATCTGGTTGACATATTTATACTGGTGTTTGTGACACCACTATGAATATATAAACAATAAAAAAACTATAATTGTCTGTTAGAGATGGCTCAAGTTACACCAGACAGGTAGAACAAATATAGAGATATAGAATATAATCTGAAAGACCATGCACGTACTTGCATGACTGTAAATAAGTGGTGATGGCTGACTCCATGTAGTGGTATGGGTATGTCCGTTGACTCTGGTTACCCAACATGAATATAGCTAAAGATGCCATTTCCTACAAACAGAAGTTGTTGAAAATGTCAACAAGAAAATGTAATTGTCAATATCACCTGTCATGGAGTATTTTACTAAGGTTTTCTGAAACTTGAAAATAAAAATTTCTTCACAGTAAAAGGCACTACTAGAACACTACGTTTTAGAATTATGTTATTGTTTCCATGGTTACAGAACAAATATTGAAAATGAAAATTCCCTCATAACAAAAGACACTATAAGATCCTGCAAAAAAAGTTTATCTTATTATATGTCATCATTCGTAACATTTTCTATTTTGGAGTTAGATTGTTTATAAATCAAAGTATAAAGATGATCAGTTAGCAATCATTTGTTTATATTAAGAAAGAAAGTGAATGTCACTAAATAGTGTTTATAAATCATCCATGCCCTCTTTGCGTTTTTATTGCTTTTTTATATTACTCAAAGGCATTAGATAAATTAGACATAACATGAATAACTGTGTTCTTTTTATGTTAAAAACCTATTTAAATAAATGCTCTAACAGCTGATTTATTATTTTCTTTAAATTCAGTATACAATCTGTCGCAAATATCTTTCAAGAAAAACAGGTTAGTTTACAAGTGAAAGTTAGCAAATCTGATTGGACATGGACGAGTTTCCTTGCTGAAAAGCCTGAATTTACTGCTGAATCTGAATGGCAAAGTGAATACAGGATATTCTCATTAATACATTTAGGAAAAATAGTATCGAAAGTGTCTTAGTAATACATAATTACCAGACCACTGCAAAGTTCCAAATGTATAAGAAACAAGCAAAGATTAGAAAAATTACAAAATGGAAAGTAATTCTGTTGAAAAACAATCTAAGTTTTGCACTTGCACACAACCTCATGTGATTTTTACAATTGTTTCAACAAATCGTCCTCCATACTTTCCAAGATTGCGAATAAAAGGATGGCCAAAATGCCAACTACATGTGTCTGTTCCCCCAAATTTTCAAAAAGAAGCAAATTGTACTTTATTGCACTAATCCGGCTGTATGAGTAAATTCCTACTAACCAATGCTCCAGCAAAGTGTAACCAGGCATGGTCATTGTTGAAGTCTCGCTTTGCTGTGTGATATGTCTGATAGGCAAAATCATACAATTGGAAGAGAAACGCAATATCTGCTAGACGTCTCATTTGGAGCTCTGGAGCATCCTTTGAATACCTAGTCAAAAATAACATTGACCATTAAAAATAATTAAAGAAAAATAACTGTACAAAATAATCTATGGACAGGAATGTGACAACAATGTGTGCAAACAAAATTCAAACTGATACCCTCAATTTGTTCAAAATCAGATGATAAATGTAGGAGTAGTCCAGACAAGAAAGCATGATGTGCAGACAGACAGACAGATAGACAGGGGAATTTCTACACAATCACCACACAAAATTAATGGCAGGGGCATAAATACACGTACTGAATGTCAAAGAAACATCTGTGTGAAAACATCACATACATGTATGTAGCTGATTGTCTAATGAAATTGAGTTGAAATGTAAAATTCACCGAAAATTGTATAAAAACAGGTATATGAAATACAAACAGCAACAATATATATACATGTAATGTTCCAGTACATAAATGATCGTCCACTCCCCATCTGGTAGCAATCTAATATATTCAATAAAGACAAAAATAGCATATGTTCAACATACATGTATCTTGAAGCAAGGCACATGTACATGAAACAGTATCAACATCTGGTAAAGAAATTCTGGGTTTTTAAAAATAAAAGTCATATCAAATCAGGAAAATAATGACAGGATCAAAATAGACTTAACAGTCATACTCAAATGTAGCAATAAATGTACATACACAACAGTGGTAGCAGTGTTGGAAGCTTGACTAGTTTTACTCGTGTTTCCTCGGAACCATTTCTTGGCGGTACCAACAATTGACTTCCCTATACCCGTTCTTGATGTTAACTGAAAAATGGTCACTCTTATTACAACATCTTGGTACAAGCAGTCTCCTTCAGTATCAATTGCATGGTGTAAAGCATAGCTTTTATAAATTTTTAATCATATCAAGATGGTGGCATCTGCTCGAGATGGTATCTGAAGCTCTTGCGGCACATAAACATGTATGGTATAATACCCCATCCAGTCATACTATAGCAACACCAGGTTGACCATTCCTACAAATAACGGTCTTTTGTGTTAAGCAACCACTGATGACAAAAATCAATACATCATACTGTAAATCATAGTACATGTAGCATGGAACAGGAAATAGTCTGACTGATAAACTGATATTAATTACAGGCCCTTTGGCTTAATTATTTTATTGATTTATTTTATTAAAAAACTGTCTGATAAAACATATTTGCAAAATGTATGACCAAGGCATACACTAATGACACAAACTTATAGAGAGGTAAACACCGACTATTCAAGGGACACACAGTTTTGATTGATTGATTGACTATATAGCATCAAACAGACAACCAGTTAGCCTAACCACTGTTTATTGGGATCCTGAAAGGTTAATCATTACTTGAGCACACCACATCTCTGCAATTAACTGATAACTTCCCCACTTAAATCAGTGGTGAGAGACAAATGATAATGAGACACAATGTTGTATATCAATCATCACGGAGACTGTTGCCGGGCAGGGATTGTGACACATAGTAATGTTGAAATTGTCTTACAATGATGTTCACTTCACACATTAAATCAATCTTTACACTAAGAAAATATAAACAAGTTTTTTTTCAATTCTCTGGAAATAAGCCTTCGGGTTTTATGGACAATCCAAGATTAATACACTATTATGTATAAAGTCCAATGTTGCATAAATTGTATATTTCTTTGAGATTTGCCATTCATTTCATTTAAGTTACCGTAGTTTTCTATAGAATATTTTATTGTGGTAAATCAGTAACTTTTTTACATAGGATTTTGCCATAATTATAAAATTACCGTTATCTCGTTTATCTCTTTTTTACTTGTAATTGAGTATATATATTTAATGTAACCTGAATGTGTGTTTAAAACCTGAATAAACATCAATCAATCAACTATATAACAGTGGTGCAGAAATCCAATGTTTCACTCATCTAACCTAGGGCTAAAGGAAGTATATCCAAATAAAATCTCTACACATATCTAAAAAAATATATATCGTTTTAAGATGGATGCAAATTATCTCATTAACATGAAGAATTAAAATACAATTTATTTATTATTTCAAAATCGCCAAACAGTAAAAAAAAAAAATATATATATTTTAATCAGAGTGGCAAAACTATATTCCCATTCTAAAAATAAATAGCACACTACAATTGCTTGATGACCTTCACCTCATCATTTGAACTTTTTCTAAAATAAAACAAATTTTACAATATGTGACCAATTTGAAGTAAAAATGAAATCATGGAACTCATTTGATATATCACAAAATATGCTGGAAGCATGAAATTTATTTTAGTCCAATCGGACTCATGGGTCAAGTTAGGAAACCCCTTTTCAATATAGTTATTATTTTGGAATGTTTAAATAGATATACTAATGATACCACGGGATCAGTTAATATATACAGGCACAATAAAAAATTTGAAAAATCATGATATACTTCAATAAAGTATATTAAGACAATTTCATATTTGCATTTAACTTGCTCACAGAAATGTTCTTGATTACACCTGAATTTACACCTGCAATCCCCAGTTCAACAGCACTTCCAGAGTCATTTTAAGAATTTGGGGATGAACATGAAAAGCTCACTAAGCGAAAAGTCAATCTTTGCTGCTAAGATAGAATGAAATTGAAAGAAATGTATTATTTCCAAACATGAAAAATGGTCAAAAACATTTTTAGCTAAATTTAAAATCGACAGAAAAATACTAACAGGAACAATGTTGTTTATAGATTACAAGTAATGATTTTAATGATTTCAACTTCACTGAAAATGCTTAAGTGATATAGAATTCTTTCTTGTTGCTGGCTTAATATTTGCTCACCAAATCATTCAATGTCCTCATCTGTCTCTCAGCCCAAGGTATCAGTGCTCGAACAGCAAACTCATGTATGAATATTCTCACTCTATCTTGATCACTGGCTGTCAGGCACAACCCATGACCAGTTTGGTGGCGCAACTTGTCCGATTGTAAAGATGATGATTTTGACATGCTTAACTGGACACTGTTAAGGGAGTTGGATGACCCCTGGTAGTCTGACACGTAGTAATCAGTGTTGGGGCTGTCCACAGGACTGGTGTCAGACAGGGCCAGTGGGTGGTCTATTACATTGTTGCTCAGTGGTCCCATACCATCAGCTTTTAAAAATAAAATAAATCATAATAAAATACTACCAGATCTAGCAAATTAAAAAAACAAGAGTTGTCAGAAGACAACAAAGCTCGCCTCTGGGTGTCTTAGTCCAAAAAGGGCCATAACTGTGCCAAAATGCAATCCAGAATTATGGTTTTTGTCTATGTGTGTTTCATTGATGATTGTGAACACACATGTGAAGATTCATTCACATCCAATGAGTGGTTGCATAGATATCTTAAAACTTAAACGCAAAAGTTTAACCTGGGTGTCTACAGATCACGACGCCGACGACGTCATGGCAATAGCTCTACTTGAACTTTGTCCTGGCGAGCTAACAACAAATCATATGTATACACTTGTCGAACAACAAAATAATTTATTGTAGGACAAATGTTACAATACATTGTTTGACAAATTTCAAATGAAATTTTAAGAAAGTACTTCCACGTCCAGTTTTAGCATTGATATTATTCTCTGATGACTGTGTCCATAACATGTTTGTGAGATGGTGCAACTCTATAGCACTTTTTTAGTTTATACTTATTCATTTTACCTCATTCTTGAGTCCACTTCATAGGTAGAACCAGTACTGAGTGCTGATTTTAAAAGGAGTGAGACGAACTCACAACCACTAGACTGAGTGGCACTTTTTAAAAGGAGTCTTATTGACATGTTTTTTACTTTGTCTAAACTGGGGAAAACAAATCAGAAAAAATAAGGAAAAATTGAAAAAACTCAATTATTGTTTTGATTTCAAGACATAATGAATGACGAAGACTAATAGTCAATGATATTCAATGTCAAATTCTTAACGAATAACTTTAAGGCATACTGGGTCCTCATTCTCTCACATAAAATGTTTCTTTAAGTTTGTAGAAGGTCACCGACTTTATTATGACTGGCATACCATTCTCTCATAAACATATTTGTAAGAAAAGTCTACACCATTACTTTCAGACAATAATTTAAAACATCAATAACTTTCAAATACAGTTTAACCTGTCTTAAGCAGCCAGTCAATATATGAACAAAAGTGGCCTTTTAAGAATGGTTGTTGCTTAATACAGGTTAATTTGTTCTAAAAGCATAATGTAAGAAATGGGAAATGTGGCTGCTTAAAAGACAAGTGGCTGTTTAATAGAGGTGACCACTTACACAGGTTGCAAATATGCCCTGTGGAATAGAGGTGACAGCTTACACAGGTTTGCAAATATGCCATGTGGAATAGAGGTGACCACTTACACAGGTTTGCAAATATGCCATGTGGAATAGAAGTGACCACTTACACAGGTTTGCAAATATTCCCTCTGGAATAGAGGTGACCCCTTACACAGGTTTGCAAATATGCCCTGTGGAATAGAATTCAGATTTATCACATGCAAATATCTTGCCAATGTATGGAGGTTTTGGATTCAATTTTTTATTTGGATTTGAATTCAGGACTCATATTTGATATCATCTTCATATTCATTATTGTCATTTTTTTCTCAGTTTCACCCCTAAGTATTTATTCAATATGACCCTAGCAGTTAACAGGTCATGAAATCTCCCCCGAGGCGGTAGTCTAATGGACTCTCAGCTCGACCCGATGCCTCTCATTAAACAGTACTCAGTACTGGTTCTACCAAGGAAGCGGACTCGAGAGCGGTTCATATAAGCTCTAAGCTTTCATCACAACCAAGCTAAAATAAATAAGTATAAACTTAACTAAATCACCCTTTCATTCATTCATTCGTTTTAAATATTGACATAATGTTCCCACCTAAAGCGGCCAATTTTTACTTAAGTTCACTTAAACTATACAATTACGCCCACTCCAAAGTCACTGTCTACCATAACCCTTTACTTCATAGTTACGCGTTTTCCCCGCACCAATCACAGAAGGCCTTTGAAAACAGTGCAGGAACAGTTCAAATTGCTCGTAACAAGCAATCTGAACACTTCCTGCACTGTTTTCCGCTCTGTCAGTTAATGTAAACATAATTCACCCAATAATTCAAAAGCTTTCTATAGCAGAGGTGTCCAAAGGTTTCTATATTAGAGGTGTCCAAAGGTGTGTATTTGAAGTAAAGGGATAACCCACATCCAAATGTATTGAGAATTTATCTAAAATCAACACCACACATACAAATCTGAAATGCTAATGAGTAATGTAAAAAGTAATGAAAAATCGAACCTTCGCTGCTGTGAGCATTTCCATCTAAAGACAGTGATATGTTGCCACTGTCCGGTGTGCCCTCCACTAGTCTGCTAGGGAAGGCAGAATCATCAGTCATGCTGCCCCCTGCTGCATCGTACTCCACACCATCCTGTGAACATAAATATACATGCACCTTATATACTGACATCCATTAAGCCACTGCCATATGAGCACACTAGTTACGATTATATTCATTTAACCATTTAGATATTTTGTTTTGAAAATTGAATTTATTTATGTAGAAAACTCTCTTACTCACACACAAAATGTAAAAACATGAATGTTCATTGTATATTGACATTATTTCACAAGAACTATAGAAACAGGCACTTTGTGCAAAAGAAAAATATGATTAATACAAAGTCATGTAATATATAGTGTACAAGTTTACCTGGATAAACAAATTAATGTATTACCCAGGGTTCAACACTAACTGTTTTTCTTTTGGATCCCACAGTAATTCCTACTTTATACAACTGGGAGCCCTCTTAAAAATCAGAAATCCTGTCCAGAGTAGTATTATAATTTCTCTTCTTTGCTGAGCTAGTAATATAACGCCACCATCCAAGGTGCTTATAAAAATTGTAGTATATCAAATGTGCTATAAAATATAATTTTCAATTTGTTTTATGTACTATATTCTTCCTGAATCCTTGTTTTATATGACAATATTTTGATTTAATAATCCTATACATGTATTATGTTTTATGACAAAACTTAAACAAAAATGAGCAGGGGGTCCTATCTGAACCCCGAATACACAGAAACTGTCTGAAAATCGGGTATCCTTAGAATCCCAAAACACTGTTACCAGTGCTCCAGATAAGCACTTTTTGGGGGTATTTAAGCATTGGAGTTTCTGAATAAATCATAAAAATTAAAAGTAAGTGATAAAATAAGACTTGGATATTGGCAATTTCAGTGTTGACTGGTTAATTTCAAATAGAAATTTTATTAAAATATTCCTTTTTCCCATTACATTTTTGATAATAAGCATTGTCAACAAATTTAAGGAGTATAAATTTTCATTTGAAAAAAGGCTAACATGTATCAGGTGTACAGCTATTACAGTCCTAAGATGGTACAAATAATCAGTTGTTGATTAATGGTTTTTAACATCTTATTAATATTACATTGTTTAAATCGGCTAATTTTTTCATGACTAGCAGCAGTCACAGTTTAACTGTTACTATACTGACTGTGAAGCACGAGGCTCAGTGGTAAACATCAGACCCGTGATCAGAGGGTCGGGGTTCCAATCTCAGCCAAGGCTATGTGTGGTGTCCTTGAGCAAGACACTTTTTCCACATATATGCTAAGTACTGGTCCTACCCGGGAAGACTTCCATTTTGATTTGTATAAGTTGTAATATCTTGTTTCACTATCAAAGTTAAATAAACAAGACAGTGGAATATTGCAAGCAATACATAAGTCCCCTACCAGTTTTGTTAACATTCACTTAGTGTTTTAAAGGACTTGTTTCTGTTTATTAAAGGATCTACAATGATGTCCTTATTTCTCTCTATCCACCTGCACAGTTTCACAAAAGTAGCTTGGATACATTTTGTGGTATCACAGGATCCAGATTGTATCTGTATTTTTACTCATTTTGTTGCCATAGCAACCCCAATTTTTGTCTGAATGAAAAAATAAAATGACCTGCATTTTCTCCTAATTCTATCCACATGCAAAGTTTCACAAACCTAGGTTTGATACTTATTGAGTAATATTTCTGGATGATGGAGTGTTTTATTGCTATAACAACCACAATAATTTTTGTCTGGCAAAAAAAATAAAATGACCTGCATTGTCTCCTTATTGCCGTCTATCCATATACAAAGTTTCATGAACCTAGCTAAGATACTTTTAAGTAATCTTTCAAGATGGACGCCGGATGGACGGTAAACCTCCAGTAGTGGACTAATAAGTTAAACTAGACTACTCACTGCTGAATCTGCGGTTTTATTGAGGAACTGTCCCCATGGATCTGGAAGATTAGAATCAACCGTCATGGTTTCCACAGCAGTAAGTGACCGTGAGTTTATCTGGAGAAGGTGGCAGCTCTGATGACCGAATGACGACTTCATGCTCTGGTAGATCGCTTCTGCCCTGTAACATGTACAATCATGTCCTTAATATATAAACAGTGATTTATATTGTAGAAAAAAATTTCTGCTCTACAACATGTACAAACAATGATGTCCTGCACTGACAGAGCAAAATTTATAAACAGTGACTCATATTTTGGAGATCACTTCTACCCTTCAACATGTAGATTTTTTTTAAAATTAATTTTAACACCATAGCACACCTGGGGTTATATTATAGCAGCTAGATATGTGGCTGGAAGAAGATCTCGGACTTTGGACATGGAACTGAGTAGACCCACAATCCTTCTGATTGTAAGTGATACATTTCTTCACACCATAGCACATCTGGGGTTATATTATTGCAGCTAGATGTGTGGCTGGAAGAAGAAGATCTTGGACTGTGGACATGAAACTGAGTAGACGCACCATCCTTCTGATTGTAAAAGATACATTTCTTCACACCATAGCACATCTGGGGTTATATTATAGCAGCTAGATATGTGGCTGGAAGAAGAAGATCTCGGACTGTGAACATGGAACTGTGTTAACCCACCATCCTACTGATTGTAAGTGATACATTTCTTCACACCATAGCACATCTGGGGTTATATCATAGCAGCTAGATGTGTGGCTGGAAGATCTCAGACTGTGAACATGGAACTGAGTGGACCCACCATCCTTCTGATTGTAAGTGATACATTTCTTCACACCATTGCACATCTGGGGTTATATTATAGGAGCTAGATGTGTGGCTGGAAGAAAAAGATCTTGGACTGTGGACATGAAACTGAGTAAACCCACCATCCTACTGATTGTAAGTGATACATTTCTTCACACCATAGCACATCTGGGGTTATACCATAGCAGCTAGATGTGTGGCTGGAAGAAGATCTCGGACTGTGAACATGGAACTGAGTAGACCCACCATCCTTCTGATTGTAAGTGACACATTTCTTCACACCATAGCACATCTGGGGTTATATTGTAGCAGCTAGATGTGTGGCTGGAAGAAGAAGATCTCAGACTGTGGACATGAAACTGAGTAGACCCACCACCCTACTGATTGTAAGTGATACATTTCTTCAAACCATAGCACATCTGGGGTTATATCATAGCAGCTAGATGTGTGGCTGGAAGAAGATCTCAGACTGTGGACATGGAACTGAGTAGACCCACCATCCTTCTGATTGTAAGTGATACATTTCTTCACACCATAGCACATCTGGGGTTATATTATAGCAGCTAGATGTGTGGCTGGAGGAAGATCTCAGACTGTGGACATGGAACTGAGTAGACCCACCATCCTTCTGATTGTACATGTAAGTGATACATTTCTTCACACCATAGCACATCTTGGGTTATATTATAGCAGCTAGATGTGTGGCTGGTAGAAGAAGATCTCGGACTGTGGACATGGAACTGAGTAAACCAACCATCCTTCTGATTGTAAGTGACACATTTCTTCACAAAAAGTTAACCCGAAAAGGTTAAGAACGTAGCTTTGCTCAAATCCACGATCTTAACAATGAGAGGTTAGGAATAGAATACAATACCTTTGACCACTCAACTATGTCACAATGGCAATAAATATGACATATGTTAAATATGGCGCTGAAGCTCAATCTTTGTTTAGTGTCCTCTATAAGTGTTTCATGTCTTAATTTGACTTTCCGAGTAATAATTGTAGACTATCATACTTACTTGGATGTATCTGCCTCCACAGTGTCATGAACGAGGACATAGTACTTCAGAATGTTTGGACAAAACCAGTGTGGCAGCTTGTTAGGAAACTGCTGTTGTTGCTGTTGCTGACTGCTAGACAGTGTACTGAACATGGCCAGGGGGTCAGTGTGATTGGATGAAACAACAAATATACCTGCACACATAGTTAAAGAATAGCAAATGAAATAAAAAAAAAAATTCAGCAATACACAAATAAGAATTAAATGCCTAAATTAAAACAAAATTTAAAATTGTTACAAAATACTTATAGAGAGACATCATTGCAGCCTATTGAATAGTGGGGGCAGTGGGGTGGGAAATTTTACACAGATTGGTAAGAAAATTTGATGTTAACCATTTAACTCTCAGGTACAAATTTATTGCCAAAATAAAAGAGTCAGTACTTATTTTTTTAATTTGGTGTCTGTATACATTTTATGACTGTGTACTTACTAATTATGACAGTTTAGACATTATTTTGTGATAATGGCCACTTCTTAATTAACATTAGAAGTTAATGATGAAAACAAGAGGGCCAAGATGGCCCTATATCGCTCACCTGACTCACCTTGAGTCATCCAACTTAGGTAGATTATATAATACATGTACACTAAAATTCCAGAAAAAATGAGATGGGCAAGTAGTTAGAATTTTGACTGTTTTGAAGATGTAACAGATGCGTAGAAGAGTTCAAACTTGGAGGAGGTTCATCCATGGTAAATGTCTGTAAAACTACATCGAAATCAGGTCAGTAGATTCTGACAAGAAGACTTTTGAAGTTTTTACTATAGCTGCCAATATAGTAAACTAGCACCTCACTGTGGCGGTCATGTTTTTAAACAAATCACAACAGCTTGAACAAACTTGATCCAGTGGATTCTGACAAGAAGATTTTTTAAGTTTTTACTATAGCTTATATAGTAAATTAACCCCACCCCCTGGCCGCCATGTTTTTTGACAAATCACTATAGTTTGAACAAACTTGGTGAAGACTCCTCCAAGAAACATTTCTGTGAAATTATTTTAAAATACAGCCAGTGGTTTCTGACGAAGATTTTTTAAGTTTTTACTAATTAAACTTGCCCCGCCCCCTGGCAGCCATGTTTTTTGACGAATCAAGATGACTTGAACAAACTTGGTAGAGGGTCACCCAAGGAATATTTCTTTGAAGTTATATCAAAATTGGCCCTGTGGTTTCAGAGGAGAAA
Source organism: Panopea generosa (assembly GCA_029582155.1). Classification (NCBI taxonomy): domain Eukaryota; kingdom Metazoa; phylum Mollusca; class Bivalvia; order Adapedonta; family Hiatellidae; genus Panopea; species Panopea generosa. The sequence continues at coordinate 62,233,751 of CM055900.1, forward strand.
TTGTTAAAAGCTAAAAGTTAACAACGGATGACGGACGACAGACGACGAACACCAGCGATCACAAAAGCTCACCTGTGAGCCTTTGGCTCGTGTGAGCTAAAAAAAGTACTCAGCATCTGCATTATATTATGCAATGCAGAGAGTTAGTTGTAACTATGATCCAAGTATGAGTGTCATAGCACTAGTACTATTGAGAAATAGTGTAAAAATGAAAACTTAACTTTGGAGGTAAATGCTAAATTCAGCATCAAACAATGTCAATGGACCATGAAATGTAGGTCACACTCAGCATCTGCAGTATATAATGTGATGAAGGGTGTAAGTTGTAACTATGATCCAAGTATGTGTGTCCTAGCACTTGTACTTGTTGAGAAATAGTGTAAAAACGAAAACTTAACGCTGGGACTGTCGCCATCGCCCAAAAAGCAACACCTTAATCTGGTCTCTCCTTTCTCGCAGCGAGACAAAAAATCACAAATTTTACAAATAATAAAATTCTCCTGCTTCCCCGTTTTTAAGATAAATTTGAATGATATTCTAGCAGTTAATTTATAATGGTCTAAGAATACATTAACATGTGTACAGTTATGACAATTGCTGTTGATTGTTTAACTCACAAATAGTATGAGAATCATTCACTAAGGTAAGTTACAACAAATTATGCATGAAAGGATACAAGCAAGGCAGTGTTTCAGGAACTCATGCTCCGATGGTGGTAGTGTTTGTAGAAAACATTCCCTGTATGCTTCAAACCATGGAGTTGACGCTGGAAGAAAATAATGCAATAAAGATAAAGAATGAATGAATCTGATTGGAAAGTGTACCAGTACATAAATAAAACAAAAACACTATTAATATTATGACATGCATGTGCTGTAGTGGTCTTATTCTTGCAATATCTCACTCATTCAGCTCTTTGAACCACAAAAAATACTCCCCATATACATAAAGTGATGTGTGAGTCACAACTTTGGGCTGAATCATGAATGAGAGCCTACTGTATATTTAATGATATCATCCTGCCATGGCTGTGTGTTGTCCTTGAGCACGACACTTCATCTGCATATGCTTAAGTACTGGTTCTACTATAGATGACCTCAGGTTTGATTTGCCAAAGTCGTTTTAATTAAAAAAAATTGATTTCAGTTATATTTAAATAACTTAATGAAGTGACCTTTTTTATCAAAGTATTACTTCCATTTGGTTATAAAATACAACTGCACTCTTTTAACTCTAATTACAGCAGTGCTTTAGCACCAGTCTTCAATGATTTACATCAAGCTGAAAGAATAATTGTTTTTATTGACCTAAGGAGGATGAATGATGGTACCTTACAGTACTGAAGTTCCATTTATGATCCACTATAATTGATAATCAATTGGTTTAATGTAAGCTTGAACAAGAGGCCCAAGAGGGCCTGACGACGCTCTACTGACTCATAGTGGCCATAGCACTTTTTGAAATTCTACTATGCAATAGAAACATCGGCCATCTTGAATTTTAGATAGAAAAAATAAATCTTTTGTAGAAGTCTCCTATGCAATAGAATCATCCATGTGAAGTTTCAATTTAATTGGCCTAGTGGTTTCAGAATAAATGGAAAAAAAGAGAGAATTTTCTGTTTTCCCACAGTATCCCTATGTAAAATTCTAAGTCCCCTTACAGGGCCCCTATATATTTTAGCCCCTAAATTCTTATCTGCAATCAAACCCCTACACTTAGGGATAATTTATATCAAATATGTACAAATCTGGCATACCGGTTCTTAAGAAAACAATTTTACTAATTCCCAATTTGTACCCTTTTGGGGCCCCTCCTGACCCCTTAAGACATAAGAACCCAGTCATTTTTACAAATCTTAACCTCCTTCACCTAACAATGCTTTAGTGAAAATATAGGCAAAATCATTTCAATTTAAAAAAAAATATATATATATATTATATTGACATGTGTCCCCTAATTGAACCCTTGGGTCCGGGTCATATTTAACCCTAGGGACACCATTTGAACAAATCTAACAAAACTATAGTTGGTCATCATTACTACATAAACATTTTGAAAATATGTTGGGCCGTTCATGAGAAGAAGATTTTTTAAGTTTTGGACTATTTTTAGTAACGGTGGCCATCTTGAATTTCAGATCGAAAAAAAAATATCTCTGGTATAGTCTCCTATGCAATAGAAACACCCATGTGAAGTTTCAGTGTAACTGGCCTAGTGGTTTCAGAACAGATGAAAGAAAACGAGAATTTCTGTTTTCCCATAGTATCCCTATGTAAAATTCTAAGTCCCCTTTAAGGGCCCCAATAAATTTTAGCCCCTAAATTCTTATCTGCAATCAAACCCCTACACTTAGGGATAATTTATGCAAAATATGAACAAATCTGACATACCGGTTCTTAAGAAAACAAATTTAGTCATTCCAAATTTTTACCTTTTTGGGGCCCCTCCTGACCCCTTAAGACAGTGGAACCCAGTCATTTTTACAAATCTGAACCTCCATCACCAAATAATGCTTCTGTGAAGATATAGGCAAAATCATTTCCATTTTAAAAAAAAAAATAAAAAAATATTATAATGACATGTGTCCCCTAATTGAACCCTTGGGGCTGGGTCATATTTAACCCTAGGGACACCATTTGAACAAATCTAACGAAACTATAGATGGTCATCATTTCTATATAAACATTTTGAAAATCTGTTTTGGTCATTCATGAGAAGAAGATTTTTTATGTTTTGGACTATTTTTAGTAACGGCGGCCATCTTGAACATCAGATAGAAAAAAAAATCTTCTGTATAGTCTCCTATGCAATAGAAACACCCATGTGAAGTTTCAGTGTAATTGGCCTAGTGGTTTCAGAGAAAGTGCTGTTAACAGACGACAGACGACAGATGACGGATGACAGACGACCCGCCATCGCATAAGCACTTCTGGCCTTCGGCCAGTAGAGCTAAAAACCAATCTTTGGTTGGCATTTTTACGATCTATATTTTGAAATGTATAAATTTTGGGGGAAAATACTTCAAATTTTATCATTTTATCATCTTGTAAATCTCACAATATCAAACTCACAGAACTATTGATTATCAATTACTACAGTAGAGTGTAGCTGATTATCGATAGTAAATGTTATTATACATGTATCTCCAATAGGTTACATTTCTGTATGGATATGTGCCATAATATGGTGTCCGGGAATTTGTTACATCACAAACCCTTTGGTGTCTACTATTTTAAAATTTAATACTTGTTAAATTTTATGCTTTATTAGGTTACTACACTATTTAATGTTATTATATTGTTAAAAATATTAACAGTTTCTTGATTTATATATAAAGGAATGTGATTTTTAAATTTCACTGTTAGTAACACTGGACACTATACTATAAATTCATTTATTTACGGTCAAATTAGTTTCTGGCATCTATTAAGTCTACTTAAATGAATAACCAGGTTTAGTTTAATTGTTTCAAATGTAAAACTTGTTATTTAGTTCAATATTTAGCAATTAGTGCCAAGTGGAAGTATGATGTAACGAAACACCAAGTACTATGTAACTGGATGCAAAATGTGTAACAGGACAACACAAAACTGCAGAAATTGTGTAACAGGACACCAATATAGACCCACATAAAAGACACTAAGTTACACCATTGCGGACTCAATGCATCTATACAATTTGATTCAGGTGTTTCAACTACTGTCTTCATGCAAAAACAATGACAGGACATTTCTGTTAACAATGTCTAACCAATCATAAACATTTAATTGAACTGGATTTTTGTATTCATGAATAAATCGGGCACAGGTGTAACACTGGACACGGTGAAAATTGTGTCCCAATTTCACTTGTTACACACAAACAATTTAAGAGTAAATAATACATCAAACATATATTTTAAAGTTCATATTGTTCCCTCGTACTTTCACACATCTTAATTGTTTAAACCCATTTCATTTTCACGGGTACAGCATGTCAATCACTGTTAACCATGAGGTTCCTGTTGTTGACGTAATACAATACACTACATCGGTCAGGTAGAATTGAACAAAACCTTGTTACATAGAATTAATTATTCATTATGGTACTTTCATACATCACATATCATTTTGGCAATGCTTCAAAGCATTTTAAATGCATTTAAGAAACCGGAGGATGAAAAAAAAAAAAACAATGTTGTCATCGTAACTTTTTTTCTGAAAACTGAGAACGTGTACATTGTCTTCCACCATATATCGATTTGATTCCTTAAACTTCCTTCTCGCTGCCAGCTATAGAACTGACTGGTATTGATGTCGTAAACAGACTCAAGATTAAGAAGGTTACGCTGGCAAATTACTTGGTAACTTTTCCATTATGTTCAGTTACCGTGACGTAACAAAAGAGGACACGTTTCTTGTAACCGATATGTTGGCTGTATGCCATATTTAAGTGGTGGTTTCTAGAATGCGATGTTTACATCATTTTCATAGTGCAATGTTGATTACATAAAAACAACATGTGTACGAGATCGTCGATGTCAAGGTTGTAAGCTACAACACATTTTGTCATGATGAAACTCTGAGGACACGATTGGTTACGCCACATTACAGAAAAATATTAAGTCAAATTCTCATATTTATGTTGCAAATAAAAAAACAGAAGTTAATCAATTCAAATAAGAGAAAACTGATGTTTATTTCCAAAAAAAACACAAGCTGTTTTGGTTTAGAAGATTAGAGTAATATGTGTTTAGTGCAAATACACATGCAAATGAGCACCACGAAACCAAGAAATTACACAATAAAATAATGATTTTAGAGAAGTTTTAAGTTGTTAAAAAAGTACCCTACCTGACAATTAGGAGAATTATTTGTTTTTAAAAGGTTCTGCAAATTACTTTAAATTATTATTATATACTTCTGCAGCTTATATTAATTTATGTAGAATTTGTGTGATGTAACGCAAATTCCCGGACTCCATATTATGGCTCATATACAAGACCCATTTATTTGGGAATTTGTTGTGTATTAATGCACATGGCTTCACTGGCTTTGTGTGCAGGATAACAATCACGTGTACAAAATTCCAACTTGAAATTGATAACAAATAGTATCTGGACAATACCCACTTGTCCATATAAATTGAAAAAAAAATGTGTTTGAAAAATGTTTGATTTTAGGAACTGAAAAACATTACCTTACAAAAACTGTTATTTTTTAAAGAATCTTGTTTTAGTTACATCTCTCACTATTCAAGCTCATTGCAAAAATGCCCCAAAATATTAAGCATATTAATATCTTCATTACGTCACAAAGAGTATCACTATGACACATATTCATGCTGGCAGAGCTGTTTCACTGTAAATTTGAAAGTGGCCCAAACCAGCGCAATTGATGGGAAGTTGGGATTTTTTAAAAGCGTTAGCAATCTGAAAAGATAAAGTGCAACACTTTTAAAATCACAGTTGAGACTATGTTCTACCAACCATTAATCATTATACATCACAATAATATTTCATATCCAGTGTTGTAAATCATCTTATCAGTAAGTAAGAAGAAATCAGCAGAAAAATAATAATAATTTCACATTTTTGGGGGGTTGTTGGCCTCAATTTGGAAAAACAAACATGATTTTTTAATTGGAAAGTAACTGATTTAGCTTCTGTTTGATTAGGTAGAAACGCCCTGGCTGGTACCCCAACAATAACTTGACACACACGGTACTAAAAGCAAAACATAAAAACTCTCACCACTTAGTTGTAAATCATAATCCCCAACTGTCATCACATTACCACGGTAACCATCTGTGATCTGTAACTGTGCATTATTAACAGCATCATTCATGATCTTGCGGGCTGCGGCAGGAGATGGTACATGAGTACTCATGTCCACCATGCTGATACGCATGTTTTGGATAGTCTGGGCTGCATTGTTCGGATCTCTAATATGTGCTGTAAAAAAAGAATACAAAATGTTAAAATGCTGCTCATTTGTGGCTTGATATTCTTAATTGTCATTGTTTTGACTTTTCATCATCGCAGTTTTGTTGTTTTGACTTTTCCTAATTTAATAAATATGCTGCAACGACCCTAATGGAACACCGTAGTTTTCAAAGCATGGAGGTTCAAAAAAATTCTGTATGTCTTGGACTGCCAGACCCCCATTAATGTAAAACCTTGCCTAACATGTATCTTTACTTAAAAGGAACAGTACCTTGCTCAAATAAGTAAAATGGTCAATTCATTACACCGGACCATTTTCAAACCAATTTTTACACAAAAATTTCCAGAGATAGTGAAAACATCTACAACTGCGACGCATTGTCCTAACACAAAGCTCCACGTCAGATCTGCATAAACGAATGATAAGTTTAACTCTAAACAAATCTTATCCAAAAGAACTGAAAATGTACCTTTATACACAGTTGGTTTTCTTAATAATGAATCATATTCTATATTAGTCTATATTAGTCTATATTAGTCTATATTAGTCTATATTTAGGAATACGTATGAAAACATCACAAAATATGGCTTGTGCAGAGATTTATAGCAACATTTGTAATCTTGGCAGTGGCACACTCAGAGCACATTTTTTTGTGGAAATTCAGGTAATACCGGGTAAGATACAAAAACCGTCTGTATTGACAAGTTCTTGTGTCTAAAGAATCATACATAACTGTGATACAACCACCCTGTTGCTGTTTTTCAAATATCTAATCTTAAGAATTTCCTTTTCTGTAAACTTCAATTTTTAAAACCCACACTTTGTCAGAAGGCACGCACCAACCTAAGTCCTCAGGGTTTTATAGGAATATACCATACACAGTATTCATGTATAGCATATTAAACCCCTACAGGAATTTTTTTTTAATATAAATAATTCAACCCTGCATTGTATGAAACTGAACAGATAGAGTAACCAATTCTAGACGTTAATAGTGCACGTTTTATCACTCTTAGTCACTAGTGACTAAGTCACTTGAAGTACTGAAATATGTTCCCACAACACTATCACTGTGTTTGTTCCATCCTAACACTGTTTGTACAAAGTAAAACTGGTTGTAATTGACTGTCTTAGCATATATGGCTTTGAAACATTAAGAACTGTTGGTCAATGGATTTTCTATAATGTTTTTATCTATATATATAGTCTTCAAATTGTTTACATATATGAATCATTTTACTTTCTGAGATTTCAGATACAGCTCATTGGTAATGGCTGGCACATACCCTTTCATCACCTTATACAGAAATGCCACTCTGATGGTGGCTCCTTTCTTGTAAAAGCTGTAGGTCAAGACTCTTAAGCATTTAACTGAAACACATTCCTCCTCTCTCGATCTGTAATCCTTTGTGATGAATCAAGCGACCGATCTTTGTACACGTCTCGTCCAGCTGCTTTGTTTACTACTTCAATGTTTTTAATATAGCAGGATTTTTCAAATTTTCAAATTGGCTAAAAACATTTCTTTCCAATATATCATGCCTATATATACTCACTGACCCCGTATTGCCAAAAGGATATCTATTCAAACATGCCAAAACAATAGTTGAAAAAGAGATTTCCTAACTTGGTCTTTGCACCTAGGTTAGACTAATATAGATAACTCGCCTAAAATTGCAATATATTTTGTGACATATTAATGAGGCACGTAATTTCATTTTGATTTCAATTTGATCTATTATACAGGTTTATACTTTATAAAAATGGTTTCATCTTATAGAGTCTGAATGATAACATGAAGGTCATCAAGCAGTATTCAAGTGCTGTCTATTTTTAGAATGGGGATTTAGTTTCAAGTGTACCACTCCAATTTAAATATTGATTTTGTGATGTTTTTGTAGATTCTGCATATTAAACCATTTGCGTTTTATTTATTAATGATAACTGGGAAAAGCAATTGATTGAGATGTTATGAACTCTCACATATCCGCGCAAAATCTTGAGAAATCTCGTTTTCAAATATCCTAACATTCTTTCTTCTCATTAATACAAAATTAAAATTCTTTCTTTGCACAATACAATTCTCTACAAAATGAATTGTTCTGGAGTGCTTGTGATTTAAAAGTTTGTACACTGCAACAAAAAAATAAATAAAGCAAGTGTACTTGAAATTTTACTTCAAACTGCATATATTTTAAATTCAAGACCATTTTGTATGTTTAAACTATTATAAAAAAGCTAAGGTTACATACACCTTACATTTAATGTAAAAGAAATCAGTTGCTAGCAAAATTTGAATGATTAAATGCCAAATTATTAATTCTTTGTATGCTATTTTATAAACATTTAGTAGAGAGTCTGAGATATAAGTTTCCTATCCTTCTATATAAGACCTTATTATTATGAGAGATCTATGTTTTTTGTTTTTTTTTATTTTTACATTCATAGCATTTTTTCCTGGTATATTCTCTTTATGGATTTTTATTACACCCTCAAAACCAATTTGAAATAGGGATATGCCGTTGACATGTAGATTGGTTAAAAATGGTAGTTGTCAGTCTTCTGGCTCCTTGGTAAAAACTGGAACTGTTGTATATGTATTTCACTTTTCCTTAAAGTCAATGACCAGGTTACTATGTTCGTTGACAGACCTTGAGCGGGGCAATACCAATATTCTTTTCTTTGCATGGTTTGATGTTTTTGAGACCTTTATCAATGATGTTTTTGTCATAATAGGCAAGTCTTCACTTCTTCTTCCATATAAGGTACTTCACCACTACGAGTGTATACTCATACCGGCCTCGGTAGTGCAAAGATGACTGTGTATTAATAAATAAATGTTTTTCTAAAATAATTTGTAAAGTGTATATAAAAGTTTAACAACAAATCCGCTTCTGATCGGGATAAATGATAAATCTGTACCTTGAAACTGCCTGTGGTTGGAGCAGTGACAGCTACTACAGTACTGTTAAAGCATTACACTAAGTTTGCTTCATTACAATCAATGCAACGTATTAAATGTATATATATTTCACGTTTTGCTACAGTTGTATACATAAGACTTTACCTTCGGTTGTCAATCTGCAAAATGGTTGAACCAGTTGCACAAATGACAGGTTGTTTTTTTGACATAACAGTTCCGCGTCATTGCTACATAACACGGCCACTTGAGGGCTAAACGTGCTCTGTATGAATTCTTGGGCAGTCTGTTTGCACTGAGCCATTGTCAGTGGTTGTAAATTACCAAAGGTAAGTACATTTCACCATAATCATCTGTAAATAGATAAATTATCAAACCACTTTCCACTTCCTCCAAAATATATGCCTTCTGCTCATGCGTCAATAAACGGAAGTATACTCCTTTGGTAAGGTAAAATAGTTTTAAACTATAATTCCGGAATGCGTCTCGGATGTTGTTCGTCTATCAGAATCTAAATCGGCTATTACAGTATGTACACATAGGGGAAATCTTGAGTGTTTATATGTTTTGACAAAGAGCTGTTCTGAGGCTCGCTGTTGATGGTGTGCGTACTAGGCTGTCATCCAAGTGGTTCCAGTCAATAATTGTCATTGGGAAGAAAGAGTTTTTAATAAGTTCAGTACTACACTGAACAGTTTTGAAACAACTAAAGTGATTTGTTTCTTGTCTTTCAATAATATTGGACTCAATACAGTCTGGGTAACACTTGGCCTAAATACGTCTTTTAGATTTTATTGGGTTAAGATGTGAAAGCTGGCACCAACCCCTCGACCACCTTGTAAAAGAAGACAAGTTGGTTCATTTCCCGTCTTCCGTCTACATTTTGGATTTATTTTATTTCTTGTCATCTAAATAATTTTGGAATACTATTTGAAACAGTATAAGCAAATACACTTGCTGATTTTTAAATGAGTTAGCAAAGTTTATTTTACGGATTAGGCAACACATGTCGTGCCCATTGGTAAATCAGTGACTTAATTACAGACTAATCTCAATTCAAGATACAATAGATGGAGTTTTATAGTTTTGAGGGACGAAGATGAGCCTCAAAAATGTTGCAATCGGCCAGTCAAATGTGTTCAGTATATGTAGATATACACAATTCCTTGATTTTTGGCACATACATATGAATATGGGATTTAAGTTTGTATAAATCAGCATCGGCGTAGGAGCGTTTCAGTTATAGGGGTGGGGGAGAGGGCAGCCTGATGAGAGAGTGTATGAGGATGTACTTCCAGGCCCCCAAAGTATATGCTGAACCTGACTATTGGGGGGGGGGGGGTGACCCCCTTTGGCCCCGACTGCTACGCCTATGTAATCAAGGGGCTTGGGTGTATCTAGTGGTTCTGGAGAATTTGATTCAGTTCTACGTAGGAGTTAAATGGGGAAACAGTATATACTCATTTTCTCATCCATTTCTTTTATGCCATAATTCAACATGATATCTGAAGTATCGTCTACCTATAGCAAATTAGATTAGCCCAATGCGATGGATTGAACTCGTGACTATAACAGATCCAAAAGGTTCAAATTGCTAAAAAATATGTGCGTATAAAAACTGTTAGAACCATGAATTTACAATAGGACCCCCGTAAAAAGTTAAAATTTTGACATAAACTTGTTTGAATAGCTGATTCAGGTTTGGTAAAACAAATATGGCCAGTGTTGAAGTGTGCTTCGCAAGGGGACTTCGGATTATACACAGGAATACAAGGGGAAGGAACTGAAAATGCTGATATATTATTGCAATGTTATGCAACTTGAGAGCTAAAACATTGTCTAGTCATAGCAAATTAAATTTATTTTATGCTAATTTATTATAGCTATATTGCGAAGTAAGTTTTTGAGACGTCATCGAGTCGAGTCTGGGATTGAACCCACGACCTCTGCTGTGAGTGGCCAACATTCTGTCCACAATACTATAACCCAAAAAAATCCTTGAAAGGGGATTTTACTTTAAATAAACGGTCCATGAATGAATTGAATATTAAACGTTATTTTTATGCCATCGAGGGCTAACAGACGATCAGTTTACCTAACCACTGTTTCCTGGGATTAACCAGTACTCGAGCACACCCCATCCCCGCAAGTAACTGATAACTTTCCCACTTGAATCAGTGGTGAGAGAAGAATGATAATGAGACACAATGTCGTATATATAAACGGTCCACGAACGGCCCTTAAAGAATTGCAATAATGAATTTTCAAATTTGTTTCCCTTAACCTTCCCATATAAAAATCATATGCCCAATTTAACCCCAGATCTGTTATTTGAAATCCCTACTCATAGCGATCATTTAAATCAAATATGTGTTTCAACATCACACCCAACTACATGTAACACAGAAAGCGCAGTTCCTTTATGCATATATAATTATTCTACATTTTTACATATTTCATTTTAAGCTGTAATTATCACTACTTAAACACTATATACGCTTCAAAACATAGTTCAGACTAAGTTCCCATCTTGCCTCCTAACACACACATTCCCGGCCTTTCAAATTCCCTCAACCTAAAACCCCAGACTTAACACACTGGCTTCCAGAACTCAACTATCTCACTCCAAAACTAAAACTATTCTGTATGTAATTCATATACAAGTCATGTTTCTCATGTATGTGCTGAGCAGATGGTCATAAACTCAATTCACACCTCTATTTTAAGACCTGTTTACGCTATATCCTTTTCAGGGTCACTCACCATAAGTGACCTCTGAAATATCCCCATTTGGCCAGTACAGATAGACTAATAATTTTACTGTCTCGCCTTAATCATGAAATATCCCACGTAAGTATTATATATTGGGTTTAAATTTTACATTATCAAACTAATCAAATCAATAATTACTGAGTGACCGACTATAAAACACATTACCAATTTCTTGTGAAGGTTTATGAAATTTCAAAATGTTATCCTAGTTAGGACTAAACAATGCTTAAGACACCATGATGCTTGAAATAATACCTAAAACAGACTTGATAAAGAGAATTTCCTGTTTTCCCACACTATTCCCATGTAAACAAGAGAGCCAGATTGGCACTCAATCACTCACCTGTTGCAGAGGAGATAATGCGAAAGATGGTAAGAGTCATACCTCTAACATTTATATTTGGTCAGTTAAAATAGTATAATTTTTTATATATACCTAATGTCTAATTATTGTGAAGATCAAACAAAAACTGCAGGTGCTGGAGTGAACAGAAGTTCAAAACAGTCAAACCTCTGTAAGTGGTCACATCAACTTTTCTTAAGAAGTCATATTTGCTATTTCCCATTTCTATGCTTCCAGAAGAACAACAACCTGTCTTATGTCATTTTACTCCTTCCCTTGACTGGTTAAGGCAGGTTTGACTGTAATGCATTTTTTGTCAATTCAAGGGACAAAACTCTGTAAATTAATGATCCGATTTTTCCAGTTTAAGAACTTGTCCAAGATGTTATGGTTATTTTTATAACACGTGTGTAAGCTTGGTGAGGATCAAATGAAAAGTTCAGGTGCTAGAGTGCACATAACATCAAATTATGCAAGTTTTGATTATTCAAGGGCCACAACAGTATTTATCCAATTTGGCCATTTCAAGAGCTCTTCCACGAAATTATTGTTATATAACTACTTTGTAAGTTTGGACATCAAGTGAAAGATGCGATTACTAGAGTGCACACAATGTCAAATAATGATTTTTTTAAAAAATTTTAGAGCAATAACACAGACATTAATTATCCAATTTAGCCAGTTCAAGAATTTGTCCAAGATATTATGGTTATATTCTAAATTACTGCACATTTTTGGTGAGGATCAAACAAAAATATGGGTGCTAGAGTGAACACAAGGTCAAATAGTGCAATTTTTCATGTTTAAAGGGCCATAACTTTGACATAAGCTATCCGATTTGGCCAGTTCAAGAACTTGACCAAGCTATCATATTATGGTTAAAGAACTTTTATATAAGTTTGGTGAAGATCCAATGTCAAATGCGGTTACTAGAGTGCACACAACGAAAGTTCACGGACGGAGAACGGTCGAACAACAGACAATCAGAATAGCTCACCATGAGCTTTTCTCAGGTGAGCTAAAAAACAAGTCCCTACCAGACCCCAATGAAACTTAAACCTTTTATTTGACCAAACTTGAAAACCCTAGGGATAATTTATGTATAAAGAAAATATTACATAAAAATTAATTAGCTTGTTTTGCTTGAGAAAAAGATTTTTACCGGTAAATGTTTATTTCCTTATATTAAACTCATAAGTCCCCGGAGCAGGGCCAATTTTGACCCTAGGATCATTGCTTGAACAAACCTGAAAGAAACTGATTAGGTTATACACTCTACATTTAAAATGTCTAGCTCTAGGGCTCGCACTTTCAGAATTTTTTTGTAATTTTAAAGGAAAATGAAGTCCATGGGGTGTGGCCAAATTTGACAACAGACGGCCGACACAGGGTGAGCACATCAGCTTTACGCCCAAACTTCAGAAACACATTACCATTGCAACAACATTAAATTGTCTAATGTTTCTAATATAAGTATGCTGTGCCAAGTTAGCTCAGTTCGTAGCACATGTGACTATCAACCCAGGGGTCACAAGTGAATTCCCACCAAACCACATTCTCTGTGATGATTGATGACATTGTGTCTCATAGTCATTTGTCTCTGCTGATTCAAGTGGGAAAGTTACCAGTCACTCGTAGGGACAGGTGTACTTAAGTACTGGTTAACGCTCTGAAAAAGATTGGTTGGGTAAACTGATCAACTGTTAGTCCTCGAAGGCATAAAATGTTGCTAAATATCAAACAAATTGGTGGTGAAAAACAAGCTCAAGCTATATTATAATTGATTACCACTCTGCTTTTATAATTAAATTGAATTTGGTAAACAATTGAATTCAATATTATATATATATATATCTCCCTTTATGAAATTAAATATATATGAATTCACTGTATCTATATGATCCAACGGGTTTATAAATCTGTACTTTATATAGCATGTGAGTAGTCATGAATCCTTAACTGGATCCTACTCATATAAAGCTATCAGTTCATGTATGTAAATTTGTCCACCCTGTCTAGATTTGTTGCATGTAATTCCATAGTATATAAGTCATGGTCGACACCAAATTTATTGGTTTGGCAGAGGCCTTGATATTGTATCTATGGTTTGCATTGCAGCTAGGCGCACTCGCCGTAGTCTGGTCTGTACATTTATGTCTTGGTTATTCACAAATAATTATCTCCATATATATATATATATATATATATATATATATATGTATCAATTCTGACATTCTGACATTCTGACACTCACACCAACATTTCTGAACTTTTGAAAATTAAATATTGGATATGAAATCATAACAGAAAAATGGTAAACTATTTCTGAAAATTTTATTAGCTTATATACAAAACCCAATGTGAGCTGACATTACATTGCCCACTAAATCAATGTATATACACGTGAAACCAATATAACTTCATAATGCATGATATCTTCTAGACCCAACCCATGAAAACACTTTTTTTACAGTGAAGAAAAAAATATAGACAATTTTATTTAAAAAGAAAAGACCATTATATTAAGCATAGAATCACCAAATATTATATCACCTTGTTGAAAAATAAAAAGACTGCCTAAATCTGCTTTCCTGAGTAAAATGGAAAGATGAGATAACCATGGAAATGCAGACAGATGTCTTGTAGAGCTGTAAAAATGAAGCTAAAATTTCATTATAGATTTTCTTAAATTTGGTCTATTTTTAGTTATGGTAGCCATATTGATTTAGGATGGTGATCACAAACATGAATGGGAAACATAAAAAGAATTACGTAATTCATTTGTTGAAAACACTGGGTACTGCGAGTTGTTTTCGATGAGCTGATAATTTCAAACAATTCCTTGCATGGTTCGATTCAAACTTTGTCCCCATGGCTGCCTTTTTGAATATTTGACCAAAAAATATTACTGAGAAGTATTAATGAAAGTGTATCAGTTCTGGACTTGACAATGGTCTCTATTTTCGCGTTTATTTAATGGCTGCCATATTGGCTACAAAAATACACCTGACTGGACACAGAATAAGAAATAATATACACTACTCAAGTTTTAAATTCTGAAAGTTGCTCCCACAGCCCTATGAAAAATATGACTTTATTGCAAAGATATAAGCAAGAGTTGTCAGAAGACAACAAAGCTTGCCTATGGGATAAAACTCACCACCCATGCAAAGATTGAAATTGGAGGCAAACACCAAAAATATGCATTAGTTTAATTTGGGTGTCTGCAGACACCGCCGAGGTCATGGCAATAGCTCTCCTGGACATTCGTCCCAGCGAGCTAAAAAGTGAAAATGAAATTTGAACATTGAAAGAAAATATAAATTTGCTTTTTTTTTTTTTTAGATTCTTTTTTTTATAGAATAAATAGCCATATTGGATCCTGAATGTCAGAACAATCTTAGGAGGCCGACCCAAGGATCACAGTTTCATCAAAGTTTATTGGCTAAGGAGAAAGCAATGAAAGGTGATCTTAATTCTTAATACCCACTTAAACATTTAGCTCACCTGAACTTAACAAACAGAACTTAACAAAAATGTCAAATCAACAGAATCCCATAATATGAAATATGAAATAATTCCCTATATTGGAAAGTTCTCATTTGCATTTTCCCACAGCTTTTACCGTATCTATCAATATATCAAATAAAACACTGATGGAATGTATTGCATTGAATATGTTGTAGATTAGAGTCATAAATGCACAACTCTTTTAACAGGATGTGCCGTTATCTAACCAAAAGCTGACCATTATTTCATAAATATTTTGATATGACTAGATGGGGTCTGAAGATGATACTTCAGGTTAGTTTAAAAATATCTGTATATTAATTTACGTCACTGGTACTTCTTGTATTATTATATTTAAAGCAATTGTTAAATTTTAGCCCAAATACATGTACATACTATAATCAAATATTATTTTCTATTACAACAACGAGCTTGTCAGTATTTATTACAATGGAACAATGATTTTTTTTATTATTTTACTTACCTCTTGCTATAGTGAAAAAATATGATTTTTTAATTTATACAAAAACCCAATCAGTGAAAAATTGAATAATTAAAGGACCATGTCTCAAACGACACAGCATAGCCAAACTAAACCCACCTGTTATAAATACTGACTCAACTGTACAACAATACATTACGAACAACCAAAAAAAATTAAAATAATCACAATTTTATAAAAATGTAATGGTTTTAATAATCTAATCAATCAAATATAATCGAACAGAAGTAGGTTAATGACACTGTGCACAGCTATCCAAAAGTGTTTTTCCATTATCAATTATCATTAATACCAGAAACATGTCATGAAAAAACTCCCAGCAATTCAGAGCTGATTATCCAATCAAAAAATATTTAAACTACCAAGTGATGAATTAATCTTAAAATAACAACAAATATCTGATTGTTCACAAATGTCCAAATGTGTTTTCTCCACTGTAGGCTATGTATAAAAAGCCGTCATCATCTTTGTGCTCCTCATACACCTGACCCATGCTTGCACTGCAATAAAATGAAAAGAGGGTTTCTTTAAAGGGAATATATCAGGATTTTTCAAAATTTTAAGAAAGATTTAAAAATATTTTTTTCCAACATAATTATAATGCCTAAATTATATACTTACTGACCCTGTAGTGATGAAAGGATATCTAGATTTAAAGATACCAAATAGTGTATTGAAAAGGGATTTCCTAACTTGGGCTACTCACCTAGGTTAGACTTAAATACATTTTCCATTTAAAATTGCATCATATTTTGTGACATATTAAACAGTCACATGATTTTATTTTGATTTCAATTCGATCCGTTATACAGGGTTACAGTAGTAAAAATGGCTTCATCTTAGAAAAAGTCCAAATGACAATGCTGAAGGTCATCAAGCAGTATTAAAACACTGAAAATGCTGTATATTTTTAGAACTAAGATTTTGTATCACATTTACCACTCTAATTGAATATTTAGTTTGCTACAGTCCAGTGAATTTGACATACCAAACCATCTGGATTTTATTGATTTAGGATAAATGGATGCTTTTGATCTGTTTTAAATACGATTTTATTTTTAAAGTATTTCAGCAACATCAAAGAAATAGAGTAAACATTTACTGTCAACAAAAAAGGATTTAAAGACAGCTTTTATATCAGGGAAGATCGCTATGTACGTCTGAATAAAAATGGAAACAAAGTATCTCATTATTGTTAATAAATAAAATACAAAGATCTGGTATTTCAAATATGTCAAAATTTTATAGAAATTGTCTTTTAATTAGAGTAATTAAATTGAAAAGATTAATCTCTATTCTAAAAATAGCAAGCATGCAAAAACTGCTTGATGACCTTCACCTCCTCAATAAGACGCTTTCATAGATGAAACAAAGTCTGCAATATGTAAACAATATGACGGATCAAACTGAATTTTTTTATTAAAAAAGAAGAAAAAAAAAGAATCTTTTGATATGTCATGAAATGTGTTTTTAGCAGGAATCAATTTTAGTCAAACCGCAGTCCTGGTTGTGTAGACCAAATTAGGAAATACCTTTTTAACATATGGTATATTGTGTTGGCATGTTTAAATAGATATCCTTATTGCAATATTGAATGAGTTTGTATATATAGGCATGTATATTGGGGGATTTTTTTTAACAATTTAAATATGCTGAAAAGTCAAGATACACTTTCTTTAAAATAGGAACAGATTCTTTTAATGTTTAGTACATTGGCTCCATGCAATAATTAAATTATAATCTTGCTAAACAGTTATTTAGTTTATGCTAATAATAATTCCAAGATAAATACTCCCATGCCACTTCAACCAACTTAGTAAAGTGACATTTATGTTTCTGTTTTAATTTTTGTTTTGTTTTCACATGCCAGCATAATTATGATCAGTAACGATCGCCCAATTTTAATATTGAAGATAGAAATACACATATAATTACAAATAACAATCACATACTGACATCACTGGACCATTGTTCATTCAAAGTATGATGTTGTGCATTTATTCAAACAGCTTTCCACTCACTCATGAATGCCAAGACCCACTCTGATTGAGACAGAGGCGTGAAGTTGTATTGAAGCTACGAGCCCCCGATCTTGGATCCAGTGCTTTACCACTTGAAAAACTCATTAATACGAAACGGGTCCAAATTTTCAGTTATATCAGACAATGTGTAAGCATAACCTGATACTGGCCAATAAGTGCATTTTAAATATTGCGGGGCGTGATTTAGTACTTGGTCAACAAAAGTAACTAATTCAACACTAAAGAGACAAAATACAAAACAAGTTATTAAACAGATTATCCATATAAAATATATGTTTGATGCTACAAATGTACAGTTTTACTGCTTAGATAAAAAAAAATATGGGCAATGTAGATGAGAATGTTTTAATAACAGGATATTAAATAATTAATACCTTGACTGTGGAAGTACTTTCTCCACAAATAGGAATATAGCTTTCTCTGAAGGCAGTTGAATTCTTTTTCTAATAATCCACATAAACTGTGCAACAGAAATGTCATTGGGAACAAGAAACTTCCTTTTATCAATATCTTGAATCTGTGATTTTGGATCTCGCTCAACAATCACCTGAAAACAAAACAGAAATGGTCATACATCAATCACCTGAAAACAAAACAGAAATGGTCATACATCAATCACCTGAAAACAAAACAGAAATGGTCAGACAACAATCAACTGAAAACTAAACATAAACAATTAACCAAAACAGAAATGGCCATACAACAATCAACCAAAACAGAAATGGTCAGATAACAATCAACAAAAACAAAAATGGTAAGATAAAAATCAACCAAAACAGAAATGGTCATACAACAATCAACCAAAACAGAAATGGTCAGAAAACAATCAACCAAAATAGAAATGGTCAGAAAACAAACAACAGAAAACTAAACAGAAATGGTCATACAACAATCAACCAAAACAGAAATGGTCATACAACAATCAGCCAAAATACAATTAACCAAAACAGAAATGGTCACTCAACAATTAACCAAAACAGAAATGGTCATACAACAATCAACCAAAACAGGAATGGTCATACAACAATCAACCGATAACTAATTAAAACATAAATGGTCATACACTAATCAACCGAAACAGAAACGGTTATACAACAATCACCTCGTCATGATTTGAAGTATTTAAGAATATGTTAATGAAACAGGAGCCTTCAGTTTCTAGCCCATTTTATTAATACATTTTATGATCAATTTAGAACTACCGTATTGTTCCTGATAAATGTCCCACTTCTAATACCACCCCACCCCTCAAATTAAAATACATGTAACATAAAACGAATGACACATAAAATAAAGATAATTTTTTTGATACAAGTATACACATAGGTTTAATGCATTTTTACTTTAATTAGATAGTAGTGGATTGGATTAAAAAAAACACAAAATATTGCTCTTTTATATGTCCCCAATCCTCATTTCCAAAAAATAGTACACTGTACATCCAAGGGGTGTTTATTAGTTACAACAGGTTAAACTCAAAATATGTGTTGATGTTTCTTAAATCTTTTGCATATACTCGTACTTACAGGTATTCTTTCTGGATACTTGTCACGAATCTTTGTTGACTCAGCCTTTCTCTGGTCTGAAAAAACAAAACAAATGTCCATATATTAGGTAAGCCATCAGCAAGAAATAAACAATAATTGATAAATTTTACGTCACAGTTAATTATTCATAGAAACATTTGCATGAAGTATATAATCCTTCTATATATGAAGCCTTTTTTCTAATGGTAACAACCGAAGCATTAAGAACTATACTTAAGGCCGTAAGTTTTGCACAGGTTTTAAATATGACTTTTTGTAACTTATTATTTTGTATCAGAGTTATAATTGTATGTGATCAGTCTAAATTTGAAGGTTAATGATACTGTTTTGGTTGACAGACCATGGCGATCGCATATTTCACATGCAACTTGCTATGATTGACATAATGTGTATATACACATAAACACGGAATCATTTTGTTCTGTACAGGTTTATAAGTCGTCTGCTAGACCGAACACAATATTCCCTGGTGCTTGGTTCTATATTCCACTAACGTCAACATTTAGTATGAAACTGTACATGAGGAACGTTTGTAAACAGTTTGGTAGCTTCAGTTTGGAATTACCACAGCTGATGTTGCAAGGATCTTTACAGAGCATGATTATCTAAGACGACGTTACAATGTAACCAGGACAGTTAGCGACCAACCAAGGACAGGACGTCCACGTGAAACCACACACCAGTAGGACAAACAAATCGCTCTGTTTCATTTACGTGGGTGTTTTATTGTCCCAGCGGAGACTGCCAAGAACATACATTGATGAACTCATCACTGTGTATGCACACGTACCATTCAACATCATCTATATGAAGTTTGAGTATGTCCAAGACATCCATATTGTGGTGCCCATTTAAGATAAATTCATTGTCAAAATCAAAGAGAATGTGCTAAACAATGTCAAAGTTGGCCATAAGGTCATTGGCAATAAGTTATCTTCACCAAGTCACCAACGAGTGTTGATTTCAATGACTGATGTCAAAATTGCAACGAAAGGTGTTCTTGGATAATGTTAAGGGAGCTAGAGCACATGGCGTTGCAGCTCAGCGTTACGTCAATGAAGTTCTGTATTTGGTGGTTCATCACTGTCATGCAACAGAACCCTGAACACAAACCCCTAATCTGCAAGGCACATGAAGAATTTCCTGCAGAAGAACAAATTGACATTCCGCAACAACCAAAAAATGGACCCAATCGATCATATCTTGGTGTAGCCTGATTAAATAAGGCATGAACTATTATTTGGATATCCGATCGAGAGACACAGAACAAAAATATTTTAAAGGGGCTTAAGATATGTTCAATATGTCACACTAATCTTGGTGTACCTGAAGCAGAAATTGCATGACAAACAATCTGTAAAATGTTGTGGAATTTAGGAAATTTATCATTCGCGATTGGGCTGCTTTATCACAACGGTTTCTGCAGATGTGTAGCCATTGTAAAGCCAAATGGTGAATACACGCAGTATTAACTTACTGTGACAGGAATGAGTTAAAAGTGCACTGATGATTAGCATGTTTAACTGATTTTGATACCGTGTTACAAAAATGTGTATAAAAGTTTTATTTATGGATAATTTTTTTTACAAGTTTGGACTATTGTGAGTCAATAAATGATTTCAGATACATATTTCAATATTGACAATTTCTCAAGCATTTTCCCCCCAGAATCTTTTTAACCATATCATCAGCTTTTGTTACCTTCCATGTGTAATAAATCAACTTAAATCAATTTATATTTACACAGGTACAAAATTCATTAAAAATACAAAATGTTTAGTAAACAACTAAACAACTCTTGGCATCATACACCAAATTTTATGCAGCCCTTCAATGCACCAGAATGATGATTATGACAGCACTTTTTCTTATTTTCACTTTTTATTTATCTCTTCATTTCCTTTTGTTATTGGTTTATATCCTATTCAATGTTATAATTGCTATCTTGATTTATAAGTAAATATTATATGTACTGAAAGGGGAGCGTCATAAAATTCTGATGTGACTCTACCCATTTGCTTATAATGTGAATAATATAATAAAATATGTTTTAAACCATAAACCAACTGTTCACAATGAGATGAACAATTGTAAAACTTTTTGTCAATGGAAAATTTTGCTCCTTGGTTTTAAAATATTAGCATATTGAGCAATCTGTACGAGAGCGAATACCCAGATAATGAAATAACAGTGTTTATTTAAATGTGTATATAGTGTTTTTTCTAGACCAGGAAAAGGGGCAGGGAGCAAGAAAAAGTGGCAGGGAGCAAAGTTTGCGTGCGATTGGCATATTCATTGTCAAACTTTTTCTTTGATGGTCTTTTAAATGTAGGGTTATCTCCCCTTTACATTATGCATGTGTAAAATCACAAGTATTAGAGTTTGAATAAGATAGGTAGAAGTGAGAGAAATTCAGGGAGAACTGAACATTTCTCTATTAGTATGACCAACTTATTATGTTGTATTTAGTCTTTGTTCTTTATTGAATAACTATCACAGAAGTTAGTTTAAAACATTATCTTTAACATTGCCCTTTTCTTTTTTAATGATTGCTAACTGCCCAAACATACTATAATGACAATGTCAAGCCTCCAAAGCTATTCAATCCATCCAAGAGAACTTTGCAATATGATAAATAAATGCAATCTTTGATAGCCCTGAAATATCTAGATAATTGTAACTAGTCAACTTTATTTCAAATATTTAAAAAAGCCCACATAATTTATGTTAATTGTTGTTTTCAATACTGAATGTAAATCATGATATAACTGTCAAAAGAAAATTATTCGCTGAATATACGCAACCAGTAAGCAATAAGTTTATTAAATTACTGAAGTACCCCACCCACATTTTCTTTACCTTTAACTCGATTTTAATATCAATGTCACTTTTCACAGAAGAAAATTTACATACATGCAGTTCCAATTATTGTAAATCTACAAAATATTCATAAAATTACTGGAACCTAACACTGTCATTATACAAATCGCGGTCCATCAAGAATTCTCTGCAGAACCATAATCAGATTTTAGAAATTGCCACCATTTTGGCAAGACAGATAATATTTTTATTGCTGAAACCAATTGAGTTATTTCCCTTCTAAATTTTAAGAGATACCCGCGAATCATGTCATCACCTATTTTTAGATCAAATCTCGGCTGATTTTGACCGGAGGGAGAACACAGCTTGATGCAGATTAATCCGATAATTGATGTGTTAGTTGATTGTTTATAGGGATAGGGATCAAACTGGCAAGCCAATACAGTGTGACCTTTAGCGACTTATGTCAACAGTATACTGAAAAATTAAGTCAAATCTACATATCTTGTATCAGACTGTCAGATCAAAGTCTAAAAGTTGAATATGACGATATTTTCTCTAGTTTGGACCCTGAATTCCTCTATAATTTACTTTTTAAAGTCATATAGTATTTAAGCATCAACGCTAATTCTCAGTAAACAGATCTGTAACAACTTGCGAAAAAAAAATGAATAATTCATTTAGTTTCCGCAATATGCGCATCTGAAAAAAAACATGGAATGATATTTGACTCTTAAACTAACTTCAAAAGTGACTGGAATGTGATGTCATTTGCTATATCTACACCCGACAAGTACCTGATCAACTGATTATTACATAATTTAGCAAGAGAAGAACTGGCGAATACCTGTGTATTCGGGCTAAGCGTGTCATGTCAGTAAACTATCGGCAAATGTTTAACACATGTTTGTGATTGACAGTTGATTTGTTTATACGTCTTGTTATTGGGGCAGCAGGGCGCATTTAAACAAAGAAGGGAGGCGATTTTAGGGCAGAAGGGCAGAGTCTAAAAGGGGCAGGGCGCTGCACCCTTTCATTCTGCTCTAGAAAAAACCCTAGTATAATAAAAGCAACTGATCAAAACAGTACTAATAGTACTATATTCCTTTGGCTAAATAAGTTACTCAAGTAGCTAATCATTTTAAAACAATTGTAATGAATACTTAAAAAGTGTTATTTAAGCCTTTACTTCATATAGACGCCTTTCGACACATCTAATATTGAAAGCATTAATTCACTAACTATCAGCAATGGATGAATTAGCTTTATATTAACTGACAGAGTGGAAAACAGTGCAATCTGAACTCTTCCTGCACTGTTTTCAAAGGCCTTCTGTGATTGGTGCGGGAAAACGCTTATCTATGGAGTAAAGAGTTAAGAAAAGGCACTATTTTCAAAAGCAGCAATGGAGACCTCCTAATGACAAACTCTATGTGTTTCTCTTACATGTAATCCTGAAGTTCAATATAATGGCAGCACCCAAAGTCATTTTCTAAAAAAAACATTATATAGAGTTAGGTCACTCATGCAACCTAACGAAAATGAAACTGACAGACAATTTAAATAGCAAGAACAAAGATAATCACATGCTATAAGGGAAGTAAGAAATTAATTTCATGTTGATTCTATGACAACAAATACATCCTTTTCAAATATATGAATGAAATGTAGTATCTACAGAGTGCTCTTGTATACAAATTAAGATTATGTTTGCCGATTGTTTCACATGACCGTTACTAATAAAAAAAAGGAATTTCTGAAAAACTGATATCGACATGGTTGACTGAACGTACTTGGTCGTAAACACATCTGTATCAGCATAATATACCGTTACATAGGGCACCATTTTTATTCAGAGAGTTGAAGTATGTCAATATAATGACTATCTTACCAAACGTATGCTCTTCCTTGAACTTAAACTTCATTTTTCACGAATAAAATCTATGTCGAAATAGCTGGAAATTTAGATTGACAGCTACACTACAAAGTTTATTTTGATCAGTGACGTCAGAAGCGGAAGTGGTAATGGTCTAAAATACAACAATCAACGTTTCGGAAACCGTTGGTAAAAATGGACCATCCGTGAACAACCTATAAAGTCATAAACTTTTCTGGAACACATATCGTAACATGATTAAGATTTTTTTTATTCTATCTCTATACAAAAGAGCGCGAAAAACTCATGACAATAGCGAGTTGACCCGCGTAAATGGACATTCTATATCTTGTACAGGCCCCTGATGACACCACCAAAACAACTGGTGTTCGCTCCATGCATCTAATTCAAACATCAACAAAAATAACGTGAATTGGAAACTGTTAACAGAAAAGCATGATTCAACTATGCTAATCCTTTACAGTTAGGCTAATAGAAGTTTGTCCTTATTATTACCAAACGCTGAAGAGTCAATAGCACTCGTCCCCTCCATGCACATTCCCACCCTAGATATATTATATTCATTAAGGTGGACCGTTTTCTAAGTATGATGTTCCCTAAATATTTTATAAAGTTCGTTTACAGGGGCGAAGACACGAATTTAATAGTTTATATTGGTGCGGCTTAATATTTTATGTTGGTGCGGCTTAAAAGTTTACAAAACTTGTTACTTTTAAACGAGCAGCACCAGTGGGACAGTCCACAAATGCCACCATTGTCCGAAGTTAGGATCATTGTAAAACAAGATAAAATGGGAACATACTTGTACAGCAAACACAATAAATGTAAACAATTCTTTTAGCTTAAACTGTATATACGTTTCGAAAGTATTATCTACGCCGATTGCTTATGCACTAACCATAATATTTTATATACTCGGAATAGTGATGCACTTTCTGTTTACAATTGGTATTCAAAGAATTCGAACCGATACTCCCTTGTTAGATTTATAATAAGTTTGATTGTGGTAGGCTCAGCGTTTATATGAGCCTCTCTCGAGTCTTTATCCTGGGTATAGCAAGTACTGAGCATAGTATTCAAGAGACCATCGGGACGTATTTGTGATCGAACACTTGACCTCTTGCGTTGGCGGCCAATACTCTCTCCACTGCGCTACCGCCCCGCTTGTTTCTATCAAGTTTCAACTTGATCGCAAGAAACAAACCAATTTCTGCAATTTTTACAAACATTATGCTTAGATGTACTCATTGGGGTCTTATTGTCATAAGGAGATATATATATATAAAACAAGCCAAACTATATTGAAAAATGATTTCCTAACATGGCAAGCCAGTGGCGTGGATTCCTATGGGCACTATAGGCTCGTGCATACACTTTTTTTTCTGAGAAATCGAAAAAATAAAAACGCCAAAAAATGTAATAAAAAGCGTATCCCTAGCGGGGATAAACTATAAATTCGCAACTAAAAAATAACATTAAATATGATCCAAATATTTAACATCATTTTATCAATTTTGGTTTTAAAACAGTGAATTCAATGTTAAGGATAACCAGGCCCCTAAAACGTAAGGAATATACGCCTAACCGCACCTACGACGGCCTAGCTGGAAAAAAAATCGGGGAAGCATGTCCCGGATCTCCCTACAACTGTGCCTACACACCATTTTCAGCCAAGCTCTGCCCCTGCGTTTATCTATTCTCAAAGCAACGCTGAATGAATTCCATGATTCTAATTATAACACTTACAAGACAGCTGACAACGGGCAATAAAAACATGTGTATAATTTATATGGCTTCGAAATTACACGTGGTCGTAACAATACCCGTGAATTTGTCTTTGGTTATGGCTTATAAATTATGTTAATAGCTGTTTCAATAAAAGAACGCACATATTATATCCCCATAAAGTGACCCCGTTGTACGCGTTTGTACCAAAATAATGTTCAAACGAAGTTTTTTTATATCTAGGCTGTAGTAAGGGTGAATAATGGATTCTATGCTTAGGCTACGCATGATGTCATGTATCTAAAATGTATTTGTCAGCTTGGAGATAATCGATCGGAATCATATATAGGTCACCTTGAGATGATTGAACATTTATCTTTGAAATATATAAACTTTTTTTCTTCTTTTTTTTCTTTCAAATTTATACTTTCAGACGATTTTTTTCCAATAGGTAATTGAACTTGAAGGCTTTATTTAAAAATACCACAATGCTAATTTAATTTTAAAGACTGGAAATTTTCGTAAGATCATCTTGGACATGTTAAATTGGAGATTGAATTTCAGGTGCATCTATGTAGATCATCTTGGAGATTGAACTATCTTAGAAATACAGCATTTATCTTTTTTTGAAATGTACAAATAGTTATCCCATTGGAGACTGAACTGTGAAATATATTTTAACGTTCTAAATAAGAATAGTTTAAACAGAATATTATGCTGTCTTATGTGTTTTGTTGTACGGTTTGTAAATTGTTACATCTAATAAATCACTTTCCATCAGTATGCTTATATATTTTCCTGGCTACATCTGACACAAACATTATTATTTCATTTCTTTAATATTTCAAAGTCATTTCTGAGCAACTACAACAGTATAAACTGCAAGGATCGTAACTAACAATTCTAAACCATTTTATGGCGCCGGCGCAGTCTTCATTTACAAAGGAGTGTTGTATATTGAAGAAGAAGAAGAAGAAGAAGAAGAAGAAGAAGAAGAAGAAAACTTCACCGGGTAAAAAACTATAGCATAACAAATAATAACAAGGAATTTTATATCCCTACCACGTTTTGTGACGCTGGTAAATACTGTTTGCAATTAAACCGTTACATAATTTTCTGAGAAATCGAAAAAAATAAAAATGCCAAAAATGTAATAAAAATCGGACCGCTAGCGGGGGTAATCTATAAATTCGCAACAAAAACTCATTGAATATGATCCAAATATCTAACATCATTTTATCAATATATTTGGTCATAAAACAGTATATTCAAGGTGAATATCAATGATAACCAGCCCGTAAAAACATAAGATATATACGCCTAAATGCACCTACGACGGCCTAGCTGAAAATAATTTTCAGGGGAGCATGTTCCGGATCCCTACAACTGGCCTTCACATCGTTTTCAGTCAAGCTACGCCCCTGTAAGCGAACCCATGTTAGACTAAAATAATGTATTTTAAAACGTATAGAAATGTGTCTGGTTGCTCAAGTTGATTTTGATTTGATTGGCCATACTGGTCATCCTCGTTGAATTTGTTTCATCCTATAAAGGGTTTATCTTTAGAATTGGGATTCCGTCTCGATTCCTACATTCCGATTAAAGTATCATTTTTGTCACGTTAACGCAGATTTGAGATTTCAAATAATCCATTTTTAGTTATAAACCATATAAAGACGCATTATATTCATCTTAGTTTCTTTTTTTTTCAGGTAGTTGAGATTTTCTTGACATACTACCTTAAATCTTTAAATTGTAAAATGGTCTTAAAGGGAATATTTCAGGAATTTTAATTTTTTTGAAATAAGCCTAAGGCATAGTACCACCATTGCAAAAAGGTCTTCCGTGGGATAGTCGCATAATGGCGGTTATAAATAGTCCTCATTTCTTCTTCTTTAAAAATGCATTTTCCTTATTTTAATGCTCATTTTTTTATTTGAATGGCATTATTGATGTATTTTGAACATTTTTATAGCATTGTCATGTTTGAATTGTGAATTTAGAAAAAAAAATTGATGCTTGGAAATTGATGATACATGATTACATGATTTCGGAAGTATACTTTCACTTTTTCACCAGTGTACACACTGAGCAGAAAAAAAATGACACATGTTTTATATAACACATGACCCCTACTTTTCTTATCATATTTTGATAGTGCAGAGGTTGACAAACAGTAAAATGTAGGTTTCACTTCTTTCATTTGGGATTCTCTATGAATGACAAGCCTTCAAACTTTTATTATTTACTATAGAATAAAGAACAAAAATCAATGGTGGGACACCTAAAAGCATTCTCCGCAATATATCATTGTCAAAAGGATATGTATTTAAACATACCAAAATGATATATTGAAAAAGAATTTCCTAACTTGAGCTACGCACCAAGGTTAGTTTACAATTGATTTCCCGCTTAAAACTGCATGCTTTATGACGTAGGGCATTATATAAGTCTCGTGCTTTCATTGTATTTCAATCTGAATCGTTATACAGGTTTTCACGCAATAACACTTATTTCATCTTAGAAAGAGTCTGAATGACGATGTGAAGGTCTTCGAGCAGTATTTAAGTGATATTTATTTTTATAATGGGGATTTCGTTCCAAGTTTACCACTATAATTTAAATATCGATTTTTTGACATACCGAACCATTCGGATTTCATTAATTAAAGTAATGAGATACTTTATATCCATTTTAAAAATACATTTTATTTTTTAAGACATCTATAGCGTTTTTTCCTCTGATATACTCCCTTTGATCTGATACCGTCGGAATTTACCGATCGACATTGCAAGTACTATAATAAACGTTTAAGTGTTAAATAAACAATTGGAATACACAACCATATACGTGCTGTAATATTTTACTATATATAGTTTAACGTTTCACTCTATAGAGCAACAATCGATATTTTGACTTGTCATTTCGTGTTCGTCCATTTTATAAATATGGCGTACAGGTAAAAGAAAAGTGATACAAGTATATGATATAGTTTTGGATATATTTTGGGTCCTTGGATAAAAAACACGAAGGAGTATTCATTAAGCCATGAAGGGATTTATTTGTGTTCTGTGTTGTTGTCTGTTTTCAAATGTTGTCGGTACAGATGTCGGTGAGTTGTAGTTGTCAGATAGAGTAAAGTAAAACTTGTAACGTTTTAAATAATTTTGTTTTGATAAGACATTGTGTGTATTACTGATTATGTCGTTTGTTGATAAATAGTAACTGCTTTTGAATTTGAGAATGATAATTTTCATTAAAATATAACATGGCCAGTTTTATACACAGTCGGGACCCACACTGTCATTATATGGCTTGAAAAATAGAGATAAAGAGTTACAATGTATTAAAATCGATATATATATAAATACCTGTATACATAAAATTCACCCATGTATTCTTAACTAGACCGATTTGGTATTACCGGGTGTCAATGTTTTCGTTTATCCTAATTTATTTCAGTTCGACTGTGAAGTAAGTGCTTAGCTTAAACGAGTGAATTGCTCTCGGATCCGATTTCAGAGTAAAACCCGTATTGAAAATTGTTTTTGTAAGGCCATCGGGTAGAGCCTTGAATCGATCATCGGGTCCAGCCTGTGATCGGACTCTCGACCTGTGACCTGGCCTGTACATTACACCACCCGCTCCTCTAAAATGTATGTAATGATTGAGATTATGAAAAATTACATCGATTATAAAATACACGTTATGTTAAATACAAATTTTAAGCGGGCGGTAATCTAATGGATAGAGTGTTGTCCGTTCACGCCAGTGGTTGCGGGGTCGATTCCCCGGTCGACCCGATGCCTCTCATAAAAACAACACTCAGTACTGGTTCTTCCCAGGAAACGGACTCGAGAGCGGTTCATATAAGCTCTGAGCTTTCATCGCAATCGAGCTAAAATAAATTAGTATAAACTAAACTAAATACAAATTGTGGTAAATATATTAATATAACTTCTACTATACAATCGCCGTGTAATAAAATGTCCCCACTTTGCCATGTTTTTGTAATGGATTTTACGCCATTTTCAACACATTTCAATATTTCAGGTTATTTATCAGGTAGTAAATGGCATATCAAGTTTTACTGATGGAGGAAGACCTCAGATTGAATCTGAGTAGAACCACCGTCCCTCCGCAAGTAACTGTTAATTCAAGGAAATCCACAAACTTTACTTAACAATAGTATTCCCTGTCGGTGTATATATTGATATCTATGGAACAGAGAACATTACTAATCGAACTTGTATTCACAGATGTGTTTTTTGTTTAATAAATAAAGCGTGCTGCATATCCTTAATCGCCAGTGCTTCAGATACGATTTAAACTTACCCCTAAAGCGTAATGTAAATACACTAAGCATATTGATGTTGGTTTAATTGGTAATTCATGCCGGTTGTAAGGTTTTTAAACACTTTTTGTTATTATTATAGATATGCTACAAAGCACAATTTATATTATGACCTGTAAATATGTTTATCAGTTAGTACTTTATTTCATTTTTTTTATTTTTTTTATTTATTTGAATCAAATTGAATTACGTTTCTATTATTCGGAAGAATTTTCTAAATTTTAAGAATTAAAACTGTTTCCTGACTTTAAAATCAAATTATATTTCGTTTCACATGCATGTTTGTATTGTACAGATTTATATCACTCTGTATTATTCCCATTGTCATATTTTGTTATTCTTTTTCAATGGCGTAAACCAAAAAATTACTTTACCTAGTCGCTAACAAACTTTGAACTTTGAACCAAGTACCTATTATCTTGCACACACAATCTAACTCGTCTATACCGGTGACGAGATAAACTTTGATGCACTTGCATAATAAAACATTACTTCTAATTGATTAACAATCAGCCTTTATACCTGCGTAGTTAAATTTTACAATTATTGACATATCTATCTATAGTCATTATCATTTTGTAAAGGCATTGATCCGCATGCCGTTGCTGATCCGCATGCCGTTGTTGGTCCGCATGCCGTTGCATAAACACATGCACTTGTATGTGCTTGATCGAAGGAGTATCTATTTGAACATATATGCAAATTTATCAACGGGAGTAATAATGGCCACGTGCACCCGTTCACACACATAAGTAAATTTAATGCCTGGTTCCCTAAAATTAACACGTACTGAGTGCTAATGTGAGGTTGGGCCAGTGTCCAGGAAAATATGTTAGCTAACGTTATCAAACGTTTGACCGAGCTGAACGCAGCCCAGGTAACCGTGTACTCGTATAGGTGTTCTGAGCAGCAAATATATTTAAGTCTTAAGATTTATGGATTTAATGTTTTTGCTCGCCTGCAGAATTTGGCTTCTGCTGTTGAGAATTACTGACATCCGCATGCTAGAATACGCGATCGCGATGGGTACTTTTTCCTCTCTTCATTACTCGAAGAGTTAAGTTGACATGCTCATTGCAACAAGAAGTTATATAGAGAAGGAAAGGCAACTGATTGTTACTTTGCGAACGCTTGCGTGTTCACGCATTATCTCGTTCTCAATTATCTTAACTTCAATTCATCTCAGAAACAAAATCCTTGCATTGTAGAATGAAATTCTCACCAAAACAATACCGTTCCCAGCAATGTGTGCATGAAATTGTTGAATTAATTTTGATTTAAAAAATTGTATCCTGCAGTTAAAATAACGACACATTACGAGAAATTTTACTTCAAACCTCAATATCTTTCATTCAAAATATTTCGTGATGGAAACATTTTAAATCATCTATCTCAGTAAGATTACATACAACTTACATTAATGTACAAGAAATCAGTTAAACTTGTAAATTGTCATGATTATTTACGAAATAATTAATCCTTCGTGTGCTATTGTATCAACATTTAGTCAGGAGATGCAAGTTCCCTATCCTTCTATATAAGTCCTTGATTACAGGTACTTGGTGACAGCTGCGGCTGCATTTCATCGTATCGCTTCTTGATGTATATAAAACGTTACATTGCACAGGATGGCGAATCCACGTGATAGTTTGGTATCGTGCACGGCTGATTGTCTTAATATATTTAAATATTATATAACTCGCTTCATGTTTGGTTTAATTTTCTTAAGAAAAACGGATTGTGACAAAACAGTGCAACTACCTCTAGAAATGAGTTCTATCCACGTTTGATATAAACGTGGGTTCACCATTTTGTGGCGTGTCGTGAATGACTGAACGTTGTGTTCGAAATGAATATGATTAGTAATGGTAGCGTATCTTTTTTACAGATTATTTGAACAACGTTTGCGATGTGTCAAATGTGTATGTTGGCACGAGCAGACGACTGGAATCGTCAACTGCACTCTACTATAAGAACAGTATGTCTTGTTTTTATCACGTGCACGTCCCTACTGGGAAACAGGTGCTCTTACTTGTCAGGTAAGATTTATTTTGTTACATGAGTTATTCTTTAAAATTACAGTAACTAGCAACCGTCCACCTTACTTGGATAATACATTTCTCAAGTGTCTTTGTATTTATCTTTGTCAGTAACGTACGTTACTTGTATAGTACATTTATCAAGCATCATTACATCGGTCTTTGTCATCAACCTACGTTATTCTATAGTGCATTTCTAACATGTCTTTGTATTTGTCTTTGTCAGTAACGTACGTTACTTCTATAGTACATTTATCACGCATCATTATATTGGTCTTTGTCATCAATCTACGTTATTCTATAGTGCATTTCTAACATGTCTTTGTATTTGTCTTTGTCAGTAACGTAAGTTACTTCTATAGTACATTTATCACGCATCATTACATCGGTCTTTGTCATCAACCTACGTTATTCTATAGTGCATTTCTAACATGTCTTTGTATTTGTCTTTGTCAGTAACGTACGTTACTTCTATAGTACATTTATCACGCAACATTACATTGGTCTTTGTCATCAACCTACGTTATTCTATAGTGCATTTCTAACATGTCTTTGTATTTGTCTTTGTCAGTAACGTACGTTACTTCTATAGTACTTTTATCACGCATCATTACATTGGTCTTTGTCATCAACCTACGTTATTAAATAGTGCATTTCTAACATGTCTTTGTATTTGTCTTTGTCAGTAACGTACGTTACTTCTATAGTACATTTATCACGCATCATTACATTGGTCTTTGTCATCAACCTACGTTATTCTATAGTGCATTTCTAAAATGTCTTTGTATTTGTCTTTGTCAGTAACGTACGTTACTTGTATAGTACATTTATCACGTACCATTACATTGGTCTTTGTCATCAACCTACGTTATTCTATAGTGCATTTCTAACATGTCTTTGTATGTGTCTTTGTCAGTAACGTACGTTACTTCTATAGTACATTTATCACGCATCATTACATCTGTCTTTGTCATCAACCTACGTTATTTTATAGTGCATTTCTAACATGTCTTTGTATTTGTATTTGTCAGTAACGTACGTTACTTGTATAGTACATTTATCACGCATCATTACATTGGTCTTTGTCATCAACCTACATTATTCTATAGTGCATTTCTAACATGTCTTTGTATTTGTCTTTGTCAGTAACGTACGTTACTTCTATAGTACATTTATCACGCATCATTACATTGGTCTTTGTCATCAACCTACGTTATTTTATAGTGCATTTCTAACATGTCTTTGTATTTGTCTTTGTCAGTAACGTACGTTACTTCTATAGTACATTTATCACGTATCGTTACATTGGTCTTTGTCATCAACCTACGTTATTCTTTAATGCATTTCTAACATGTCTTTGTATTTGTCTTTGTCAGTAACGTACGTTACTTCTATAGTACATTTATCACGTACCATTACATTGGTCTTTGTCATCAACCTACGTTATTTTATAGTGCATTTCTAACATGTCTTTGTATTTGTCTTTGTCAGTAACGTACGTTACTTCTATAGTACATTTATCACGTACCATTACATTGGTCTTTGTCATCAACCAACGTTATTATATAGTGCATTTCTAACATGTCTTTGTATTTGTCTTTGTCAGTAATGTACGTTACTTGTATAGTACATTTATCACGTATCATTACATCGGTCTTTGTCATCAACCTACGTTATTCTATAGTGCATTTCTATTATGTCTTTGTATGTGTCTTTGTCAGTAACGTACGTTACTTCTAAAGGGTATTTCTCACGTGTCTTTGTATTTTTCTTTGTCAGTACATATGTTTTACTTCTATAGTACGTTAATCACGTGTTTTTGTACGTGTCTGTGTATGTATTAGTATTGACTTTGTCAGTATTTTACGTTACTTCTGTAGCACTCCCTATTCCTATAATATATTATTACATGCCTTTATATATATATTTTATTTTACATAAGTTACTATTTTAAGATTCAATGTCCTTGGATTTTGTACGTAGCATACGTTACTCCTATTAAAACAACATATGTCTTTGGATGTGTCTTTGTGCGTAAAATATGTTACTTCTATAATGCATTACCATATGCCTTTATTTTTGTCTTTGTATTTCATATACGTAACTTATATTATACGTTTATCAGGTGATTTTGTATTTAACATACATAAATCCTAAAACATTATCATATGTCGTTGTCTTTGTATTTGTATTTCATATACGTTACTTAAATTATACGTTTATCAGGTGACTTTATATGTAACATACATAAATCCTAAAACAATATCATATGTCGTTGTCTTTGTATTTGTATTTCATATACGTTACTTATATCATATTTTTATCAGGCGTCTTTGCATGTAACTTACACAAATCCTTAAACACAAACATTATCATATTATCATGATATAGTGTATGTAACATACACAAATCTTAAAACATTATCATATGTCTTTGTGTTTGCAGTGTATTTCATATACGTTAGTTATACATTTGATAAACGTTTGATTACAGATTACAGAAGTGAACTGAACTGAACGACATGTTCGCTTTTATCGTTAGCTGACAGATTATACACCTCCGCGAGCAGTTTGCGCGTGTTTAATCACGTGACTTAATGAGAAATGAAGGGACAACGCCGAGTAGACCGATTTCCATTTACGATTTCGTTAGCTCACCGTTTGCGTTTATAAACAAAGTAAACATGTTTAACCGTGCTGAACGCAACCAGTTGATGTAAATAAATGTTGATTTTGAGACAAAATCTATGTCGATATTCGGATATCTCGATTTATTTTGGCAGTCCCTCCAATATCGAGATAACGAGTTTCGACTGTATTATACGTTTATGAGGTGTCTTTGTATGTTACATACATCAATCTTATAACACATTATCATATATTGTATGTGACATAGCAACTTTTATAAAACAATTATCATGTATTTTGTATGTAATATATGTTTCTCTCATAAAATACTATCATATATATTTGTATTGTGTCTTTATATTTAAGATACATTACTGATATAGGTAATTACCTTTTGTTTTTATAAGCTCAAAAAGGATACTAACAACGACAAAAATAGTCCACTGAAAACAATTATGTCAATTATATGTTTACCCATCATCCTAATTATGCATGTATCATGTATCAAAACAGGTGGCAGTCGTGTTAGGCAGTATTGGGAAAATATCGACGTTCAAAAAGAGATGTGATAAAATTAATGCATTGAAAGAACTGACCTAATTTTTAATCTGCTTATTAAATAAAATATTTATAACCCCCTTTGCCATTGTATTACTCTGGCCCAATTTGCCAAACAAAATAGCGACCGGAAGTAAATAAACTGGATATGATGACGTCACATGGGATCTATGTATTGAGTTGATTGGACATATTTTCCCATCAAATATTACTGTGGGTTCGGAGGATATCAAATATCTGATAACACCCACTACCACCCCACCATACTGGACATTAATATAGACTGTTCTCTTGTTCTGGGTTTGACTTCTTAGATGGATATTTTCCATTGCTCAGAACCAAACTTTTGACTTACACTATATTTCGACCGTATCGTACAGTCTTCATCAGCTTTGTGCTGGGTCAGTGGTGCGCAGTGTCGCGTGACAAAGAGAAGACAGAGAAGTCCTAATATCTGGTTTAGAAATAAAAAACATACAAAAAGGAGCCAGAAATGAAGTAATTCCCAAACGATCCAATCAGAGTCGGGTATCTTTTATTTGTTATACTGAAGGTGCTTATCGCAGTGTACGTGTAGTCTGTAAGGAGATAAACGTACGGCAGCATTCCGGCTAGCACAGTCATTAGAGAAATTCCCCAGTTAGCGAATAGTGCCGTGTTCGGGTCCCCTGACTGGCTGCATATTTGTTTCTTCTTGCTACAACTATACCCAGTCAGGAACAAGTCATTTTTGAACATTATAGTTGTCAAGAAAAGTTTGATGATCAAACATACGTAATTTCCCAAAATTAAGGTTTTGTGTTTTTATTTTTTCTCATTTAGTTATATAACGGATACAAATAGTCACTAGATGTAAATTTGAGAGAGACTGCATGATAGACACGTTTCACATAAACGTTATCTATATAGTAATACTGTGTATACGCAGTTAACATTCACCACCTTCTTAGCTAATCTAATAGAAATGTTTAGAAACACCCAAATGCGCTTAATTAGTATCTCCTTTGAAATAAATTTTAATCGTGGAAAAGATTGAAAACATAACATCATCTCTCTCTATATATATACGTCTAAATAAATAACAGGTACTTCTATCTGGAGACGGAGGTGAAGAATGCCTGTGTGGATTTTGTTAATATCCACGACGGTACCAGTACCACAGACACGGCACTCAACAGTAGTCCGCTATGTGCGGAGGCTGCGGCCAATAACTACACGTCCACCGGGACCGACATGACGATTTATTTTGAAACAGATTCCAGCGGCGTTCGGCGTGGTTTTGACTTCACCTTTGTAGCTATAACTACAGGTAATTGCCGATATTAGCTTTTAAGTGAATAAGGAAACAAACGCGAGTTTTTAGACTTTGGTGGGTTGTGTTATCTGAAGGTTAAAAGTCATTTGCAAAATCAGTAACTTACCCGTTTTTAACGTTTGAATCACAAAGTTTGCTTACAGTTTAAATAAATGACTTATTGTATAACAAACTGCAATAGTATAGTCACATGGAATGCTCTTCCTGAGAACATTCAAACAATTAAAAACCATGATAGGTACAAGAAAGAAGTTAAGAAACATTTACTTGTAAATATGTGTATTACTGTACAGTGCAATAATAATAATAATATTAATAATAATAATAATAATAATAATAATAATAATAATAATAATAATAATAATAGTAATAAATAATAAATAAATAATAATAATAATAAAAAATAATAATAATAAATTAAAATAATAATAATAATAATTATAATAATAACAATGTCTCTGTTTAGAGAGGGTAAACTCATTAAGTTTTATACACAATATAAATATTTGTTTCAATGAGGCCCTCTGAAATAACACATTTTAAGTCACTAATATCAATATTACAATGTTTTACATCAACGATATTTGGAGCAGATACATGCTAAAATCAAAACAATGTTAACAATGACAACGTGCAATATGTTCATGCTAAAGATGTTTTAGCAATTAGAAATTCTTTGCACACATATCTAAATACACATTAGTTTAACGGGATTCATTTTTACATCTGTGCTTGTATAATATTTAATCAATTGAATACATCAAAGTTATTCATAGTACTTGTGAAATATGTTATTTTGATTATCTTAATTATTTGATACAGTTTTATAGAATGCTATATTATTATTGCTAGTGTCCAACCGTAGTTTTTCAATCGCGTTATATAGATCCCAGTGGAAATAAGTACTCGGACTTTACTGGGTTTTCCAAACAATTCATGTCTGTTTTTGATTCACTTTCATTCTATTTTTAGCTTATTTTTCAAATCATGATCTACTGATAATAAGTATTCAAGCAAAATAAGACACTTAATTTGTAGCGATTAATACTGTGATATGGTATTGGAATGTTGTGATACATTTAGTATGACATTCTGTGATGCTCATAGTAAATACAAAATTGATAAATATTTTAGACAAATATCCGTCTCTCTATTATTCTGGTCAATTTTCCAACATAAAGATCAATATCGAACACAAAACTGTTTGGTTTATCGGTATTGGAAACGCCCCCACCCCCACCCCCACCCCCACCCCCACCCCTAACGCTGGGGGGGGGGGATATGCCTAATAGTGATCTATTTATTTAGCATGCTATCTTCAAAAATTGATATTGTTGCCAATTATAGTATTGGTACTCAACGAAGTGAATAACTCCGACAAGTAACGGGCGACAACTCTTATTGTATATCAAACTTATCTAGAAAACGTCCCTTTGTTCCAGTCAAGAATAGATTTAAACTAATAACTCATCTACAAATTTTAAGATAAAAGCTTATTGTACATATTGTTGACATGTTACACTTTTAGAAATGTATACATAATAAACAAACAAAAAAGGATTGATTAATTACTAGTACCATTTTACTGTTAAATGTTTCTATGTTAAGAGGAAGTCGATGTTTAACCGCTTTTTAGTTGTTCACTAGACATTTGGCTGCGTTCTTTTTAATGTCTTTTGGCTAAAATGATAGAAGATCAGTCTAAATGTGTGCCAATGCGCATGCTTAAATGACGGTTTCGTATATTATTAAAAAGCCGCATTTCCAGTCAATTATAATGTATTATTGTTATATCTTCAGGGAATTTAACGCTACGAACACTCTTTTGTATTTGTGTAATACGCATAAAACTTGTTTTAAAATCGAATGATAAGTAGGCAAAATATTTTTTTAAGAAACTTGTATATTTTACAGGCACGTGTGGAACCGACCAGTTCTCTTGCAACACGACAGGCGTGTGTATAGACAGTTCCCTCGCATGTAACATTTATGACGAATGTGGAGATAACAGTGACGAGTCGAACTGTCCTTGTAAGTATAGCCATCACATACCAGTACTATCACATATGTAGAACGCAAGGTCCCGTGGCAGGGCATCGAACACGGGATCAGGGGGATCACTTTATTTAAATAGCTTCTTGCATGTTTTGCGTTATTAACATGTGATTGCCATGGTGAATGTAAAACGTTAACACACCGATTGAAAACAGGAAGTGATTCCGTCGGGTAGTCGCATAATGGTGGTGATAAATAATCCTTAAAAATGCATTTTCCTTTATTTAATGCTCGTATTTAAATGACAATATATATTGATGTGCTAGGGACAAAATCACATGCAAGAGGAACGTCAGCGAGATGGTGATATTGTATGTAAAACAGCCTCTTTTTGCACTATTTTGGTTGCAAATGTTCAACTGGAGAGACACTTCATTAAGTAAAAACACATCTTGGTGTGTTTGTGCCTCACATAAAGCATATAATTAAATGCATATTTACAATGACCAATTACTTCATTTTATAGAAAGGAATTTTGCTGTTGGTTAGTAAAACACACCGAAATGGCTGTCAGCCGTTGCATATATATATGACCATGCAGAAAATAGTTTTCTGGCAAAAGTTTCAGATTTTAATGCCTGAAACTTGGCAGTGTTACTGCAAGCTGATAGTATTTACTGAAAAAAGGTCTTATTACAGGTAAAAGAAAATAAAGATTCCATGTGAGCATAACTCGCCCATCGGAAATAGGAAGTGTTTCTGTGGGATAGTCGCACAATAGCGGTGATAAATAGTCGCTGTTTCGTATATCCAAATGTATTTTCCTTATTTTAATGCTAGAGTTGAACTGCATTATTGATGTGTTATATGAATATTTTATAGCATTATCATGTTTGAAATGTTTATTTAGAAGAACAATGATGCTTGGAAATAAGATAAGAATATTTCATCTGAAGTATCTGAAGAAAAAAAATCTTTTGAAACGAAACACGACCGCTACTTTTCTAATACCGTTTTGGCACTGTAGATATCAACAGGCAATATGTAAAATTACTTTGGTTTTTGGTCGTTTTATGAATGACAAACGTTGAACTATAGAAAATTAAGGAAATGGGGTGGTTACTATGAGATATTTCAATTCTTATCACAGCTACGACATACAACTTTGCATCTGACGATAACGCCGGGCTAATCGCCGGCCTCTGTATTGGTTTGTTGGCTCTGGTTTTGATTATAGTCATTATTGGGTACTGCTTGTGGCGTAACAACCGCTGGAGGGTCTTCAGTGACCGACCAATCACAGCCAAGAAGATCACTCACCAGGAGATGACGTATGCAACTACGTATCCTGTAACAAAAGTATATTATAAAGAAAGGTAAGTGTTGTAATTGTTAAAGAGTCATTTCGTCGGACAATACGTGACATAAATGAATGGGAAATTATCACTTCTTATTAATTTTATCAAGGTTGGAAGCCAAGTAAGAAGCATTTAACTAAAACAAAAATCGCACTGATTCTATTTATAACTTACATCCCAGAAGCCACCGCGAGAATAACAACATTGTTAAATCCGAATGCAATGGTCACGAAATATTTAGATAATTATTATATTCATGGGGGAGAACCTACATCACGTGCACCGCTAAATACGGTGCCGGAACGTTGTCTCAAAAGCTGGTTGAGTGATCTTTCGTTTCGATTTTTTATTCACATTTTATATCTTCCACCGACCGTCTGGGTATTAGAGGAATCTATTTTGCCTATATATATATATCAGTGTGATATACACAATTCAGATTACCTCAAAACGTTACCGGACATGACGCTCAACTGTTTTAAGCTAATGTAGAATTTTGGAGGGGCCGCACCGAATTACATATCAGTGAAATATATTCTTCTAATACCCAGACGGTCGATGGGAACTATACAATCTACACTTGTACCCGTAATTGACACGATAAAATCACTTAAACCAGCTTTTGAAATAGTGTTCCGGCGTTGTACTGAGCGGTACTCGAGACGTGGGTTTCAACCCGATATTGCATAAAGAAACTTAACGGATCTCATCAATATCGGAATGGAAACAATGCAAGCTCACTAGGAAAACGGCCTAGTTGCGTGCACATTATATATACTATATACTGTCTGGAACTGGTCTGGCTGATGGACATCGCTAATTGAAAATTAATCGTGCAAACAATAAATTGTATTGTCCAAGCTGACATTGTGGAAACAATAACACTGAAACTTATTTATACCAACATTTGATTACTGGGAAAACCAGACGTGACAAACATTCCGGAATACTCTTTTAGTAAATACATTCGGTCCAATCAGCATGCGTATTGCACCCAACTAATGGGTCTCGTGACATATATTGATTTATACATATTTTCTTTTATTATCAAACTAATGAGCGTAACTATTGTTTAAAATAGCATTATATCATCTTTTGACAGAGTTCAAGAGTATTACAAAGACACCGAGAAGCCACCTATACTTAAATTCGAGGAGGACACCGGGAAACAGTGACGTACGAAACACCAACACAGTCGTTCTGAGGATATAGAGTAGGGCTTCCGGAAGTACTTCAATTTATCAGTGTTTTATGTCTTATCAAACTTTAGAATTCATTACGTTAACATTTTTAATTTTTTATTTTTCGATATTCTAAATACAGTAGAACTTCGATGTCTCGAACCCGACGTGACTGGACAAAACAGTTCGAGTTAAGGGTTGTTCGAACCAAACATCATATCATACATGAGCATGTATATACATCGAAATAGGACTTCGACCGGGACCAGATAAAAGGTTCCAGCTGTATATAAATAATGTTCTGTTCTGTTATGTTCTGTTCTGTATATATAGTGTTCAGTCATCCGTGTTCGAGCCAACGAAGTTCTTCTGTAAGATATGTATTGCTTTATTATTTTGTCGATATTTTTAAAACAAAATGAGTTACGTCTAAGATGCTTTATATTAATATTATATTTGTTCAGGACGAATGGTTCAGTCGAAGCTTTATTTTGGCATTTCTATATACACCTTTAGTCGTACATGTATAAAGCGTTAACCGGAACATATATTTTGAAATTGTTGGGACAAAAATTTGATAGGACAAAATCAAAACAAATTGTACATTGCCAAGACAACAAATATTTAAATATTTTGCTGACTTTAGAATGCCAAAACAATTTTCAAAAGTTTTTAATATTGCTTTTCCTAACAAATTAATTTAATTTTGATATAAATCCACCAAAATATGCTTAGAAATCAGACTTTATTTTACCATCCATAATATATAACTAAATATATCATCTATATTTTACTACCGAAGATTGTGTTTACAAAATAAGACAAAAGGGCTACGAGCCCTCAAACATTAGTTTAAAGTCCTTGTAGAGTGATTTATATACATACTTCTTGCTCACCTTTATAACACTTACTGAATAATTTCATGCTTTACATTGATTTATAACATGCATTGTCACGTACTGTTACATTAGAATTAGTAAGCAAATAAAACAAAGCAGTAATAAGTTTTCGAGGTTCTGTCTTTCAGTATTTTAGTATATAACTCTTCATTATCACGTTTTAAGTTTTATTAGTAAATCGGTAACATTTTGTTTATGGCCAATTACAAAATAACATTACATGAACTATGGCAAAGACAGCAAAAATACAAAAATACAAGATACATAATAAACGTTAAATATGTGTACAAAATAAACGAAAAAAATATTTATCACTTTACAAATTAAATCAATCAATATTAAGATCACGGACATAGTTTCATGTTGAATATCAAACTGTCACATCTAGTATGTCACATCTACCAAAACTGCTATTTAAATCGGAAATCCCAATTCTTAAAAAAGACAACACTTAAATACTGCTAGACGACCATCAAATCGTCATTCGGACTCATTCTATGATGAAACCATTTTTACTACGTGTAAACTTGTATAACGGATCAAATTGAAATCAAAATAAAACCACGTGATTCATTTAATACGTCACAAAATATGTTGCAGTTTTAAGCGGGAAATCTATTTTAGTCTAATCTAGACGCGTAGCCCAAGTTAGGTACCCCTTTTCAATATAATAATTTGGCATGTTTAAATATATATATATATATATATATATATAGCAATACGGGGTCAATGAGTATATATAAGCATGATATATTGGGAAAAAATGTTTATAGCCAATTTTAAACTTTTGCAAAAATCCTGATAAACTCCCTTTAATGGTAAGTCCAATTTGCAGCGCAAATACATATTCTGCGCTATTACTGCGGTCATATGCAGGTAATAGGTAACGACCGATAAGAGCAAACTATATTTAGTTTATATAATTACTAAAAAATTCCTGAAATACAACGTGCACTTGTACCACTTATATCTATATGAACACAAGACGGAATAAAACTATGAATAAAATACTCACGCAGAGTAGTAGTGTTTATTATATACTTTACGAATAATTGCGCTCTGTGAACTAAAAGACACAAGTGAAAATGGCACATAACAAACATATTGTTTTTACTTTCATCTATAGATAAATTGTCTTGTTATGTTTATATCTTATATATATGTAGGGGTTATCAACTCTCTTAAGGGAATGGCCGTATCTAATGTTGAAAGAACTTGTGGCCATATACATAATGCATTTGGTATATGTGTTTATATTGCAATAACATATGTTTAAACTTAAACTATTAACTCATTACTGCATTTCACATTAATCACGTGATCACTTTATAGATGATATTTATTATAAGGTTGTACATTGGATTTATATTAAGAAATAGCCAACGTTAAGTTACACATGTAGATAATTGTTAAACTTAACTTTTCTAACATATGTTTTTATATGTGTGTTGATAATAGCATAGTTTATATGGAAACGTGTATATAT
Source organism: Panopea generosa (assembly GCA_029582155.1). Taxonomy (NCBI): domain Eukaryota; kingdom Metazoa; phylum Mollusca; class Bivalvia; order Adapedonta; family Hiatellidae; genus Panopea; species Panopea generosa. Next base: position 62,277,569 of record CM055900.1, read on the forward strand.
CTAAAGAAGACTACGTCACTATAAGTCCCCACATGTTATGCAAAACCTGTTGCTCCATTTTGTCAATAATCAGCATTTTGAAATCGTTTTGCCCCGGAAGGAACGATGACACCCTCCATGTAAGTCAGCGATTTTGATGTATCGATGTATGAAATGTATTCAAACAACACCATTACAGTTTAACATAACATATACAAGTTTAACATGACATATTACTACCAAGAGCTATACACAAGGACATGTTTTATATATGTTTTATATAAGTAGTCATTGTTGTCATTTCTGTCAGTCGTCTTTACTGAATAGCATTGTTTAAAATATAGCTTTTTATTAATCACGAAATAATATTTTATGCCTGCAAGCATTCATCTTAATGAAACTATAATGTATTTAGAAATAATAAATGTCTTTTTTGTTTGGTTTCTTTTTCTTTTTAAGAAAAAAACATTTGTGAAAACATATCATCGCTCCGTCGTATTCTTATATGCTTAACTAATAAAGCTGAATCGTAACTTTAACCCACTCGCTGCTTTCTTGTGTCTTGTATATTTTTATTGTTGTTATATACACCGTATTACTTTTATGGTGCGACACTTGAATAACTTAATGTAATATATATCTTAAACAAACCAATTCCAACGATGGATATACATTTACATACATTTGCAAACATTTGCATACATTTGCAAACATTTGAAAGTAAAATAAAGTTGTGTATATTTCATTCATTAAAAGCAAGTCACACTTTAAGTAATCCGTCACAAATATTTAATAATTTGACAACCAACGCCAGTTTGATTTATACATGCCAGGCAATACAAAACAGCTTTTTGCTTTAAATCTTCCGAAACGAAACCTTCTTTGACTTAGACACTAATTGTGTTGTTTTCCTTCAGTCCGCGTTGACCTACTACAGAACATTGTAACGAGTTACTCTTATAAACGTTTTTTTTCCTAATGCACACATGCAAAACAGGGTTTTTGTCTTTAAAGTAGGATATTTTTCATGGTTCAACGATTTTGATTTTTCAATTCGTATACAGTGTAAATTTTATGAAAGAAATTTTAATTGTAGAGATTAGCACAAAAAAAATGTCTTAATAAAGAACTAATTGAATAACGATAGTGTTGCGAATTTAAAGTCTGTGGGTGTAGCTTCTCCTAAAACAGTGTATTGTATGATTTTTTAATCATTATTGTATTTATTATATTTGTTGCATTAACACATTTGCTATATGCTATACATTAATTTTTATTTTTTATTTTATTTATTTTCGTTTTTTCACTACATGTATCATAGGTTCTATTTTTGTGTAGTTCATGTTGTTTAAGTTTAAATATGTGATTTGCTGGCAAATCTATACTTGTAGTGCACACTATAGAATAAAAATAACAGAATCTGACTGCTTCTTTCGTTTGTTGTATTTATACATTTGTAATAATTTTATAAGATCTCTTTGTTTAGAATCAAAATACATCTAGCTTTATTGAAAATCGGGTTTACTTACCTTCTTGCATTTGTGAATGATAACTATATGGGAATGTTAATCTCTACCTGTGAATGATAATCATGCGGAAATGTAAATCTCCATCTGTGAATGATAACCATGCGGGAATGTTGATCTCCGTCTGTGAATGATAACCATGCGGAAATGTAAATCTCCATCTGTGAATGACAACCGTACGGAAATGTAAATCTCCACCTGTGAATGATAACCATGCGGAAATGTAAATCTCCATCTGTGAATGATAACCATACGGAAATGTAAATCTCCACCTGTGAATGATAACCATATGGAAATGTAAATCTCCGTCTGTGAATGATAACCATGCGGAAATGTTGATCTCCGTCTGTGAATGATAACCATGCGGAAATGTTGATCTCCGTCTGTGAATGATAACCATACGGAAATGTTGATCTCTATCTGTGAATGATAACCATGCGGAAATGTTGATATCCATCTGTGAATGATAACCATATGGAAATGTTGATCTCCGTCTGTTAATGATAACCATACGGAAATTTTGATCTCCGTCTGTGAATGATAACCATACGGAAATGTTGATCTCCGTCTGTGAATGATAACCAGACGGAAATGTTGATCTCCGTCTGTGAATGATAACCATACGGAAATGTTGATCTCCATCTGTGAATGATAACCATGCGGAAATGTTAATCTTCATCTGTTATTGATAACCATACAGAAATGTTAAAATCTCCATCTTTGAATGATAACCATGCGAGAATGTTGATCTCCGTCTGTTAATGATAACCATGAGGAAATGTTTATCTCTATCTGTGAATGATAACCATATAGAAATGTTAAAATCTCCATCTTTGAATGATAGTCATGCGGAAATGTTGATCTACGTCTGTGAATGATAACCATGCGGAAATGTTGATCTCCATATGTGAATGATAACCATACGGAAATGTTGATCTCCATGCATCACTGTCGGAAACTTCGTAATTAAGAAATTAGAAACATTTTAACTAATCACTTCACTCTAGTTTTGAAAATATGAGTAGTTATTCTTAAAAAAAGAGAAATATCCAGGCATCATGTATTCACTCATATATATAAATATCCGGGCATTATGTATTCACTCTTATATATAAATATCCGGGCATTATGTATTCACTCATATATATAAATATCCGGGCATTATGTATTCACTCTTATATATAAATATCCGGGCATTATGTATTCACTCATATATATAAATATTCGGGCATTGTGTATTCACTCTTATATATAAATATCCGGGCATTATGTATTCACTCATATATATAAACATCCGGGCATTATGTATTCACTCTTATATATAAATATCCGGGCATTATGTATTCACTCATATATATAAATATCCGTGCATTATGTATTCACTCTTATATATAAATATCCGGGCATTATGTATTCACTCATATATATAAATATTCGGGCAGTGTGTATTCACTCATATATAAAAATATCCAGACATTATGTATTCACTCATATATATAAATATCGGGGCATTATATAAATATCCGGGCATTATGTATTCACTCATATATATAAATATCCAGGCATTATGAATTCACTCTTATATATAAATATCCGGGCATTATGTATTCACTCATATATATATATAAATATCCAGGTATTATGTATTCACTCATATATATAAATGTGCAGGCATCATGTTTTCACTCATATATATAAATATCCAGGCATCATGTTTTCACTCATATATATAAATGTGCAGGCATCATGTTTTCACTCATATATATAAATGTGCAGGCATCATGTTTTCACTCATACATATAAATGTGCAGGCATCATGTTTTCACTCATACATATAAATGTGCAGGCATCATGTTTTCACTCATATATATAAATGTGCAGGCATCATGTTTTCACTCATATATATAAATGTCCGGGCATTATGTTTTAACTCATATATATAAATATCCGGGCATCATGTTTTCACTCATATATATAAATATCCGGGCATTATGTTTTCACTCATATATATAAATGTCCAGGCATAATGTATTCACTCATATATATAAATGTCCAGGCATCATGTTTTCACTCATAAATACAAATGTCCAGGCATCATGTTTTCATTCATATATATAAATGTCCAGGCATAATGTATTCACTCATATATATAAATATCCAGACATCATGTTTTCACTCTTATATTTAAACATCCGGGCATTATGTATTCACTCATATATATAAATATCCGGGCATTATGTATTCACTCATATATATAAATATCCAGGTATTATGTTTTCACTCATATATATAAATATCCAGGCATCATGTTTTCACTCATATATATAAATATCCGGGCATTATGTATTCACTCATATATATAAATATCCGGGCATTATGTATTCACTCATATATATAAATGTGCAGGCATCATGTTTTCACTCATATATATAAATATCCAGGCATCATGTTTTCACTCATATATATAAATATCCAGGCATCATGTTTCATGTTTTCACTCATATATATAAATGTGCAGGCATCATGTTTTCACTCATATATATAAATGTCCAGGCATCATGTTTTCACTCATATATATAAATGTGCAGGCATCATGTTTTCACTCATATATATAAATTTCCAGGTATAATGTATTCACTCATATATATAAATGTCCAGGCATCATGTTTTCACTCATATATACAAATGTCCAGGCATCATGTTTTCACTCATATATATAAATGTCCAGGCATCATGTTTTCACTCATATATATAAATGTCCAGGCATCATGTTTTCACTCTTATATATAAGTATTCGGGCATCATGTTTTCACTCATATATATATAAATATCCAGACATTATGTTTTCACTCATATATATAAATGTCCAGGCATTATGTATTCACTCATATATATAAATATCCAGGCATCATGTTTTCACTCATATATATAAATATCCAGGCATCATGTTTTCACTCATATATATAAATGTCCAGACATCATGTTTTCACTCATATATATAAATGTCCAGGCATCATGTTTTCACTCATATATATATAAATATCCAGGTATTATGTATTCACTCATATATATAAATGTCCAGGCATCATGTTTTCACTCATATATATAAATGTGCAGGCATCATGTTTTCACTCATATATATAAATTTCCAGGTATAATGTATTCACTCATATATATAAATGTCCAGGCATCATGTTTTCACTCATATATACAAATGTCCAGGCATCATGTTTTCACTCATATATATAAATGTCCAGGCATCATGTTTTCACTCATATATATAAATGTCCAGGCATCATGTTTTCACTCTTATATATAAGTATTCGGGCATCATGTTTTCACTCATATATATATAAATATCCAGACATCATGTTTTCACTCATATATATAAATGTCCAGGCATTATGTATTCACTCATATATATAAATATCCAGGCATCATGTTTTCACTCATATATATAAATATCCAGGCATCATGTTTTCACTCATATATATAAATGTCCAGACATCATGTTTTCACTCATATATATAAATGTCCAGGCATCATGTTTTCACTCATATATATATAAATATCCAGGTATTATGTATTCACTCATATATATAAATATCCAGGCATTATGTATTCACTCATATATATAAATATCCAGGCATCATGTATTCACTCATTTATATAAATGTCCAGGCATCATGTTTTCACTCATATATATAAATGTCCAGGCATCATGTTTTCACTCATATATATATAAATATCCAGGTATTATGTATTCACTCATATATATAAAATATCCGGGCATAATGTATTTCAAAGGTGAATTTACTCATATTTTCAAAACAAGCGCAACACCAATACTTGTATAAAAAATTACTTGCGAAGTTTCTGATAGTATTACTTGGAGATTGATTTCTCAGTTCATTGGTGCAAAGGTTGATTTTATACATGACATTGAGTAAAATAGATTTCAGCATTGCCATGCGTCTCTTTAAAACAGTTAAACCCCGCAACGACTGCCTTGTGGGTTCGATCCACGGTCGAGTCATACCAGAGACTTATAAAATTGTACTAGAAACTTTCTCGCTTTGAACTCAGCATTTAGAGAATAGTTCTAGGTCTGGTCGTCCCGGTGTCAGTATAATGTCACTGGGTAAGGTATCTTACCATGTGTCTGTGGTATGATTCTTCAGTGTGACTGCTCTTAAAATACTGTCGCATATAGACACCATCGCGATATGACTGAAACAGTGTTGTCGCTAAACACCTAACCAAGCAAACTATCACGTGACTTTATAAATAAAATATTTATATTGTCGTGATAAGCATACTGGGTGAGCATATTATTAAACAGGATTATAGGTTATTCGACGTTCCAGGTTCACTCTACATATTAAAAAAAAAACAACAAATTAATATACAGATAAAAAAAAATAACTGGTGGATATGCAAAATGAACCTAGAACCTTGATACCTATTGAACTGCAGAGTTTCAGCAAATTATATCGTGTTGTTCAAATAATCGCTTCTTACGACATACGTAAACCACAGTGATCACATTCTTGCCATCACTCATATGGCTCCCTTGAACCACACAGGGGTTGGTAATTTAACCACAATAATGAACATGACAAAACATGACAAAATGAACATGACGCCCATTCGAATGATTCCTACACCTCTGCAGATATCGACAGTAATTCTATTCCTAGCCGGAACCACACTGGTACTGACTCTATTGTTTCCCTGCTATACATACATGCTTGGCACATTACGAGTCTAAGTATAGTATCAACTTGAACTTGGTGTGGCACCAAGAACGGAAACAAGCACACGCAGTTGCACTCCGGATTCAGTCACTTGACCGAGGTTATAAACACGTCAATTACCACGTGACCACGATTTGTGTTGGTGATAGTACATATATCATTTAGTCATAAAATTTAAGTGTTGAATGGATCTAAATGACAAAACATCACAAATGAGTAGGTAACTATATATCATTATTAACGTAGTTTTTTTCAGTTTTCCAGTACACGGAAAAAGTTGATTTGACTGGACTCGAGTTTACATACGAGCACGTGTCAAACTAATATGTAAACCTACGAAAACAAATATAGATATATTGATATTTTAATTCCAATTATTTACCTTCTGAAACGTTATATTTAAAATAAAAAACAACTCACCATCTTAAATAAATAAAATCCGAATCGTTTTGCACATCAAATCCTCCAAAAAGTAGTGACATAATCGATGCTGCATTCGGAGAGACTTTACAACGTGCGAACCTATATGGCGAATACAATTTAAATCAAAATGAAAACATACGACTCATTTAATAAATCACAAAATATGTCGCAATTTTAAGCGGGAAATATATTTTAGTGTAACCTAGGCACGTAGCCCAAGTTAGGAAACCCCTTTTCATTATATTATTTTGGTATGTTTAAATAGATATCCATTTGGGAATATGGTGTCGATCGGAATATATCATAGGCATGATATATTGGAAAACACTGTTTTTAACCAATTTTAACCTTTTTGAAAAACCCTGATACATTCACTCAGTTTAAGGTACTATTTAGAGCAGTGTCACTTTGGTGGATTTTGTTATTTTATGACCGATAAATCTGATGAAATTAAAATCCACTTTACACTATTTGCCATGGATGATCAAACATGAGCGAAAATGGACACGTTCAACCATTTCTGTATGTTACAATACAATAACATGTTATATTTTATAAACTGTAAGAATGATACACAGACAAAAAATGGATGTGATTGAAAGCATGCTATGTAAATCTGCTCCATGCTTAAACAGGTACAATGATGGCAGATAAACGCTTAATGTAATTGGTAATGTTTCATTACCTATTTTACGTAAACAAATTGTAGAAAATTAAAATAAAAAAGGTTGTAGCTATCACATTAACTTGAAATTGTAGAGAGAGAGAGAGAGAGAGAGAGAGAGAGAGAGAGAGAGAGAGAGAGAGAGAGAGATTGTCGGGCATTCACTGTGAATATCGAATTTATATTACCGACTGAGCTAACTTTGCCCGGCGTCATGAACTGTTACATTATATGATAAGTGTTACTTTAAATATGAATAACGCCTAAAGATAATAGCAGTAACTTAGTTAAAACAGCATTAAACATGTTAATAGCTAGTTAATACTAGAACGTGTAGATATTGAGTGTTCCCTCTTACCTGTAAAATAACAATTATTGAAAATATCAACCTTTTGAGATTTTATTATCAATTTCGCGCTTCTATTTTTATCATATGAAATTATGTTATAAATGCTCTTTTTTAAGACGTTCGGTTGTTTCCTTCATCCATAAAAATACACCACACCTACAAGATAGGTGAAAAAAATGGAGACAAGATATTACATCACGATCATCATTAACACTTTATAAAACATATCAGTATGTCGAGTTATGACATCTTACAAATTAAGAAACACTATAGCAAAACTAAGGTTATCTCTTATCAATCAAATGTTGAAACTTGTAGACATAAAAACCAAGATAAAACTGAAATAAAATGTTCTTTGTGTAATCTTAATGACAATGAAGATGAGTATCGTTTTGTAATTATATGACCTCTCTATGAATTATTCAGAATTCAGTAAGTATCTTAATATTGTTATCATCGTCCGAGTATATATATACATTTAATGGCCTTTTAAATGCGTTCAAACTAATTTTTTTTTAAACAAATTAGCTGTAATTTGCATAAAGGCATTCAAGCACAGATAAAATGCTTTAGATTTGTAAATGTGCATTGTAACTAGATGATTTTTAAAAAAATATATATTCAAGTATGTAACATATTTATGTTCACACTCGTATTGTTGCGTACATGTTTTATATTGTTTGTATAAATAACGATGTACTGTACATGTTCAAGTTATATTGCCGGGCCCGATTGGCTCAGTCGTTAACGCGTCTGACTATTAATCCAGGGTTCGTTAGTTCGAATCCCCACCGGCCAGAATCTCGTGATGGTTAATATATGACATTGCGTCTTATTATCATTCATCTCTCACCACTGATTCAAGTGGAAATGCTATTAGTTACTTGCGGAGATGGGGTGTGCTCAATTACTGGTTTATCTTCGGGGATCCCAGGAAACAGTGGTACGGTTAATTGATCGTCAGTTAGCCCTCGATGGCAAAACAATGGCGCTAAATATTCAATCAATCAATCAATCAATCAATCAATCAATCAATCAATCAATATTGAGTAGAATTCTGTTCTGTTTTATATATTATATATATATTATATATTATGTCTATGCTAATTGGTAAGAGGTTTCATTGATTAGAATGCTCGGAATGACTGAATACGTCCAAATACGTCTGTTTATGAGAAATATGCAACACCTTACGGAGACCTCCTTTGTCTTGTAGTCTAAGGAAGTAAGACATTTTGCAAGTTACTTGCGGAAAGAATTTATTTGAACTTTTATTTTAATAACATCACAAAGTGCAATAAAACGTATTTTACAGGAATAAATAAATAAGTTTAAACAAATTGATGTATCGTATTTTAAAACAAAACTGATGATAATCTTCTATGGCAATATGTGTAAAATGTTTTTATTTTCATTTCATATGTTAGCGAATGAAAAAAGAAATAATATATCAAATTGTATTTTAAGATGGAATATATTTGTAAAATTGATCTATTTTTTTTTATAGCTAGTCTACTGTTGATAATTCCTTAACTAAAGTTTAAGACAGTTCTATAAGCTATACATATATCCATAGAGTTAAACATTCATAGCTGTAAATAATGACTGTTTTACAATCGAAGTAAAATAAAAAAAGTTAAAACATTATAGTGAGTTTAAATAGAGTTTTTTTTTCTCATTTATTACAACAATACAACATCTTTGTACACAATATGGAACGGATCAGAACGAAAGCTTAGAGTCCTTATACAAAATATATTTATCATTATTGAAATCGTCTCGGCAGTATTTTGCATTCAATGCAAATTATCATGTATGTGAGGAAGGAATGATCGATTAAGTTGGGTTTATATGAACAGAATGTGCAAATTGCCATCTCTCGGTATTGTTAATATTGTTCGAATCCTTCAATGTATTCGTTTTACTTTTTTCAAAACATTACACATAATATATAGCATCCAATTTTATTGATGGAAAAAAACCCTAATGAATTGAAATATATTTTAGTTTAAACATATCTATTGCTTATAATCATACAATTACATGACATGTAGTATAACAATATATATTTACAAACACATATAAGCAAGAGGGTTGGGTTACAAGTTCTGCCAATATTAGTTACGGCCCGTCACTCTGAAATATATGTGGCACTTATTTGTTGAAGAAACTAATGCATTGAAATATGTGGCACTAATTGATGGAAGAGATTAATGAATTGAAATATGTATAGCACTAATTGATGGAAGAGACTTATGTATTGAAATATGTGTGGCACTAATAGATAGAAGAGACTAATGAATTGAAATATGTGTGACACTTAGTGAGGAAAGAAAACTTATGATTTGAAATCTTTGTGACACTAATTAATGGAATAAACTAAGGAATTGAAATATGTGTGGCACTAATTGATGGACGAGAAAAATGAATTGAAATATGTGTGACACTAATTAATGTAAGAGACTAATGGATTGAAAAATACGTGACACTTAATGGTGAAATAAACTAATGAATTAAAAAATATATAGCACTTAATGGTGAAAGAAACTAATAAATTGAAATACGTATGACACTAATTAATGGAAGAGACTAATGGATTGAAATATGTGTGACACTTAATGGTGGAATAAATTAATGAATTGAAATGCATGTCACACTTTTTGCCACATACCACAACTCTGTGAAATAGGACGTCCTTCAATCGTTTACAAGAGTTATGCCACTTTTCGAATAGAATACAAAACCAAGAGAACGATACTAGAGCATTTTAATTCCATAATCATATCATCTATATACCTATGCTAAAAATTGAGTAAAGTAAAACAATACCAAAATTATCACGTGTTCTTTAAAATTAAAACAGAATGGCAGTGATATTTTATGTCTTTGTTTCTATGAATAGTCTTTCAAGGTTAATGTTTTGAAATAACAAATATTGATAATCAATTAAATAACGTATGGCATTCCAGTAATTCATAAAACTTATGTTATGTATGTGTTTGGTAAGGTAAATTATTATATCAATATTCATACCGGACGTTTACACAGCAGTGGTAGTCGCAACCCCTTTCAAGCCAGTGCGGGTAAATTGATTTCCAAGATATCTCAAACCCGGAAACACGTGACGTTACCTTTCTTAATATTTTGTAGAAGAAAAAAAACAATCATGGGTGGACATATTTAAGACACAAAACTGTCTGTATAATTATCATTATCGTTATTTATACAATACCATCACAGCGGAGAGGGTGTAGAGTACGCCAAACTTACATAGGTCTGCACCTGTACGTACAATGATAGCATTCCAAATTATATAAATACGTCACGGTATTCCTGTGATTTCGATTTGCTTTTCGTTTCCAATAACACTTGCTACCCACGTGATCCAGATCGAAGGGTTTTACGTGTAGCGTTGTCGATAATTTACATATTAAATAAATTATATTTTCAGTGTGAAATGGCTAAACCAATATACTTCACATTATCTTCTCTTTTACTTGAATAGTTTTCCGTCAGCTGATGTTAGAGAATTCTTCACGTACCAGCTGATAAGCTATTTGGGCTGTATCTCGAGAGTTGTGATAAATATATACAGATATCGATGATTTTTTTCTGCGAGGTACCTGGGATTATTTTATTGTGATTTCCTAAGGGAAAGTATGTTTGGGATTTTATAGAAGTGGATGATGTCTAATTTTTTTTAATGTAAGGATGGCTGGTCTGTGATTATTGATTATCGATTTTGGATTTACATTCTTTATATTTGGATAGATTGCATTAATTTTTTTTTTTTAAAATAGAATTTTAGATTTTAGTGGATATTATTTATTTTGATGTTTAATAAAGTTATATTATTAAAGATGAAATGTATTGATATAATGTTGTACTATATATATAAATACTATAAGGTATAATAGACGCGCCCGAGCATAAATCATAAACGATGCCCATGACGTCACGTCAAACGTGCATAACAATGTCACCAGAACTTATTCAAAAACTGGAAGCGGCTTCGCAAAATTTTGACAATGGCGATTCCTTTCCAGCTGTCACAACTGACACGTCTAACCATATCGTCACAGTTGTAGAGAAACCCGTTGAAAATTCAAAAGAGATTATTGTAGCTGGGCAAAACACGCTTGAAAATCCAAATGAACACGTCGTTAATCTGGAGTCATCGACTCCTGAAAATACCGATGAAAATATTTCAGATTTAATAGTCACATCAGAAAGTTTCACTAACTTTGACAATTCAGAATTGTTTGATGATTCAGCGACAGAACCAAATTCTGAACTGTTTGATGTTTCTATTGATATCTCCACTAATGTTAGACATTCAGTCAATGGAGACGACACACAAAGTGTTTCATCAGATATCTGTGATAAAAGAGATTCGCTTAACGCGCCGGATTATGACAACACGCGTAGGGGATCACGATGGAGTGCGACTGTTTTATTTGTAGCATCAGAAGTTCAGTTAATGGTAAATCTTGCAGAGTTATGTCCCCCTGATGGCTGGGAAACAGCACCGAGAAAGGTAACGACATCACAGCATATCATTATATCAAAACATATCTCTATATTTCATTCTCCGCACATGTTGTCCTGACGTTAAACATATCTCTATAGTTCATTCTCCGCACATGTTGTCCTGACTTTAAACAAGTACTCATTCAGATTGCAATATATTTTATATTATTTAAATGGGGACAGTCTAACACACTCTGGAAATGATGCCTTGAAAACGTTATGATGTCATCCCCACAACTCACCCCCAGAAGTAGCCTCTGTTTACCAGTCCTAACACAATAGTCTCATGGTTGGAACTATACAGTTCATTTAGTGTTGCAATTTTTATTACCACTCATAAACTCAAACTCAATGAATCCGAGTCTGCTATTTCTGTGCTTCCATTTTTTATTTGTTCTGTGTTCTGTGTAGATTACCCGTGATGCCATATTTTACAACTGCTATTATAATATAATAAAACATTCGGTTATATGAGAGTTTAAACTAATAAATAATCTTACATTAGTGTTACTTTAAATTGATATACATTAGAAGGAGCAACTATGAACAAAGTGTTTGAATACTCGAACCCTGGAGTTCTGAAATATAAATGGTGCAGCCATATTTCACAGCTTAGAATTATTTATCTGAAATATTCGTCAATACATACATATATATATATATGATATTTAAATCGCAATGACGATGCTTTTATCGGACGATGGATATCAATGTTTCACAATTATGGTTTACTGCGTTAAATCATTCTACGTTAGGGTTATATTGATGACCTTTTAAATAGAACCAGAATGAAAATAACTTTAATTATATAAGCATTAGATGAATATCAACATTTTTAAAAAAGCTTTAAAGCTTAGTACCCCTTGGAAAAATATAATAATATAAAAGCAAGGTGGAATGTAGTTCAAGGTATTCTTTAAGTTATAAGTAACACATCTATAAAAAAGCTAATAATATACGATACGTATGTTATTACAAAATAGTTAAACTTAAAATTCCTGCCACGTAAATCCTATTTCTTATGTGCATCCTATAAATAAAATAATGACAATGAATAATTATGTTATCTTCTGTATGATTTAATATGTACATACAAAATGATTGAATAAAAATATTAAAAACAGAAAGCATTAAAATAGGCTATGCACCTTGATTCTACATCGTGATGTGTCACTCATTCCAGACTGACTATCATAATTTCCTCTTTATTTGTGTGACGATCAGAGGATCTGGGAACTCGATAATCACGAATTTCTCTGAAAGCGTAAACAGACAGACGCGCTGAATAGTTGCTTTAACCGTCGTCACGTCTTGAACGTTACTATTATTGTTATTATTCCCATGCTGCTCTGACGTCTGTAGAGTCATCGAATACATATGTGCAAAACATCTCTTGTTTCGTTTATGAATATATTTACCGGTTTACGCCATATTATGCATAAATGCAAAACAATGGTGTAACGTTTTCACGGAATTTTTAAATACTTTGTATGGCATATCTAATAGTGACAGGTCAAGTCTGTTCTCGGGCAATTGAATACATATTTTTAAAATTTAACAAATAATTAGTTATAACTGATTTTGTTTGAGCTCCATTGCCTTTATATGAATCGGCCCAACTCATGCAGAAAATTACATATTTTCTGAAAATACAATAATTTTAAATGGCGATCAAAATTTGAACACACAACAGAGAAATTGTCAAATTGCACAGACTACTATACACAGGCTCATAATATCATATTGAGATTAGCTGGATCGGTTACGCGTCTGACTATCAATCCAGGGGTCATGAGTTCAAATCCCCGCCCGGCAACAGTCTCCGTAATGATTGATATACGACATCGTATCTCATTATCATTCGTTTCTCACCGCTGATTCAAGTAGGGCAAGTTATCTGTTACTTGTGGAGATAGGGTGTGCTCGAGTACTGGTTTACCTTTTAGGATCCCATGAAACAATGGTTAGGTTAACTCATCGTGTGTTAGCCCTCGATGGCATAAAAATGAAGCTTTATATCCAATCAAGCAATGAGTTTTAAAACACATTTTAAACATTTGGGAAAAACATATCCAGAGAAATATAATACCAATCTATTTGAGAAACCCAATTTCGTTTTACATTTTTGGTTTTCAAATTCATATATTGTCATCATTCTTATTTGGTTTTAAGCTGTTGACGTTCTTTTCGTTAGCTTCATTTCTTATTTTATTCGTAACATTTTACTTAATAATAATATACGTAGTCAAATTCGTATTCGTGAATAATTCATAATTAAAACAGTGTGTGTATGATAAAGTGTTTGCAGCACACATCAGGGGTCTTGGGGTTGACCCGATCACCTCTCCAAAACAACACTCAGAACTAGTTCTACATAGAAACCGACTCGAAGCCATTCACAATAAGCTGTCTTCGCAATCGAGCTAAATTAATTAGAATTAATTCACTGTGGTTGACTTTTTCAAAGAGGACTTTAAAATTAGATTATATCAAAATGGTGGCGTTACCCGATAATCACCTAAAGACACGAAATAGGATTAAACTGGTAGCACTTTCGGCAACAATTTAATTTATTTCTTCACATGTAACATTCCAAACATGCTTGTGCGTAACGTGCTAGGCTATTTTTGTTTCAGTTTTGACCAGTCTACAGTTTACACTTTACACGATATATATGCTTTCGTTCTGCTCCCTTTTCACTCTGTATTTTAGAAAGATACCGTTTTAAAGCTTAATAAATAAAATTTGTTAAACTAAAAAATAATATTAATATGTACTAGTATTTGAATGAAGGCCATTTCACACAATATGTATTTGGATCGTTTGCGTTCGTTCTATAATTAATAATATACGTTTATAAAACAGTTAATGGCAGTTATTATTATAAACAGTATTTTCATTTCTGATATTTCACTTTACATTCATGTTCATCAACGTTATATTACTGTTATTAAACTTGAAACATCAGTGCATCTACAAACATAATTACATTCATGTGGCAATTTCCGATAGTGCTGATATTTACATTCTTTATATTCTTCAAACATCAATATATACATAGAGGAAATGTGGGAATTTTGGGGTTATGTTTTTGCAAAACAGCACTTAAAGTATAAGAACTTCAAACATCAATATATACATAGAAGAAATGTGGGAATTTTCGGGTTATGCTTTTGCAAAACATCACTAAAAGTATAAGAACTTCAAACATCAATATATACAAATTCCTTGTTTACGTACATCACATTCGTTTTTTTTTCTCAGATTGACATTATTGTTTTCCAAAGTGTATTGGAAGTGAATTGGAAGATGGCAATTGTAAAGTTTAAAAACAGATGGTACTCATGATACTCAAATTCACCTATTTATGTTTCTAAATATTAAACGAACAAAAAAGTTCTGTAGGTCACATTCCAAGGTATTGATCCGATTACATTCTCAATTCTAACTCTGCATATAATAAAATATAGGTTAACAAAACATATGTTTTTGTTTTATTTATTGTTTTGGCTATTTCTAGTATTACCCAGATTGACAACATTGATTCAACACTATATAGAGAGAAGCCTAGTGGGACTATGGCGGTGATAATGTTTGCAAATTCACACAATATATGGTTATCATTTTATTTAAATTTATATTGAGGTTTTCAAAAATGAATACACTTGCTCGTGTACAATCATTTTACCATTTCTCTGATGTTGCTAAAGTTTGAAGATTTAATTTCAACTCTACACAGAGAGAAGAAGAATCAAATTGAAAGGTGGTATTAATATGTTTTACAAACATTATTACACTTTTACATTGATTTCATGTTATTAAACTCTATGCAGAGAGGAGATTATTGTATTGGTGGCAGTAATGGTCTTGGAACGATTAACTTCATTCTACAGTATAGTGGTTAATTAAACAATAAACGTGGTCAGCAGTAAATATATACTTGCTCTCTGCTCCTGAACGGCCATGTGCAAGTATGATACGTTATACAATGTGTTGGTTGTCTCTTTATTTAAGCAGTTGAGTTACGTAATCTTAGTGACGTAAACTATTCTAAGCTACGAGTTCTCAGAGGCACTGATACAGTTGTTGAACATAACACAGAAACCTCAAGACGGCTGCTGGTGACAGATTGACGTAACACACGCGTTCTTTCCCATGCCTACATACGTGTAAACCGACATTATAGAGTTCTGAAGTGTGCGATAAAAAATACTAAAAAATCAATGATTTTGATTGTTTGCCAATGTTGTCATTTATTTGTATAACACTGTAACAAATTTTAACGTCCGTTCAAGGGCATTAAATACATTTATATATGTACCGAATGTTTATTGTTGTTTTAAACATAGTCCTTCATGTTATCGGTAGCAGGAAGGAGAAAGTGACCAACACAAAATTCAATAACTGTCAGAGAACGTCCGCAGATGTTTCTAAGAATATAACAATCTAGACCTTCTCAAAGTGAGAGAGGAATTCAGTGATGAGCAAATGTGTCAACAATGTTAATTAATGAGAAAAAATCATAGGTGTTTAAATAAATTTCATATTACATGTACGTTTATGCTCTGTACTAAAACGATTATACTAATTTCATTCTGCTTTGCCAAAATGACAAGTCCAAAGGGCGAGGGCAAATAGAAACTTATACATACATACTTATTTCATTTCTAAGGCCGTAAATACAATAGTATTTGACTATGTGATTGCAAGATATGAACACTGCGTAACTCTTACAACCATGCACGAATTATCTTAAATATAAATATAAAACTACCTTGCATATCACATGGTATTTGAAAAAAAAATAGTATAAGAAACATTTATGAAAATATGTTTATTGAATTTATTCGTAGATATTAAAGTATGATTTGAGAGAATTTGTTGTAAGATAGTGTATTCGGTTAAGTGTGAGAGACGTTTTATGGCGTTTAGGCAAGAATAATAATAATAATAATAATAATAATAATAATAATATAGCAAATCAGCTACCCCAGATGTTACGACGTAACCTTACAATATATAGAAGTTTATTGGATCCAATAAATTTTATATTGTACATTTCAAAATTCATCGTACGTATTGCCTACGGCATCTCGTCCAATATGGTTTTCACCATAATACATACTCGTACAATACATTCCCATATACACTGTAAAATAACAGTATAATATTTTATGGCGACTGCTGATTAGAGTTGGAGACGCTTTATAAGATTTATAGCTATGGTAAACTAAAGATGTTGTAGCAATGCTTAAAGCTTTTAATTTTGTGTCTGGTGAAATTGTTTTAGCAATGTGTTTCATCCTATACCAAAATGATTTTTAATATTTTAATAGTTTCATTGTAGTATCCTCTGCACATTTTATAAAAACTGAATATTTAAATAATCCAAACTATTTCCACGGCTTTCACTAGTAGACACAATTAACAAAACTGTGACAGAAATAATAATAAAAACGACCAAGCTCAGTCGGGGTTTAGATTTTTTTCTTCAAAAATTGATCATTTATTTACATTACAAGCATTGATACAGAAATATCTAAGTCGACTTTTTGGAGATTTGATTGTTTATTTGTTTATATCACCAAGGTACCAAAGAGATACATATGATTGGTCTTATTCGTTTATCTCTCTTTCATAAAATGTATACTATTATTTTATTATGTGTCAAATTAGGGAATAACAATTATGCACTGTTCTTAAATTATATAATTGGTTTAAGGCAATTTAAGCACCTTTTTATCTAAATGTATTATAAATAATTTCGTAGACGAACTGAAACTCCTGTACAAGTGGTTTTCATATAACTAAAGACGTTGCTGATATTTGCCATCATGTTATAAATACTATGATGATGACATTGCCAACTGTAGTGACACTTTTCGACTATTTCTACAGTTATACATTAATACAATTTTAATGTTTTGCAATAGAATGGGTATTATAATTAATTTATTGGAGCGCGTGGTCCAGTGGTAGAGCATCGGTCTCATGATAAGCGGGTCGTATGTACGAGTCTCTGTCACAGCTATTTGTGGTGTTCTTAAGCAAGACATTGCGTCCGCATATACTTAATATCAGTTTAAAATAAGATAAGTGTAAACTAAAGAAAACCAAAATTATAGTGTTTAGAAACGGCGGTTATTTACATAGAAATGAAAGCTGGACAATTGTGACATGTGTTTCTTGCTTTAGGGTATACATTACAACATAGTTAATATGACAGAAAACTACAGACATGCCTACTGTTTGCAGTAAAGGGCAATAACTTCTATGGAATGGAACTCAACGCCGAGGAATAGCTTACTTTATAAATTCCTTTTAAACCATGATTATGCATTGCTGTTCAAAGTATTTGTTATTTGTTGAAATAAGGAGACATAAAACTGCTTATGTTCGTAGATTACGTATTTTATGTTATAAACAAGAAATAGAAGACGAATTTCACGTTGCCATGACATATCCTTTTTATGTTAATCTATATATCCATCTCATTGCCGATGTTATTAACTATAATAATTACATTTATCACATTGTAAACGATTTTTACTATTTGATGTGCACAACAAATTCTGACGAGACATTCAAACTGGCAAATTTTGTATTTGATAAAAGAACTGTTTACTTCAAAATTTACAATATACTGGAGTAAAATAAACTGGCTAAATTTGTGTTTTTAATATTTAAAAAGCAAATATACACAGCTAGCTACATGACGAAACAGTTAATATATAAAAAATGTTACTTTTTAGTAATATGCACGTATGTTCTAAACATATCCATGTAATCAAAGTATATTTTCGATGCAATCAGATAACACATTTACTGTATCACACTGAGCTAAGAAAACATTCACTATTTGTACTTGGGATCCTTGACATTCTTTTAACTCTTTATGTCAAAATATAAGTGGGTTTTTGTCCGT
Organism: Panopea generosa; assembly: GCA_029582155.1. Lineage (NCBI taxonomy): Eukaryota > Metazoa > Mollusca > Bivalvia > Adapedonta > Hiatellidae > Panopea > Panopea generosa. Next base: position 62,296,722 of record CM055900.1, read on the forward strand.
AAGGTTTTACCTGAAACTCATTAATCTTCGCCAATATGTTCGGGAATTTAAACGCCTTCTTTGTAGAGCTATTTGTGAGTGCGATTTGATGCCGATTTAATACTGTATTGGTATCGGTTTATCAACAGTAGTATCACTATTTACGTTCGGTCACCGATACTTAACTTACGGAAATACACGGAATATTCACGAGTGCCAGATGGACCCTAACGCACAATAACCACAAGGACATTTAGACTAGGTTAAATCAATACGTAGTGTGTTTGTTAATGTAGAATACAAATTTTGATAACGTTACTCAATATTTTGACGAAGATATTGTAAAATACTAAATGTTTCTTTATTGTCTAATGTTTGCATTGTGTATGCTGATTGGTTATGTTACGGTTATTTGCGGTGTCCATGAGCAGGACACTTTATACGCATATGCCTGATACGGCACGGTTCTACCCAGTTAGAATGTCGAGCGTATATAGTCCATGTTGCCGGGTCCGATTAGCTCAGTCGGTAGCGTGTCCGAATATCAATCCAGGGGTCGTGAGTACGAATCCCCGCCCGGCAACAGTCTCCGTTATGATTGATATACGACATTGTGTCTCATAATCATTCGTCTCTCACCGCTGATTCAAGTGAGAAAGTTATTAGTTAATACAAGAGATGGGTTATTAACCTTTCAGGATCCTAGAAAACAGTGGTTAGGTCAACTGATCGTCTGGTAGCCATCGGTGGCATAAAAACGACGCTAAATATTCATCAATCAATCAATCCAAGTTAAAAGAACTTGTTTCACAATCTAGTTAAAATAAATAAGTTTTATAAAATGCAATTAGAAATAGGCCAGGCAAAAAAACACTGAACATTGATTCAATAGCTAGTTTCCACTCTGGGAAACGTTAAAGATAATTAAAATGATTTACCTTGATTTATATATACATCTATGTTATTTCACGTTCGTCTTTAATTTGATATATTGATTTCTGCTAAATTCTCGCCCACTGATGGAATTAGATAAGCAGTTTCAAAATATTTGTTTTCATCAAGGACTGAAATAGACGCAGGATTTATTTTTAGTAGGCATCAAAGTGCGCCTCTCTGTTGCTGATACTATCTGTACAGGGTAAGGAGGAAAACGAAGTGTGGAGGAGATAATCTTTATTGGTTTCTATTAAGCTTTCAATTTCCACTCTTTACTTTTTATACGATGTAGTACATGTATTTACTTGAAAAAAAATAGAGAAATTAATATAAGTCTAGGTAATTAAATACATAATTGGAGCATCAAGTGTGTGTGGATGCCGCCTTGATTTTGTTTTGCTCCTGGGGATAAAAGAAAGTTTAAGGATGGCGGACATTCTCATATGCACAAAGAAATATGACATTTCATGCATTTTTAACACACACAAAAAAAATGCCCAACCGCTTTACACGGCTCTAATTTCTTGAGCATGAGAATCTTGTTACCGTCATGTAAGGGAGGTAATTCTTAAGTGCGACCTTTAACACATAAGTGTAACTTCTAAATATTACTCGCATATGCTACTTAAAGAACCATTAGCAGGTCAAACACTGCCAGAAACATTCGCATATATGACTACATGAGAATCACCGTATGTCCGCCTATCTACAGACTCGTCAACTAACATCGTCACCTGTATCTACATACTAAGAATAGCCACATACAATATCGTGTTCCTCGCAGGCATTATTACAACAACAACATATTTTATTTATTAAAGTAACAGGTACAATACATGTTAAGATTTAGAACATGTGCAAAAATGTTAATATATGTTAAGAAATAATCAGTCTAATAATGCTTATCGGTCACTTTTATTTTTTTTTTATCAAAAATGCAATTTCTTTAACACAAATATAAAGAAACTTGACATTATTTAACATTATTAAACAAAACAAAAAGAACAAAATGATAAGATGAATTATAACATAAATCCACCAATGCAATAAGAAATAAAAAAAAGGTGTTTAAGTTTGCCTTGTTCTAAGCGCTCTTTCTATTAACTTAGCGAGAGATATTATTACACTTTTATTTTGTAATAGTATGTCAATTTTACATAGTATCTGCCTCTTCACACACATTATTCAAATCAAAACATGTTATTACAGAATACAGTGCACAGAATAAACTATTTTGGAATAAAAGACATTACGAGACAAGTTACATATCTTGTCATCACAAATATTTCATGTTAGTACGTGCACAATCATATCAAATGTGACGCACAACTACGTTCAGGGTCCATTCCACAAATATCATTATTCGTATGCAAGGATTAGCAACGCAAGGTGATCATAGATATAAAGAGCAGCAGTAATACATTCTGGCGATATTTCAAATGTTGAATACAGAAATATGGCTTACTTGGTGTACTGCGAGTAATGAAATCTCTAGATCTTGTGAACTAATTTGTCTTCGATGGTGTACACATTTCCTTATAGACTAAAAAAAATTTTACAATTGCTTTAAGAATATGACAAATCCGACCAGCTTAACATGGCACGTGGGGTGACCTCACCATTTATGTAGCATGAATAGTTCACTAATCTATTCTGTAAAACGAACCCAGCTCTCCCGACTGTGTCCGTCAAAAACGAGCACGATGATTGGTCAGTTGCATCACGGAAAGTTTGATAGTTGGCGTCCAATTGCAATGAATTGTGGGACAGGCATAGAATTCCCTGTTTTTTTCATTGATAGCTAATAGACGTGATTCGGGAGATATCATGTTCTTGGATAGACTACAACAAAGCTAACTGATTTGTATAAATGAAATACTTGCAATTGTTTTACAAAACTGACCAAGCGGAGCTGCTGTTAATGTTACGTAAGGTGACGTCACCGTTTGCGTAGCATGCACATTTCCCTAGCTTGGCCGATTACTCTAAAGAAAGACATAATGGAAGCGACTGGTTCTACACAGGAAGCGGATACAATTCATATAATCACTGAGCTTTCTTCGTAGTCGAGTTAATATAAATTACACCGTTGTATAAATAAAGTTATAAACAGAATCACTTTGTCTCAATTACTATTTGTCTTGACGGTCAATCAGTGGCAGTTGTCAAGTGTTATTTAGGTAACTGCGAGTGACTGGTTTTAAAGCGCTTTGATTTATCAATTTTCCAGTAACGTCGCGGTAGCAGTCTGCCTTAAGCAGACTTGAAACGTCTGTTAAAAGATATACATTTATACTCAGTAATAAATAACAAAATGTTTGACATAGAGAAATAAGCTACATCCGTTACAATCACCATAGACAAAACTTAAACGTATTTACGTTATATGTAAACTGTTAACAGATGTATATTCTGTTTCACCAGCGTAATTAGGTAAACAATGCCAATGCATACATATTTGATTGATAACCCAGCCTGCAGCATATCATGTGATACGTATTGTATCGGCGCTGATCGTACAAGAACAAGTAATGCTGTACTTATTACACGGATGTGTCATACACAGTTACATGTACTGTACACATTTTGTCAATATGTTGTGCACGTGGCAATCATGCTTCACACGTGTCATCAATCATATATGTTTTGTAGAAATGTTATGTGTACGTTACGTACAGTGACAGTTATATTTATTTAACACGTGTTTATTACATCAATGCGTAGTTATGGTATCCACTTTGCGGTTATGTTATTAACACGCCCGTTATTGTTTACTTTCATGTTATTAATTTATATACATAAAATTAAGGACGGATCGGAAACTTGTATCTCTCTGCGAAATGTTTATGAAAAAGCATGCGAAGAATTAATAATCTGACAAACTAATCATTTAAATTTCACAGGCAACTGATTTCTTTCACATAAAATGTAATGTGCATATGTAACCTTCAATGTTTTATAATGTTTTAAACACTCAAAATGATCTTGAATTTAGAATATTGCAGTTTGAAGTAAAATTTTAAATACTTTCCTTGATTTTTTAGTTGCAGTATACAAAGTTTATAATCATTCGTACTTCAACGATATTCACAACAATTTATTGGGAATGTTCTCATTTTGTAGAAAGCATATGCAAAGAAAGAATTTTTTTTTTTTTTCTGAAATTCGTAGAAGTAAAGATATGTGAAAAAGGAGGTTTTGCGAGATTTTGCGCGAATACGCCAGTGTTCATAACATCTAAATCATTTTTTTTCCTTCTCTATATTAGTCCTTGATGGAATATATATATATTCCGTATGCTCTTCTAAATCATATCTTGTGAACGTGCAACTAACTATAGCTTAAACACCGGAAACTGTTCTTGTGAACGTGCATCTAACTATAGCTTAAGCATCGGAAACTGTTCTTGTGAACGTGCATCTAACTATAGCTTAAACACCGGAAACTGTTCTTGTGAACGTGCATCTAACTATAGCTTAAACACCGGAAACTGTTCTTGTGAACGTTCATCTAACTATAGCTTAAACATCGGAAACTGTTCTTGTGAACGTGCATCTAACTATAGCTTAAACACCGGAAACTGTTCTTGTGAACGTGCATCTAACTATAGCTTAAACATCGGAAACTGTTCTTGTGAACGTTCATCTAACTATAGCTTAAACATCGGAAACTGTTCTTGTGAACGTGCATCTAACTATAGCTTAAACATCGGAAACTGTTCTTGTGAACGTGCATCTAACTATAGCTTAAACACCAGAAACTGTTCTTGTGAACGTGCATCTAACTATAGCTTAAGCATCGGAAACTGTTCTTGTGAACGTGCATCTAACTATAGCTTAAACACCAGAAACTGTTCTTGTGAACGTTCATCTAACTATAGCTTAAGCATCGGAAACTGTTCTTGTGAACGTTCATCTAACTATAGCTTAAACATCGGAAACTGTTCTTGTGAACGTGCATCTAACTATAGCTTAAACACCGGAAACTGTTCTTGTGAACGTGCATCTAACTATAGCTTAAACATCGGAAACTGTTCTTGTGAACGTTCATCTAACTATAGCTTAAACATCGGAAACTGTTCTTGTGAACGTGCATCTAACTATAGCTTAAACATCGGAAACTGTTCTTGTGAACGTGCATCTAACTATAGCTTAAACACCGGAAACTGTTCTTGTGAACGTGCATCTAACTATAGCTTAAACACCAGAAACTGTTCTTGTGAACGTGCATCTAACTATAGCTTAAACATCGGAAACTGTTCTTGTGAACGTGCATCTAACTATAGCTTAAACATCGGAAACTGTTCTTGTGAACGTGCATCTAACTATAGCTTAAACATCGGAAACTGTTCTTGTGAACGTGCATCTAACTATAGCTTAAACACCGGAAACTGTTCTTGTGAACGTGCATCTAACTATAGCTTAAACATCGGAAACTGTTCTTGTGAACGTGCATCTAACTATAGCTTAAACATCGGAAACTGTTCTTGTGAACGTGCATCTAACTATAGCTTAAACACCGGAAACTGTTCTTGTGAACGTGCATCTAACTATAGCTTAAACACCGGAAACTGTTCCTGTGAACGTGCATCTAACTATAGCTTAAACATCGGAAACTGTTCTTGTGAACGTGCATCTAACTATAGCTTAAACATCGGAAACTGTTCTTGTGAACGTGCATCTAACTATAGCTTAAACACCGGAAACTGTTCTTGTGAACGTGCATCTAACTATAGCTTAAACACCGGAAACTGTTCTTGTGAACGTGCATCTAACTATAGCTTTAACACCGGAAACTGTTCTTGTGAACGTGCATCTAACTATAGCTTAAACATCGGAAACTGTTCTTGTGAACGTGCATCTAACTATAGCTTAAACATCGGAAACTGTTCTTGTGAACGTGCATCTAACTATAGCTTAAACACCGGAAACTGTTCTTGTGAACGTGCATCTAACTATAGCTTAAACACCGGAAACTGTTCTTGTGAACGTGCATCTAACTATAGCTTAAACACCGGAAACTGTTCTTGTGAACGTGCATCTAACTATAGCTTAAACACCGGAAACTGTTCTTGTGAACGTGCATCTAAATATAGCTTAAGCATCGGAAACTTTTCTTGTGAACGTGCATCTAACTATAGCTTAAACATCGGAAACTGTTCTTGTGAACGTGCATCTAACTATAGCTTAAACATCGGAAACTGTTCTTGTGAACGTGCATCTAACTATAGCTTAAACACCGGAAACTGTTCTTGTGAACGTGCATCTAACTATAGCTTAAACATCGGAAACTGTTCTTGTGAACGTGCATCTAACTATAGCTTAAACATCGGAAACTGTTCTTGTGAACGTGCATCTAACTATAGCTTAAACACCGGAAACTGTTCTTGTGATTTCAAGTATCTCCCTATATGAAATAGCATAATTCTGATTCCACTGTATCTTCATGATACAACGGGCTTCTATGTCAATCCTTTATATAGAGTGTGAGAAGTTATGAATCATTTACAAGATCTTACTTCTAATAAAATAGTGAATTCAGCTTGAAATGTAGTGTAGCTATACCCGCTTAAAACTGTAGATTTATGTCTGGCTGTTCACGAAGATATCCATATAAATACGATATACAGTGCCACTATACGTCTCACACACTAATTAAATTGGTAATGTTCTACATATAAAGGCATGCTCTTCTGGAACACTGAACACATCGCCAATGGCTCTAAAAGTGTCTTGTTTTCATAAATAGTCCTCTGTTAGTCCAAATATGCAGGAAAAACATGGGGTTGACCATATTGCTTTTACACAATTTTGATGGTTTAATGTCACCCCTTCATTTTTGACAATTGTGCCCATTTGTTGCAGTGTACCACTGCGCATCTTTAAACTGTTATAGCTTCATTCAACACTACCCAACATCATCCAAACTCAAAAAAATGTTCAAATGTTCTCCCATGTACAAAGAAAAATGGCCAGTTTAAACATTTTCAACAAAAATAATGCCCGACAGATTTACACAGCTCTAATTTCTTTGGCGCAATAATTGGTAAGTGAAACCGAGACCTATATATAACCGTTACATTTATGTTAGAAACCTAACAAATATGATGCAAGTGCTCAAATGTACAATAAATGCGATGTTGTGGATTACGGCTTTGTTTACATTAATTAATAATATGTTATAAGCGTTAGTTATGTTGCACTTGACATGTACTATGCATAGCCTACATATGTTATACTCATGATGACTGTTTTATATCAATTTCAAAATAACATAAAAGACAACTCTTATCGATAAATGCCATTAAATTGTATTAATTCATAAAATAAAACGCATCTTCTAAAATCGATTTTCTACAAAGCTGTATCCTGCTGAGACAAAATAATTAGAATAAAGATTGAAACATAAAACTGAAGGTTTTGTTAGCTTAATTTTAAATACGAGATATTTTACATAACAGCTTACATATCATAAGGTTGCACCATAAAAGTGGAGTTTTGCCAACAGTTTCCCCCAAAGAGCGTTTTCAGCCCTCCTGGGCTTTTTGTTTGAATACGGGTTACTCTACACTAAAGGTTGAGCAATAACATTGAGGTCTTAGTCGCTTAATCTTTGAATATCAGCTACTTTACAAAACAGATTATATATCAATGATTGAAATAAAACACTGACGGTTAAGCCAATTCATTTTGAATACCAGTTATTTTACAACACAGATACTTAAATAGATGTTGAAACATAACACTGAGGGTTTAGTCAATTCATTTTTGAGTACCAGTTATTTTACAATACAGATTATATATTAAATATTGAAACATAACACTGAGGGTTTAGTCAATTCATTTTTGAGTACCAGTTATTTTACAACACAGATTATATATTAAATATTGAAACATAACACTGAGGGTTTAGTCAATTCATTTTTGAGTACCAGTTATTTTACAACACAGATTATATATCAAATATTGAAACATAACACTGAGGGTTTAGTCAATTCATTTTTGTATACCAGTTATTTCACAACACAGTTTATATATTGAATATTGAAACATAACACTGAGGGTTTAGTCAATTCATTTTTGAATACCAGTTATTTCACAACACAGATTATATATCAATGATTGAAACATAACACTGAGGGTTTAGTCAATTCATTTTTGAATACCAGTTATTTCACAACACAGTTTATATATTAAATATTGAAACATAACACTGAGGGTTTAGTCAAATCATTTTTGAATACCAGTTATTTCACAACACAGATTATATATTGAATATTGAAACATTACACTGACGGTTTAGTCAATTCATTTTGAATACCGGTTATTTCACAACACAGATTAGATATCAAATATTGAAACATAACACTGAGGGTTTAGTCAATTCATTTTTGAATACCGGTTATTTCACAACACACACATTATTTATCAAATATTGAAACATTACACTGAGGGTTTAGTCAACTCATTTTTGAAAACCAGTTATTTTACAACATAGATTTTATATTAAATATTGAAACATAACACTGACGGTTTCGTCAATTCATTTTTGAATACCTGTTATTTCACAACACAGATTATATATTAAATATTGAAACTTAACACTGAGGGTTTAGTCAATTCATTTTTGAATACCGTTTATTTCACAATACACACATTATTTATCAAATTTTGAAACATTACACTGAGGGTTTAGTCAATTCATTTTTGAATACCAGTTATTTTACAACACAGATTATATATCAACTATTGAAACATAACACTGAGTGTCAAGTCAATTCATTTTTGAAAACCTGTTATTTCACAACACAGATTATATATTAAATATTGAAACTTAACACTGTTGGTTTAGTCAATTCATTTTTGAATACCAGTTATTTCACAACACAGTTTATATATTAAATATTGAAACATAACACTGAGGGTTTAGTCAATTCATTTTTGAATACCAGTTATTTTACAACACAGATTATATATTGAATATTGAAACATTACACTGACGGTTTAGTCAATTCATTTTGAATACCGGTTATTTCACAACACAGATTAGATATCAAATATTGAAACATAACACTGAGGGTTTAGTCAATTCATTTTTGAATACCGGTTATTTCACAACACACACATTATTTATCAAATATTGAAACATTACACTGAGGGTTTAGTCAACTCATTTTTGAATACCGGTTATTTTACAACATAGATTATATATTAAATATTGAAACATAACACTGACGGTTTCGTCAATTCATTTTTGAAAACCTGTTATTTCACAACACAGATTATATATTAAATATTGAAACTTAACACTGAGGGTTTAGTCAATTCATTTTTTAATACCGTTTATTTCACAATACACACATTATTTATCAAATTTTGAAACATTACACTGAGGGTTTAGTCAATTCATTTTTGAATACCAGTTATTTTACAACACAGATTATATATCAAATATTGAAACATAACACTGAGTGTTAAGTCAATTCATTTTTGAAAACCTGTTATTTCACAACACAGATTATATATTAAATATTGAAACTTAACACTGAGGGTTTAGTCAATTCATTTTTGAATACCGGTTATTTCACAACACATAGATTATATATCAGATATTGAAACATAACACTGAGGGTTTAGTCAATTCATTTTTGAAAACCTGTTATTTCACAACACAGATTATATATTAAATATTGAAACTTAACACTGACGGTTTAGTCAATTCATTTTTGAAAATACCGGTTATTTTACAACACATAGATTATATATCAGATATTGAAACATAACACTGAGGGTTTAGTCAATTCATTTTTGAATACCGGTTATTTCACAACACATAGATTATATATCAAATATTGAAACATAACACTGAGTGTTTAGTCAAATCATTTTTGAATACCGGTTATTTTACAACACAGATTATATATTAAATATTGAAACATAAAACAAACATTGTAATGTCTCCTCTATCAATAAAACTCGAATACATAATAAAAACAGCGTCGACTACTATTAGACTATTAATATTTCCATATTAGAAGATATATCTGTTGAAATCGTTAGCTCAAAATATGTTTTATGGCCCGATCAAAACATATTAAACAGCAGTGCTATGTAGGACCTTATTTTTCCCAGATCATATTCTTCCCACCTGGGAAAAATAGGATCCTATTCCTCACAGCTGGGAAAAATAAGATCTCATTTGTCACACATTTCGAGCATATATTTCACAGGTCCATGGAAATTTATGATCGAAGTCGGTTTTGTATGTACCATGGAATCACATTCCTTTCAGGTCAAAAAATTGCATTATTTTTTTAGTAACAAATTACCTTTTTAAAACTGAGTCACATTTGTCACAGATTGCTATTGTCGGTATTGCAGACATATTTTGTTGCTATACATGTATGCGTTTATATTATAGTTATAAAGAATCATCGATTATGTTGTTGTTGTTGTTTTTGTTTTTTGCTGGTGCTGCTGTTAGTTCTCGACTTGACTGATGCTGTAAAAGTGGAAATAGTAATCATTCTTGTTGGCAGCGTAATAGTAAGTGTAAAAGTAGTCACCCGGTATATGGCAGTATGGTTGTTGTTGTGAATTGCATAGGCATTGTTTTGCTTGCTATCGATAAATGGTGGTTGATGTAGGCGCAGACAAGGTAGTTGTTGGCTTTTTTTTGTTGTTATTATAGCAGTCGTTGTATTCGTATATAGTCTATACCATTTCATATTAGCTCCATTGAAATAGAAAGCTGGCAGTTTCTTTAATCACTATCGAGTCCGCTTCCTTGGTCAAACTCATCATTACTGAGTGCTCATGAGAAAAGTTCTATGAGAACGTTCACCTACCGAGGATAGAACCCGGGACCTCTACATCTGAGCGCCTGTTACGGTATAGATAAAGTTAAGATGTGTTAAATGAAATAATTATTGTTGTTGTTTGTTTTATTGTTGGAGATATACGTACCGTTGTTGGACGCAGTACTTCCGCAATAATTGGAGGTGGGGTACTCGTAGGCGTAATAGTGGTAGTTGTTGGCGTTGTTGGTGTGGTGTTTGATCGCTTAATTGTTTTCCGCTCACCTGAGTACTAAATGCCAAATGTGAAATATTGTGATCAACATATATCCAATGTATGTTCGTCGTAAACATATCGTCTTGTCTGAACCCATTTATATTTGGTAAATATGTAGCACCATAAAGTGATCCTTGACCACGATTTTCAAATCTGGCACCGCCCCAGAGTTCAAACGTTTCATTTATACTTGTATAAGAAAATCTTCTTGTCTAAAACTGCAATGCCCATACCTTTGATATGTGGTATGTAGCAATACAGTATATGTAGTGATATTTTACCGACACTGTTCAAATTAGGTCCGATCCCTTTGATTACGAGTGGGAAATTCAGATGCCCTGTGCTTAAAAGAAATGCTGGAAATAAGTAATCATGAATAGGATTTGCAAAGATAGACTGGTTCCTGAACTAAATCAAGACTTTCCGATGATGTATACGGGTTACTTATGTGTTTTTAAAAACAGACGCGGGAATGTGTGAAATCCGTCCATCCCCACAACGTATTGTCAACCACTCTACAATCGTATTTACTATTTATATATTTTTCTACTGTAATTATTAATTAATCATAATACTGTTGGTATGTTGTAAAAGAGCAGACTACGTTCGTTGTACGTAAAATATATCGTCATTGACCGAGATTTATACATTATAACATCTCTGAAATTATAAGTAAATTGTACAAACTAAGTATGGCATATTTAAAATGTTAGAGCTTGTTAATAAGCAATGTATATTCATAAAAATATGTACTGGAAAATGTATTTCCAACACTTTCAACGGATAAACTTTGTACCAACAGTGAATACCACAATGCAAGCAGAGCTTTGGTTTAAAGATAGTTCTGTTCTGAGCCTGCCTGATATGGTCGAGCTTTAACGTTAGTGTAACAGTTCAACCCCCGGGGTCACAATCCGAACAAGATAGATAAAGACAAAATTTTAAAGATTTGTTGGTGTTGTTGTTCTTTTTTCAATGGCGTAGTAGTGGTTATTGTAGGTGTTTGGCGTTGGGAGACATATAATATAAACTTCTTAGCTGGCTCAAATATAACGTACAACTAGTATAAGGCTTTCGTTAGAATAAATAACTCATTACATTAATTATGCATTTTCAAAGAATACATACAGTTTTATTTTATTGTGTACATGTCAGTCGGTCGGTAGGTGGTCGTCCCGTCGGTCGGTCAGCCGGTATACCAAAGCCTGTTCGATTGATAAAATATGTCTTTAACGTCAGTTAAGCCGGGCAGTCCCTGCAATATGCACCCGCAAATATACGAGTACTACTATTACGTATGCTACTACTGCTGCTGCTGCAATTACCGCCGCCGCCATCACAACCACTACCAACTACTGACGATCCTTATACTACTACTACCCTTTCTTATAAACATTGTTGTTGTTTTTGTTGTTGTTATTATTATTATACTTTTATATGATATATTACTTTTATCATACTATTATTGTTATTAGTGTTTACACAAGTTCAATTTAATTCACTCAATATTTAATTTTCGGCCACCTGGCCTTTATCAAAAATTGAAAATTTAATATTGCAGCTAGTTAACGTCCATTTTCCTTTAGATTGTTTTTCTATAATGATGACGTGACGTCACATCCTGTATGGACAACGTCAAAAGATGTAACGTCATTTCCCGCACTATATAATAATCAAAGAAGTTGAATTCAAATGTTATATTTAACATTGCAACCATGCGGGAATTTTGTTGCCAGTTTCCTTATCCATTTCTCCTCTACTATTTGTCTGTAAACCCGACCTTCTTTGTATATCCTTTGCAACACAACAACTTTCAAGTCTGTTTCATAATGTCCTACAAAATGGCGATTGATCGGTTTGTCTGATTGCTGCCTTATATCACGCAGATGTTCACTTATCCTCTCCTTTAGCATTCGTTCTGTCTCTCCAACATACACTGTTTTGTTACATTGCTTACAGAGTAAACCATACACCAGATTTGTGTCAATACAGCTTGCGTTCCTAACTGTCTTGTACATAAGCCTGTTTGTTGTATCAGTTACATCCCCTTCATGTATCAGTAGACAAACATGACAGGAACATATAGCAGCAGGAGACTTACACGCTCTGTTTGTTTTGCCATGTACCAATACATCACTGATATTTTTATCCCTCCGAAAGGCTAACATTGGTGGACCTTGAAAAACAGATTTCATACGTTCTGAATTATGTAGGACTTTCTGAGTACTGCTAGTGCTGTTGTTTAAAGTATCAATTAATGATTATCTATTGGGAGCAACACTGTTACCTGATTGGAGTGTGTCATTTTGTTCTTTGGTGTAAAATGTATATAATGTGAAATACTGACTTGTGTAGTAGTATTAGCAGTAGTATTAGTATTAGTAGTAGTAGTAGTGGTAGAAGAAGCAGTAGTAGTAGTAGTAGTAGTAGTAGTAGTAATAGTAGTAGTAGTAGTAGTAGTAGTAGTAGTAGTAGTAGTAATAGTAGTAGTAGTAGTAGTAGTAGTAGTAGTAGTAGTAGTAGTAGTAGTAGTAGTTGTAGTAGTAGTAGTAGTAGTAGTAGTAGTAGTAGTAGTAGTAGTAGTAGTAGTAGTAGTAGAAGAAGCAGTAGTATTGATAGTAGTAGTAGTAGTAGTAGTAGTAGTAGTAGTAGTAGTAGTAGTAGTAGTAGTAGTAGAAGAAGCAGTAGTAGTAGTAGTAGTAGTAGTAGTAGTAGTAGTAGTAGTAGTAGTAGTAGTAGTAGTGATAGTAGTGACACCATTTACACATACAGCGCAATAAAATACGTACAGTCAAACCTGTCTTGAGAAGCCAGTCTATGGAAGGAGCATAAGTGGCCTTTTAGGACAGGTTTTGCTTAATACAGGTTGATTCGCTGAAAAATAGCAAATGTGGCTGCTTAAGACAAGTGGCTGCTTAAGACAACCACTTACACAGGTTTGACTGTATACGGTGCTAAGGATTGACTCTAATTTAACTCGAAGATGCATCCAGTACCATTTCATCTTTACTTGTTCTGTTTCAACAGATACAGCAAAGAAAATTGGTTTAATATCTACAATAATGTGTTTGTTATAATGAAGAACAAATTGGTAATTCATAAAACACAAAACATAGTTTACATTATGTTAAAGAAACACCAAGAGCATTAACATTTAAGCTAATTACCCCATGCCGATGATAAGACTTTTCGTTTCATCTTTGATTTTACAGATTTGCCGAGATGCAAAACTTATACTGTGCTCGATTAACAGAAGTTGAACGTTCGATTAAAACGAGATTTCTTTTCTAATATTTCCCCTTATTCACTGATAGCGTTCCGTATTCAAAGTATTTGAACAAATTAGCTAAATATATATTGTTCGTATGTATTGTATGTGCACACATTTATACATTACCTCATAACAAGTAAAATTAAACACCGATTAAAATATCGCTTCTGTTACGATTTGATTGATTTGAAATTCCAAATCATTCGTAGATTATAATTTATAAATATATGCTTTGTATTCATTTTAAAACTTAACGGTGACCTCTTAGACTTTCATTGCGAGTTGCCTGACATACTGCCTTTAACCCTTTACTCCATATGCATTGTCGTGGTCTCTTTCAAATTGAAAGCATTAATTCACCACTTATAAGCAATAGGTGAATTGTGTTTATATTTACTGACAGAGTGGAAAACGGTGCAGGAAGTGTTCAGACTGCTTACGAGCAATCTGAACTCTTCCTGCACTGTTTTCCAAGGCCTTCTGTGATTGGTGCGGGAAAACGCGTATCTATGGAGTAAAGGGTTAAGACAAATATTTTTTGGCATATGATGTTAGTCGTTAGTTTCATGTTCGTAGTTCCTTTTTTGATATTCAACATGAACTCTAACTTTCTCAATCTTCAATATTAAAAGGTTGCACACTGAAATGTCGAAAAAACGGGTATCAAACTTGGGATTGCTTTATGGAGTGGTAGAGTAGTGTATAGAGCAAAGGCTGTTCATGCTATATGTTGTAGGTTCGATCCCTAACTCGGTCCGATGCCTTTCAAAAACAACACTCAGTTCTGGTTCTACACAGGAACCGGACTCGAGAGCGGTCCATATAAGCTTACAGCTTTCATCGCAATCGAAGCTGAAATAAAAATGTTTGAACTAATTGCTATAATTATTATAGTTACAAAATGGGCCTGACCAATCTCAAAGGCAACAAAGCAGCATCCGTATGTTCGTCTCTTGTGTTTCTTTATCAGAAATGAAACTATTTGTAAACATCAGAAGTTGTTCCTCTAATGATTCCAAGATTCAGTGCGTTGTACTTTTAGTAATTGAAAATGAACAGCTTGTTAAATTGAACGTGGACATGATGACTGGAGAAGTAGTTTCGGCATATGGATGTGAAAGGTTAGGTCTGTTTAAACTCCAGACCATTTACCATGTGTTTGTTGACATATAAATCACTTTCGTATTTATGAAAATGAGAGTCTGTTGGAACGGTATAACATCTATTATAAACAGTTTTAATTTTACTTAATTTTTTTCGTCTCGAAAGGTTCCAGATTGAAGTCAAGCGGTCGAGTACAAACTCATAGTTCATTCTCATCTTGAACCTCTGCTGACGTCATCTTGTGTATGAAACCATTTTTTAATAATACATACGTTTTAATTCATTGACTGATCGATAAATCAACTGATTGGATGGTTGATTAAACCAAGATGAGGCTGTTTCAGCCAAGATAGCTAATAAGCACGTAACATTTTGTCGGTAAACAATGGTGGCTGAATCTTGAACCTCTGCCGATGTCAGCTTATGTATGAAATCTTAATTCCTTTAAAAAAACATTTTCTAATAATACATATGTTTTAATTCATTGATAGATCGATAAATCAACTGACTGATTGATTGATTAAACCAAGACAAGGCTGTTTCAGCCAAGATAGCTAATACGCACGTAACATTTTGTCGGTGAACTATGGTGGTGGATGGATGCCTTTTCGTGTTGTTTTTTCTAGCGCGACGAAAGAATGACAGAAAGACGGCGCGACAATTGTCAAATTTATCGTACCGCCCAAGGTGAACAGTAAAGTATACTAAGTTTGATTTACTGGGTTTATATTTCTAAATAAATGTCGCAGTAAATTCCACATCAGCTTTCTGGTTTAAACGTTTGATGTCCCCTTTTACTTATAGCAAAATGATGGACTACAAGTTCTCTCAATATAAGGTATTGTCCGTCCCCTTATTGCCCGTCCCCATTTTTCGTCTCACCAGCTTTCACCAGAGATGGGCAATTGATAGCTTTTTTCTAAACATAATGTTTGAAAATAACCAATAATAATATACATGTCTATAGAAAAATAGTATTATATAAATAATAACTCAAACACACTAAAAAACACTGTTGGTAAAACATAACTAATTCTTTTCCAGAATATTTAATAACTGAAACCAGTATCGCATTATGTTTTCCTTTTTCCTTCCATAAGGTCTAATTTGTGAACCGCAGCGGTAGTCTATGTGTAAAGCGTCCGCCTCGCAACATCGATCCCTGGCCGTGTCATACCAAAGACTTTAACAATGGTACTAGAAGCTTCCTCACTTAGAGGATAGTTCTAGGTCTGTTCGGCCGGGTATCAGCATAATGTGATGGATTATGGTATCATACCAGCTCTTAGAATATTATCTTAATTAGACACTGTCGCGGCATAGCTGAACAATAGTTGAAAGCGACGGTGAACATCATACAAACAAATCAAATTCTTTCCTCACGCGGCAATGTCAAATTCGATTTTACTCATGTGCACGCTTCAAAAGAAGTAGTTCTCCCGATAACCGTATTATTATAGGGTATACTCTACAGCGACATAAAAAATATGTTTGTCCTTTCAAATCAATAAAACACTGGTATACTTATTTATTTATCGTCACAGCACTAGTACAACATTAGATCTTACTAAAACATTTATATATTTTTAACAGTTTATTAAGATATACGGAAGTACCTTAGTACCACTTTAATGTACATTCCGTATTTTACCCCCTGCCAACTTATTATAAGCTCAATAGCTACAACAACAGTAAATACAGCAGTTTTATCTGAGTAACAACAACAAAATGATAATGTTGCCAATTATTTTAAGAAATATTTTTAAAATGAATTTGAGTTTCAGATTATCGTATTATCCTATTTGAGTACAATCCTATTTGAGTCTATTATTTCTTACTATTGCAAAATCACAAAAAAAAAACAATCTACGCCTGTTTCCAATACGCTAACCTTAAACTCCAAACTCGAAGTCATTTCGGGATCTTCCATGGTTCATTGGTCTAAAGAGATATCTAAAGGTTCAAAATTAGCTTGCGATCACTAAAAATATTTATAAGAAAATGTGTGCCAGTTCCTTGCGAAAAGATCAGAACCTGGTGTTTTACATTTTTAACAGTAAAACTTGTCGTTTGTTGAATACTTAGCGTCATTATTATGTCATCTTGGGCTAACAAACCACCATTCAAATTAACAACTCTTTCATGTGAGCCCGGATGGTAAACCCGCACTCGAGCACATCCATCTCCGCAAGTAACTGATAACTTTCCATCTTGAATAAGACGGTTGAGAGACAAATGACAATGACACTCAATGTTGTATATAACAATTCACAGAGACGACTGTGGGCAAGTCGGAATTCGACCTCACGGACCCTGAGTTGACAATCTGGCGCGCTACAAACATATCTAACCAGGTCCGGCTAGAACTACTGGTTGGCATAGATGTGTTGAAAAGGCATTAAAGACTTACCTGTAAACAGAAAGAACTACATAAGTATTATTTGAGAAGAAATAAAATAGAACGATAACATAAAGCTGCATATCACTCTTAAGAGTTTGGCAGAAAGACTTTTATTTCCGAAATCGTCATTGTTATCTTCAGCATATCAAAATTCCAATAACTTTGAAAAATCTCCCATCTTAAATAAGACTTTTAGAAGCCCATTAAACAGTTTTAGCGTTCGCATTTCAGATAGCATGCATTCGCAACATTAAATGCATACCTTAAAACTTCGTATCATTTAGATTCATGTCATTCGTGGTAAATTTTCTGCGAAAAATGAGTGTTTTTGTGTGATTATACTTCTGATTGGTTATGATAAAATATTGATTTAGAAAGATTTCACAACATATATTTTCTAAAGGTGATTGAAACGCGCATAAAACAAAACATATTTTGTTAAAAATATATAAAACAGATGTTGCACGGGGCAACCTTGCCATTGTAAATCATAGGAGCAGCTATTTTATTGCTTGCAAACTATACAAAACATGCAACTGTCAATTTACATGTAAGTACTGCAGCTTATATTCTGACGTTTACAGTCGTTTTTACAGACTCTAAACAATAAATGATATATAAAAGTAATTGTAGAAGAATATAATACTCTCGTTCACATGCCTGCTTGGTATTTCTGAAACAATTAATGATCTACAAAACACAGCGATCTAAAAGTGCACCATGTGTATTAACACTCAACAAAAGAATATGCAAAAATTTGCGTGTTGCATGCAATTGTTTGGGGCGTATGTTTCCAGCCAAAGTTTTTGTGTTTGTTTTTTGCTTTCATGAATACAATTTAACAAATAAGCTACCAGGCGATCGTCATCATTGATAAAGGTATCTTATATTCGTTTGGCCGAACCCAGTTCACTTAATAGGCAGCGCGTCTGATTACTGATCCAGGTGTTGTTAGTTTGGATTACCCACGCCCGACCAAGTTGCCGTGTTGGCTGATATACGACATTTCGATTCATTTGCATTCATCTCCCACCGCTGATTCAAGTGAGAACGTTTTCAGTTACTTGCAAAGACGAATGTGCTCGAGAACTGGTTGATCTACCAGGATCCCAGGAAAGAGTGATTAGGTTAACTGGTCGTTTGTTAAAACTATCTCTCGGTGGCATAAAAATGACACTAAAGAATCAAACAAAACTTTCATTTAGTAAAACCAATTTTACGACAAAGACTAAAATGTACGGTGTCCCGTTAGGGCCATCGTGCTATCGCTTTGTCAACAAGCACACGCGATGCCACGATAGCACGATGACACGATGGTGATGACGCGATGACACGATGACACGATGGTGATGGTACGATGACACGATGATGATGACACGATAGCACGATGACGATGACGCGATGACACGATGACACGATGGTGATGGAGCGATGCTACGATGACACGATGACGATGACGCGATATTACATCGCGTCATCGTCATCGTGCTATCGTGCCATCACCATCGTGTCATCGTGTCATCGTCATCGTGCTATCGTGTCATCACCATCGTGTCATCGTACCATCACCATCGTGCTATCGTACTATCGTGCCATCACCATCGTGTCATCGTGCTATCGTAGCATCGCCTTCCTGTATTTAAGTGGGATTCTTATAATAGTATCGGAAGGTATAGTTATGTGTTTATATTTAAGTATGTACATGTTAGTCATTCAACTCGTTTTGTGTTTATGTGTTTAAATATGCATATTACTGAAACATTGTACTTTGATGAGAAACTGTGTATAGTCTTCTTCTCCTCCTCATCCTTTTACTTCTTATTCTACTTCTTCTTCTTCTATAACTAGAAATGGAAAATCAAGAGGAACGCTTACTCGTGTACTTTATTTTAACACGACAATGAATATATAATAAAATAATTAATGTATTTAAATGAATTCCAAAGTTTTAGTCTAGTTGTCTAGACGGTATTAGGTTCGGCATGATACTCATGTGTGCCAGCACTGAACAGTTGTTGAAAACGACAATAAACACCCAACAATACAATACAATACAATGTACATTCAGTCATATGTCACTTGAACAATGAACTTGTTCACTTTTCTCTTACCATTTGATTGTTGAGTTGAGTGTTTAGCGTAATTGTTATGCTATCGAGAGCTAGCAGACGATCAGAGTGTCGTGGGTTTGATCCCCCGCCACGGTTATTTGTGAGACGGACACTATATTCGTATATGCTTAGTACTGTTTCTACCCAAGAATACACCGAACGTGATTTATAATAATAACTTGTGTCACATCAATGTGAAATAAATACATTTAAAGTAAGTGTTAACAGACGATCAGTTAAACTCATTTGTACAACTAACTGATATCTTTCCAGTTTTACATGGTACAGGAAATAATTAATTGGGACAACTTGTCTTTTGATGGGACGAGTTGTCTTTAAATAGGGGACAAGTTGTCTCGAAACTTGGGACGAGTTGTCTCAAAATGTGGGACTTGTTGTCTTTGGGGCGGCTTATCCATAACACTTTTGAAACAGTGGTTAGAGACGAATGACAATGAGACTGACATTTTTTTAATAGTCATCACGGAGAATGTGTTGTAGGTTACTGGCGGGTATTCAAACTCATGACCCCTGGATTGACAGTTAGACACGTAACCAACTGATTGAACAGGGCCCGTCTTTACCATGTATGGCCAATCCACTTTGAACAGTGCTCACTAATTCCTAATTGGGTGTTTAACTACCAAAAATATTTTTTTACTCGACACTCGACTTTCTTGCTCAATACTCAGTTTTCTTACTAGACACTCGTCTTTCTCACTCGACACTGAACTTTTTCACTCGACACTCGACATTCTTACTCGACATTAAACTTTCTTTCTCGACACTCGACATTCTTACTCGACACTCGACTTTCTTACTCGACATTCAACTTTCTTTTAAGACACTCAAAACTCTACCAAAGGTGACATATCGCCCAGCCATAGTCTCTGTGATGATTGACTGATATACGGCATTGCGCCTTATTGTCATTTGTGTTACATCGCTGATTGAACTGAAAAAGTCATCAGTTACTTGCAGAGGTAGGCGTGCTCGAGTACTTGTTTGCCTCATAGGATCCCAGGAAAAAGTGTTTAGGTAAACCGGTCGCCTGAAGGAACGAACAAACGAACGAACGGACGGACGGACGGACGGACGATGGAACTAACGAACGAATGAACACATAAACAAACAAAAAAAATCAGACAGACAGACAGACAGACAGACAGACAGACAGACAGACAGACAGACAGACAGACAGACAGACAGACAGACAGACAGACAGACAGACAGGCAGGCAGGCAGGCAGGCAGGCAGGCAGGCAGGCAGGCAGGCAGGCAGGCAGACCACTACGCATCGGTATTATACACCAACTATTTTATCATTTAAGATTTTGTCTGTTGTTTACCGGATCGACATCAACTTTTTTGTGAATCTGTCGAAAGGACTATAATCATAATATGTACCTTCTCAATAATTTACCATTCACGTAATAACATATTTGCACGCATAAATAACTCACATTTAGTGATTATAATATAAAAAGAAAACTTATGACTGTGTATCTTATATGAATTTCCCTTTTCAGCAGCATTTGTGTCTCAGGGTTATGTATAACCTGACACAAAATAACCCCGAATATTTGAATGCATGATGTGTTCCATTAATATTATTTTTCGCATGTCTTACAGGAAGGCGATGCGACGATAGCACGATGACACGATGGTGATGACACGACAGTACGATAGCACGATGGTGATGGTACGATGACACGATGGTGATGACACGATGGCACGATGACGATGACGCGATGTAATATCGCGTCATCGTCATCGTGTCATCGTAGCATCGCTCCATCACCATCGTGTCATCGTATCATCGCGTCATCGTCATCGTGCTATCGTGTCATCACCATCGTGTCATCGTACTATCACCATCGTGTTATCGTACTATCGTGTCATCACCATCGTGTCATCGTGCTATCGTGGCATCGCGCATGCTTGTTGACAAAGCGATAGCACGATGGCCCTAACGGAACACAGTAAAAATGTCCAATCGATTTTTTTATTTATGACTAAAAAGATTGCCTCACTAATTCATAATATAAGTTTTTCTTCCAAAGATAGTGTTTACAAAATTAAAAAGGAAACTTGTGGCGGAAACATGCGCCCTGAACAATTATATTCAGCATGAGATGGTTAATCGAAAGATTTTGATTTTCATTTAAAATGTACATGTTTTGCAAGCGCATTGTTTGATTATTTCGCTTAAAACATGCCACTACACCGGCTTTAAAAATCAAGCTGGTCAACTTACCAGCTATTTTGCATTTTTATGTGTGGATACATTCCTGTTATAAAGAAAAAATACTTAAAAAAATTCTATGTGGCATATTTTCACCGTGAAAATCCTAGACCTTATTAAATATGGAACAAAGAACACAATTCGACTGTGTGGTGAGATACATTCGCGCGTAGACACGCGAGAAAACACGTACACATTAATAAGACATAAGACATTTTAATGACTAAAACTATATACAGTTTTTTATCATCATATATATCTATATATATATATAAATTAACAAATATTGCATTACATGACAGGTATGCTAATTACTTTAAATTATTATCTGTAATAAGAGATGCTATAATCATTTCATAAAAAATATAAATATTTGTGATATCACCAAAATCATGAGAATGAACATGATAATGCACATTTTAAGAAACAACATTTGGAATTGATCGCCTTATTACAAAAGCTCGGAAATAAATTTGTTTAAATTTAGAAATTCTCTTTTATTTGTAGATTGCAATAATGTTATAAACTTAAACATAATTGGTCTTGTGTAATAAAATTTCTCGTTATACTTCTTTCTAATTTCTTTATGGTTAAAACACATTTAAACAAAGTGAAACTCGTCTTCAATATCATAATTATGACATATCTGGCAAAGTCATTCATTTCTTTCTATTCTTTCTATCCCATATCGCTTTGTTTCAATTCTTAATGAATGTGAAGATAGTCTTAATTTAGTTAAAACACTGCGTAGTTGTTTAGTACATAGCAAATCTAAATATCTTTCATAGCCATATGTTAGTTTTATATTACTATACAACAGGTTCTATATATATTCGCTCCACATCTACCGTTCAAGTTTGAATAAAACTTTCAATCATTCTTTCACGAAAAATCGAAAGAAAATGTTTTTCATTTACATTTGTTGGATTATCCGTTACATACATAAAACCATAATTATTTAGGATTGACTTAACCTTTGAGACCCAGTTGATCAATCCTTTTTCACAATCAGCTACAGAGTTTTAATAAGCACTGCTTAAAATAATATTATCAGTTGTTGATAATCTTAAGCAGTACTTAACAATTTTAAAGTATCGAGAATTAAACATCGGATAACGCCCAGGTTCGCCGTAAATACCAGAATTGCTAGTAGTTTATTTTTCTATGTATACGTACAAAATAAAACTATGTTTTAAGTACATAAAACAGCTGTACGTTTAAGATAAAAAAATCAATTATATATCTCAATCACTGTCTATAGTAAAGGTAGACATCTGCGCCGTTCGTATTAACGAGTTAAGAAGGTATAATATTACATTTTACGTTGCTTCATTTAATCGTAGTTACAGCAAGTGATATGAAAAGCAAGATTCTTGTCATAATGAACGGTAGAAGTATCTTAATTCAATATTTAATTGATAATGTGTCAATGTTTACTCTGCGATGACAACTAAATAACGCCGCATGATTCCTGGCTTTCCAGACACGACCGTGTGCAGAACCAGGGACACACAGTGTTCAAGGTGTAAGTCACCGTTGCTTTTTGTTCTTTTTGTCTATTGTAAATACAAAAAAAAAATATTTGCGGAAGGATAGTTGTTCTACTGAGATTTATTTCGAGCTCTTTCTGCACAAATTTAACTGGATATAATATATATAGCATGTAATGTATTGTAAATGGCTTAAATGACGCCGCAACCGTCCCCGACTCCAAAATGATATCGACGATCAGTATTAAAACATATACAATTGTATATATCCTGACAAAATACTAACATTAAAGACTTTGGTAAAACAAAGAAGACAAGCCATATATATGTTTTAAAGCGTTATGTTGTGCTATTGATGTTGTTGTTGTATTTTTCTCCTTGCCTGCGAATAGAGGGAATTTATATAAAATGTATTATTTAAGAGTAAAGTAAAATATGATTTTTTGGTGAAGTACAGAGATTTCTAAGAGAACAACATATTTGATCATTCAACCGTTACTAATGGTATGTTCAATGTTTTCAATCATAAAATACAAATAAAAAAAATGTTGGTTTCAGTAAAAATATCAAATAATTTTCACCCTTAAACTCTGCCATTGACATGCTCACTCGCGACCACACGCATACATACGCGTACCACTTTCTCACGCATTAAAATAAAACCGATATCTCACTGCCTGCAAAATATTCTCTACACTTTCTCAATAATATGTCTGTGTTTAATCCTAAAATAAAAAAAAAATATTGGGTTCAGTGTATGATAATCATTTCACTCGTGAATCTGGAACATGCAACCTCAACTCGTGGCTCCACCAATCGTGACCATACGTACCACTTCAGTGCACACTCATTGAAATAAAAATATAATTCCACTGACAACAAACTTTTATCTCTAATCCAAAACACATCATCAACCTTCTTCGCTTCTTTTATAGCAGAAAGCGGAAGTGAATATTTATCGGTTGGCAATGTGAGACTGTTTGACTATTACTACGCTCGTTTTCTTCGATTATTTTTACATACTCGTGTTTACGAGTAGTGAGTGAAAGCATACTCTTGTATACAATACTTCACCGTACTATTTATCATTTACAAATTTCAATTAAGGAGTGCCAGGAGAATATACGCATTATCACAAAATACGTGAGAAAATGTACGTATCAAATAATCAACGTTTATTAAATAGCTCCTAACATAAAGAGGAATTGGGAAAATACACCAAAAAAATGAGACGGATTTTAAAAAAAAACACGTCTAGTTGATACTTTGTCATTATACTGTTTTGTTTTGCACTAGGCAACATACTAAACAAGTTTTTAACTAACTCTCCATAAAGGACTAACATTGACGAAAACATTTTTTTTCAGTTTTCGCGTCATCAATAGTTGGAATGACTTTCCCCTGGATTTTATTGCGTCCGATTCCGTAAACACCTTCAAACACAGACTATGCGGCCATTTGATCGAAATGATGAAATAATGGGACACAATCCAGAGTATATGCCTAAAACTTAAACTACCATAAAACTTGTAAATGTAAAAATGAATATTCCTATGAATATACAAGCGAAACTCGATATTTTAAGCGGTACGGGGATGCTGTGTATAGGGCATTGGCCGCTCATGTAAAATATCGGAGGTTCGATCCCGGACTCGACTCGACGTCCAGTCAAAAACAACACTCCGTACTTGTTTTACGCTGCTCTAAGACTACAGCACTTAAAAATCGAGCTGAAATGAAAAAGTATAAACGAAACTCGTTATCTTCGGAGAAATTGGAATTATGTTTTCTATTTCTGATTAATGGAAAAGAAGTCATCGTTGTGACATCATTCAAATTTACACGTTTTCGAACTTTCCCAAGATGTTTAAAATCATATTAAAACAGACAGAATTGTGAATAAATAGTCTGGGGCGATCAAATACACATTATCTTAGCACTTCACCCAGTTTGTCTTATTTTCTGTCGTTTTTTTGACTTGATGGTGGGTTACATTGTGCAGTTAGCAATTAAATATTTTGCTGTTTCAACTAGTTTTTTATACTGACATGCGTAGATGATTCGAGATACCAGAGTTACATTTTATGAATACAGCCAAACCTGTTTAAGCGGTCACCTCTATTGAGCAGTCACTTGTCTTAAACAGCAAAATTTTCTATTTTTCATTTCTATGCTTTCAGAGAAAATTAATCTATATAAAGCAACAATCTGTCTTAAAATGCCACGTTTATCCTTCCTCTTGACTGGCTGCTTACTACAGGTTTGACTGTAAAGTTTTTTCTTGAAATCGTCGTGACTATGGACGATCTTTACTATATCCGTGGTAAAATCCGATATAGCTGTTGATGCGATTGTAATCACGTAACGTGTACCTAATTTATTTCATATTTGTAATAAACTCAGTTCAGGTGTACTAAAATTATGATAAGGATCGATATAGCTGTTGATGCGATTGTAATCACGTAGCGTGTACCTAATTTATTTCATATTTGTAATAAACTTAGTTCAGGTGTACTAAAATTTATGATAAGGATTGATATAGCTGTCGGTGCGATTGTTATCACGTAACGTGTACCTAATTTATTTCATATTTGTAATAAACTTAGTTCAGGTGTACTAAAATTATGATAAGGATCGATATGGCTGTTGATGCGATTGTATTCACGTAACGTGTACCTAATTTATTTCATATTTGTAATAAACTTAGTTCAGGTGAACTAAAATTTATGATAAGGATTGATATAGCTGTCGGTGCGATTGTTATCACGTAACGTGTACCTAATTTATTTCATATTTGTAATAAACTTAGTTCAGGTGTACTAAAATTATGATAAGGATCGATATGGCTGTTGATGCGATTGTATTCACGTAACGTGTACCTAATTTATTTCATATTTGTAATAAACTTAGTTCAGGTGAACTAAAATTATGATAAGGATCGATATAACTGTTGATGCGATTGTAATCACGTAACGTGTACCTAATTTATTTCATATTTGTAATAAACTCAGTTCAGGTGTACTAAAATTATGATAATAATCGATATAGCTATTGATGCGATTGTAATCACGTAACGTGTACCTAATTTATTTCATATTTGTAATAAACTTAGGTAGGTGTACTAAAATTATAATAAGGATAGATATAGCTGTTGATGCGATTGTAATCACGTAACGTGTACCTAATTTATTTCATATTTGTAATAAACTTAGGTAGGTGTACTAAAATTATAATAAGGATAGATATAGCTGTTGATGCGATTGTAATCACGTAACGTGTACCTAATTTATTTCATATTTGTAATGAACTCAGTTCAGGTGTACTAAAATTATGATAAGGATCGATATAGCTGTCGATGTGATTGTAATCACGTAACGTGTACCTAATTTATTTCATATTTGTAATAAACTTAGTTCAGGTGTACTAAAATTAAGATAAGGATCGATATAGCTGTCGATGCGATTGTAATCACGTAACGTGTACCTAATTTATTTCATATTTGTAATAAACTCAGTTCAGGTGTACTAAAATTATGATAAGGATCGATATAGCTGTCGATGCGATTGTAATCATGTAACGTGTATCTAATTTATTTCATATTTGTAATAAACTCAGTTCAGGTGTACTAAAATTATGATAAGGATCGATATAGCTGTTGATGCGATTGTAATCACGTACCGTGTACCTAATTTATTTCATATTTGTAATAAACTTAGTTCAGGTGTACTAAAACTATGATAATGTCCGATATAGCTGTTAATGCGATTGTGTTCACATAACATTTGCCGATTTTATTTCATGTGTTATAAACTAAGCTTATATGAAAGAGATACATGGCGGTAATAAATATAACACTTAATATTGGCGGGGATTATATTTTGGTACTATTGGCGGTTGAGGCCTACAGAGCCAAAATAAAATACCACCAATAAAGATTTCGTTTTTTCACCTTCATATAATGTAGTGATAGGTAAAAGGTTTCATAAAGTAGATATCTACAGTCGTGTGTATGCTGATGCTCTTGTTCGTTTTGAAATGAAAAAGAAAACAAGAAAATGAAACAACCGATGCTTACTTGAACTAAAGATATGTATTATTCTGAAGACATCCCCCCCTCATTAAATACTGCAGGAAGTGTAGGGGGTTGAGGGGTGGGGGGGGGGGGGGCAGTTTCCATAATCCAAAAGCATAACACAAACATATGCAGTTGATAAACGCAGAATTGAACAGGAGAATATATAATTATATAAACAGTTGGCGTGGGTAGGGACAGGGGAGGGGTCGACAACAGTTTCCATTATCGCCCATTATTAAAAACTAAATGCAAGCTTAAGTTTCGTTAAAAAATAAACGGAAAAACATAAAACCACTTGTTGATTTATCCCTTACATCTAATAGTCGTACCAAGGTTGGAGATAAGCCCTTATAATCCCTTACTAGTTGTAAAAGGAGTCTAAGGGACAATAAAGGACAAACAGACGGACGGACACACTAACACGTGATAATCTGTGCGTCAGTTAGGAGGGATACATAAAGTTCATGTTAAAAAAAGACAAAAATATATGTTAAAATATATCTAACTAAATCATTTATTATTCAAGGTAAGCTATTAACACCAAATCGACAAATTTATAAGACAAAACAAATTTTACAAAAAAATAAATTAGTATGAGTTATAATTTAAAATAAAGCTATTTTGATATTTTCCCTACAATCTGTATCTTCCACTCACGTTCTCCTTAAACCTGAAATGAAAATATAAACGTTACATAAGTATATATCTAATTTGGCAAAATAGAATGATAGTTTGTTGATTTCTACAAAACAAGATCACTCAGTGATACGAGCTATTTATACATTGCGTTTTATCATAACTGTTTGTCCACGTTCCAATTCAATTTATTTACACGGTTTTGCGGTTGTATGTCAGTTTTATTAAAGTAGGAAACTGAGGCATCGATAACAATATTCAAAGTGTGAGGTAGTTTGAAGTTAGTTTGATATTTGTTTTTCGTCGATCGTTATTGAAGTGTGAAACTCTTCCATATTGGAGGCTGAGAAGCTGAGATTAAGTTTTATGTTGAACATCGAAAAACGAAACAGGTCAAACTAATTTTGTTTGTCAATAGTTTATGTATGCATTTTGTTCTATGGCGACAGATTGTGTAAGCACACCATTTATATAGTTGTATACTCTTCTTTACATTTCTACATTTATCAACATCATGTGTTTGTTATGCTGGTCTAAAAGAATGTGTCTGTCTGCTTGCCTGCCTGCCTGCCTGCCTGCCTGCCTGCCTGCCTGTCTGTCTGTCTGTCTGTCTGTCTGTCTGTCTGTCTGTCTGTCTGTCTGTCTGTCTGTCTGTCTGTCTGTCTGTCTGTCTGTCTGTCTGTCTGTCTGTCTGTCTGTCTGTCTGTTTGTCAATTCAACCAATGGGGATCTTATGTCCTGCGATTGTTATGATATTGCTGAAAGATCAGGAAAAAACGATATTGACCATCATTAAAGCTTATATTAACTTTACACTAACGTACCTCGTCCCTAGGGTTTGCCGCCGGAAATACGATATTTACTAAATCCTCCACGAGGTTGTTGTCCACAGAGTCGCAATGGAACTGACAAACTATGTCTTCTGGTGTCAAAGTCGCCTGGCAAAATACATAAAGAATTCATTTATTTGCATTTATATTTCAGTATATGATTTATGAATGAAAATCGTTGAAAATAATTACCATTTAACATTTAACTATTTATAACAACTCAATTGCCATAAAATATCACTGAGCAATCTATATAATTTATTAAAAAGCAAAAAATAAATTTGGTTTTACTGCATTCATGTAAAATAGCGATTGGGTACCATTTATCTGAATTTATTTTAGTTTTAACTTATTTATTTTACTTCGATTGTGAAATCAAGTTATTACAACTTATACAAATCACGCTCGAAGTAGAAATATTCCTACTTAACATATACGGGACAAGTGTCTTGCTCAACAAATACACCATGCACAACCGTGAGGGGAGGATCGGACCCAAGACCCACCAATCTGGGTTTGATGATCTACCACTGTACCACTATACCACGTGCTCAATATTGGATTAAGTTCAATAGTCGTGGTTCTTCTTTCGATATTCAACATTAAATAATCAATCTTCTCAACCTCCAGTATTGAAGAGTTACGGACTCAAATATCGAAATACAAATATGGAAAACAAATTTTAAACTTGCTTCTTACAGCACCATGCTTCTACTTTTGAAAGGGTAACTAACGGTGTATTGGATTTGTTTCCTTTAAAGGGTTATATGACTCTTTTAATGATCTGAAAAATTAATACTGGCTTCTTGTTACTTAAACCAGGTTTGTGACCGCATCGAAAATATATTTAACCACTCCACTGCTTCCCCACAAACTCGGGGGCGGGAGATTCATCGACGTAGAACAACGTTCATCTCAAATCGTCACAAATACTGGTCGGACGAGGAATCGAACTCACGAATCCTGTCAGACAGACAGTCAGATACGCTACTGGCGCGTTAACGGGCTCGTAATGTACATTTAAAAACAATGAAATGGAATAAGTGTTCAAGGCGAATGTTTGTTTTCCATAAACGATTCTTTCGAGTTGTAATTATGTGGAATTAACCATTAATCATTTTCTATTTCCCGTTCATGGACTTAGATTTCTTAAATTAGTTTATACAATTATCAACGTTTTCTTATATCAAAAACATCTAAATTCAATCATGCGATTTGAAAATATTAAGTATCACAAATTGGTTTGGACTTAAATTATATCCCAGAACCGGAAACACATCTAGTTGCCAAACGTTCCTAACTCTGGAAATGCATGCATTAATTAAAAATTCTGATAAACTTAAATATTTACACCACCGCCGTCAATGTAACAAGACAGCCGTGACATCCGCTCATTGAAGATTTCTGTTATGTTTAACTGAGTAGCAATACACATCAAAAACAATTTCTTATGATAAGCAACCACGTATTTTCTTCGTTTTTCGTTGTTTTTTCCCCTCTCCGTGTCATGCTAGTTTGACTACAATAAAAGTGTAAGTACAGAAAGTTAGGTCACCAAAACGATCCTCGGCGGTCTGGTGATCTAAAACAACGCCTCGAGACAACTTATCCTCGTCACTGAGGACGGAGATGCGAGCCTATCTCTGTCCAAATAACTGCTTGTTAACACTTGTACAAGTTACCAGCGGAAGGATAGTTGTACTCATCTCTCTGAGATATTCCTCCAAAAATAAAACTAGACGCCATATATAGCTTGTAATAACTTTTTAAGTCATCACTGTAGCGAAAGGTTGATAAAGAGACGAACCAGCCATATCAGATATATGCCAACTACAAGCAGTGCCAGCGCGAAACATCCAGCCAAAACGAGCCGACGAAGAAATATTCGGCGTTTTTGTTCGAACTCCATCTGCGCCTTCATGTGGATGTTCATTATGTCGTATCTAATCTTCTGCCATTCGTCTCCATCCAAGTTACTATCGGGTGAAAAGAAAATATTAATTTAATATGCAATTTATGTATGTATGAATACTTATTACATAGAAATACGTGCAAGCGCTGTGTTTGTTTTTTTAAATTAGTGGTACGCGGTATACGTGATAATAGTGAATTTACGGGGAGAAGTTCGCAGATTGAGGTTAGTTCACTATTCTGTTTCGTCTTTCGATATTCACCATGAAAATAACTCTAACACTTACAGTCTCCAACAATGAAGAGCCAAAATGACTATCCAACTAACTTTTCATACCTGCTGGAGAAATATCATAAATTTACTACGCGTAAGGTGTTATTTGACATGGTCATGTGTGGAAAGTTGTTGTTAGGCCAAAAACAGTAAATTTGTTTTGAAAATAGAAAATAAAATATAATGGATCTATATTTAACCCACACATTTGAGTACATTGTTAATATCAAAAAAATAAATGTTATGACAAATTTGTAAAGCTTAAAATAAATATGATATAATTATATATGATGATGATGATGATGATGATGATGATGATGATGATGATGATGAAGGCAATCATGCTTAGGGAACATAGTGAATCTATATTCCATGAGGCATCAGCATGTATACAAGTGGAACAATAGTTTTAATCATTGAACATTTGCGAGAGTTATATGAAACGTTTAACTGATTTGAGAAATTTGCATTTTTACGCAACATGATGCACTGGAATTGATTTCCATATAGGTAAAGTTACAGCGGTCACCCATCCAAGTACTAAACCCGTACTTCGTTGCTTAACTTCCAATACAGTCAGCTCATTTCAACCATGTCGCTATAAAAGCTAACTTAACAGTGATGTTGTTGTAAGTGACCTATGTACATTCACTACACTCCTACCCTCTTTAACCTTTTAAGGCTTAGCCCCAACTGCACAGTCTGTGGCTTCCCGTAGTTCATGGCCATATCCTGCCCCATCCCAAGGAAACAAAGATTCGTGCAGACGTAGGTTCGAAAGTTAATCCTCGTCGCCAAAAGTCGTTAAAGTGACAGCGGTCACCAATCTAAGTATTAACCCCGTACTTCGTTGCTTAACTTTCAATACATTCAGTGCACTTAAACCATGTCGCTATAAAAGCTAGCTTAAAAGCGAGGCTGTTGTAAGTGACCTATGTACATTCACTACATAAGCATACTGATGTGCTCTTATAAAATATATGGATATAATATGCATCTATACCTGTAATAACGCGCACCAGGGTCAGTGAACAAATTAAAGTCTACGTCAGAAAATTCGTCA
>CM055900.1:62334119-62381119 GCA_029582155.1 Panopea generosa
CTGACAGAAATGCATTTATTTGACAGAAATGAATTTATCTGACAGAAAGGTATTTATCTGACAGGGGTGTATTAATCGGACAGAAAGGTATTTATCTGACAGAAAGGTATTTACCAGACAACCTGACAGAAAGGTATTTATCGGACAGAAAGGTATTTATCGGACAGAAAGTCATTTATTTGACAGAAATGCATTTATCTGACAGAAAGGTATTTATCTGACAGGGATGTATTAATCGGACAGAAAGGTATTTATCTGACAGAAAGGTATTTACCAGACAATCTGACAGAAATGCATTTATCGGACAGAAAGGTATTTATCGGACAGAAAGGCATTTATCTGACAGAAATACATTTATCTGACATAAAGGTATTTATCTGACAGGGATGTATAAATCGGACAGAAAGGTATTTATCTGACAGAAAGGTATTTACCAGACAATCTGACAGAAAGGTATTTATCGGACAGAAAGGTATCTACCAGACAATCTGACATAAATGCATTTATCGGACAGAAAGGTATTTATCAGACAGAAAGTCATTTATCTGACATAAATGCATTTATCTGACAGAAAGGTATTTATCTGACAGGGATGTATTAATCGGACAGAAAGGTATTTATCTGACAGAAAGGTATTTACCAGACAATCTGACATAAATGCATTTATCGGACAGAAAGGTATTTATCGGACAGAAAGTCATTTATCTGACAGAAATGCATTTATCTGACAGAAAGGTATTTATCTGACAGGGATGTATTAATCAGACAGAAAGGTGTTTATCGGACAGAAAGGTATTTATCGGACAGAATGTCATTTATCTGACAGAAATGCATTTATCTGACAGAAAGGTATTTATTGGACAGAAAGTCATTTATCTGACAGAAAGGTATTTATCTAACAAAAATGTATTAATCTGACAGGAAGGTATTTATCTGACAGAAATGTATTAATCGGACAGGAAGATATTTTACGGACAGAAAGGTATTTATCTGACAGAAATGTATATTTCTGACAGAAATGTAATTATCTGTCAGAAATGTATTTATTTGACAAAGGTATTTATCTGACAAAAATGTATTAATCTGACAGGAAGGTATTTATCTGACAGAAATGTATTTATCGGACAGGAAGATATTTTACGTACAGAAAGGTATTCATCTGACAGAAATGTATTTTTCTGACAGAAATGTAATTATCTGACATAAATGTATTTATCTGACAGGATGGAAGGTAATTATCTGACAGAAATGTTTTTATCTGACAGAAAGAAATTTATCGGACAGAAAGGTATTTATCTGAGAATAGTGAATGTGGAAACAATGTCTTTAGCCAATAGAGATTCGGTATGCATAAACACTGATAAGAAAACAAGGCTGGAATTATAAAATAGTGTTGCATAAAAACGGACTGTTTTTTAAGGTATGTCATTCAATAACCACCCTTTTCAGCGCATTGAGCAACAAAAGTCCCAATACCATTACGTTAAAACTAGAGAGTTTTGTTTTGCACTCGTCCGCTTAATTGCACATAACGTTTTTATATTGTTCAAACGTTCTGGGAATTAATATCCTATTTATACATTATAAAACTAACATTTCATTAACAGCCACTGCGGTAATTACCACTAGAAACTTTATAACTATGAGTACTCCTGTACGCAGTTATACTGACAACAGTATCAACTAGATTATTAATTAGTCTGTTGTCTGCTGCAATCAGACGGTTTTATGTTTGGTACACGTGCATGTGCACCATGCACAACTGTAACTATGTCGCGTTTTAATTTGATATTGTTTTGTATTTCTTTTTTTTTTATATATCAAAATTATATATATTTTTATACCGATTAACTTTAGCTCAATTACAAGTAAGCCATATGTCATCGGCTCGGGCACAAACTACATTCGACAGCTACTGGTACTTTCTAAGAAACAGACAGGAATACGAGTCACAAAAGCTATAAACTTAATTATCAGTAGAGCTTAATCAGCATGAAAAAGTAATTTTGCCATAGAATACAAGCGGTGCACAAATCATATTACAAGCTGCTATTGCATACATTGCAAACAACATACATACGTTACATTATAAGTAAGTTTACGCTCGAACAACAATCCGTACGCATGCGTGTTAACAAAACATTAAGAGAGCATTGACATTCGATTTTAACACTGTTTCTACTTTTTATATTGTGTAAAATATCGGCCAAACTGTAGAAAAACAACACTTTAACATTATAATGCGCCGAATTCAGCTATTAAAATATCATATACCTGGTAAACAAACAAAACATACCGGATGTATCTGCTGCATCTATACTGCCTATAAATCATATAAAACAAATACAACAACACCGTAATACAGCTCATATCTGTAGTTTGAAGTTTTAAAAAAAATTAATTGATAATTTCTGTGTATGTTTTTGCTACCCGCCTTAAACCTTGATGTGTGATTAACTATTGGCAATGGATGTGAGAAAGTTTTTGAAAGCAACTGCTGTTTCTCTAGTAATGTTGATTGGAATTTCGTCCTTATCATTAATAAAAACTAGTAAAGTGTCGTTAGATTTATTTGTAAGTAAATGTGATATAAGGTAGCATATAGTTACAAATAAACAATTATCATTTAAACACTTAAAAAAAAAATGGATTTCTTAAAATGTTTAAGATGTGTAAAACGTATGTAAATAAGCATAAAGTATTTTTTATGCTGTAAAGATATTGTACGTTTTACAATGTAATTTCGTAGACAGATAAGCTTATTCGCCTTGCATAACAAGATAATACGACTTTCCACTTTACGTAAAATCAAAACAACACTGTTGTGATACATGTACACGCTGCACGTTATGGAAATGGTACATGTACATGGTGCACGTTATGGAAACGGTACATGTACACGGTTCACGTTAATGAAACGGTACACGAACACGGTGCACGTTATTGAAACGGTACATGTACACGATGCACGTTATTAAAACGGTACATGTACACTGTACACGTTATTGAAACGGAACATATACACTGTGCACGTTATTGAAATGTTACGTGTTCACGGTGCACGTTATTAAAATGTTACATGTACCGGGTGCACGTTATTGACGACAGTAGAGCTCTCTGCTTTCACATATTCTAGCAAGTGCCTGACTGATTTAGAGTAGCTGAAACGATTTGAATGCAATATACACAGTGGTAATTGAAACGAGTGATTGACAGCTAGAACATTTTAGCAGCAATTTGGTTATACGAGGTTTTGAATGAAATACGCATTTCAGCTGCCAGTCATGGACATGCTGTAATGTGGAGCTTTGTTGCAAGTGAAATATACAAATAAACAGTGCACAGTGAACATTTTTTTTATATTTCATATCGGCCGATCGAGAAATATAGCGCACACTTGAAAATCATACTTGTTATACGTAGTACTGCTTGTAGAAATTATCGGTATTATGTTATGAAATGTATATATTTTTTAAAACAAATAGTACACAAAAAATACTCACAATGTTATCACAGGTGTGACGTGATACAGCGTATAACTACAACTAAATACATCTCATATCTGTATACGTGTCATAATTATAATATACGTTATTAGTAGCTTTAACACAATTCATTATATATATATTTGTAGATAGATATTTGTAAAGATAAAAGACTTTATTCTCAAAACCAAAACAGACAATATTCACTGAATTCACGAAGTGACAATAACTTATTTTGAAAAACTGTTAAAATGTTTACATAACAGTCAAAATGCAGGTATGCTATTGATAGTAAACGTCGGTATGGACATTTAAAACAGTTTCGTGCATGAGGAGTTAAATAATCTGCAAATAATGATAATATAGATATCAATGATGTATTTAATGATACGTCCGGAGTGCCAGAATGACAGACTGGCATTGATAACCTTAAATTCTGAAAACCTAGTGGGCCTGATGGAATAATTTTAGAAATATATAAAATACTTCTTACGACATATCTCCCATACCTGAGTCTCTTTATTATCTCAATAACAAACTATTCGACATTCGAGTATTTCCTACTGCGTTGCCAGGAAGCATACTGAACCCAGTTTACAAATCGAGTTCGACGGATTTTACTAATAATTTCAGAGGTATATCTTAATGGCCTTGACACAAACATATATAAGTTAAAAAGTTGACAGATTTGATTGTATCTTCGTTGCTGTTTCTAAGGCATTTGATACCTTAAACCACTTTGAACTTGTCCAATGTTTGAAGCCAAAAGGAGTTGGAGGAACTTATTGTTGTTATGTATAAAAATGTATGTACATGTGTCAGA
Organism: Panopea generosa; assembly: GCA_029582155.1. Taxonomy (NCBI): domain Eukaryota; kingdom Metazoa; phylum Mollusca; class Bivalvia; order Adapedonta; family Hiatellidae; genus Panopea; species Panopea generosa. Next base: position 62,338,428 of record CM055900.1, read on the forward strand.
GTTGATGATTGTAAATATACTAAAATGTTTATTGTGATATTGGTACACGGCAAGGGTGTAAACTCAGCACAATTTTATTCTCATTATATATTAATGATCTTATTGATCAACTAAAGGGAGCTAATATCAGAGGAAAACATATATCAGAAACTGAATATGTCGGTACAGTGATGATTTCGCAAACGTTAGTGATACTGTTATAGGCAAACAGTCAGATATTAATTTTATTTCTTCATTTTGCATTAGAATTGAAATGAAAATTAATGTACAAAAAAGACAAAATTAGTGTTTTTTAAATAAAGGTACACTAAGACAAAATGAAAAGTGGTTTTATAATCATATGTTACTACAGGGTGCCCCCCCCCCCCTCCTCCAAAAAAAATGGAAAAGTTGCATACCTTATTTTTTATTGACGAAATTAACATCTTTGGATCAAATACTAAACAAGACTTATCTGTAGAATGTAGTATGCATCCATTAATAACCACTTTGTCCGACTTTGTTAATTATCGCATTCTTTGTATAACTTATTTGATATCAATAACAATATATATATATATAAAGAATGGGAGTTAACAAACTCACTAAAAGACTTGGAAAGTTTGCCCTTAATTTTACAAATGTGAAATTGTTGAATTCTGCATATATAAGATTATAATGTGTTTCTTTACATCTGGTATTGTTAAACTGTTACAATGAAATAAAAAATTACAAAAAAAAATTATCGCATTCTTTAGCCTTTCCACCATACAGTGTACAGAGTTCTAACTACTGTCTGACTTCCAATGTTCCCTTAATAATCTTCTCAGTTCTTTTATTGTTTTGGGGTCTAGATCTGCATGCACAGTATCATCAAGAATGCTAAACCAGTTATTTATCAGATTTAAATCCAGACTAATGTCACGACATTTGTCCTCGAGATGAAGGTGGGTAAATTTCCAAGTCTCTCGAGTCCAATTATGGTATGCTTTCACAGATGCGAGCCTCATCTTGCATTGATCTACAGTCAAGAGAGGTACATTTATTTCTACTTAGACCTAGTTGATGTTTGAGATACCTACACGCAGGTGATTAAATAACAACCCCCATAGTTTTTCATATATATACTGAGTTTTCTAGTTGAACTCCCTCTTTTGTATTTGTCTTTTTTCAGTCCTCTCATGACTGGCAACCTGAACTTTGATGGTTATTCATCTGCTGCACTTTTTGCGTTGAAACGAGCAATTTTCACCTGTTTCATAACTTGAGCATCCAGGTCTTTGAATTATTCAATATTCCTATGATTGTTTAACAAATGAACATTGTTTTCTTAAAATGAATGCTTGTACATGCTTAGAATTAAATTGGTAATTTTTCTCCATTTTTTTGCATTGCAACAGATAATAAGAAATGATGTCATTCAAAAATTATGAAGTCATTTCTTGTTTAAAACATGTCAATAAGCAGTACTTATAATTGACAAATATTATACAACGTTTCATCGGTTTGGGCCCGAATTGAAATAAAATACAGCATTTTCAAGAAGGTCTACGTTTTTTAGCACACACTGTAGTAACAGAAACGACTTTCTGTGTATAGATAAATATAGTTTTTTTTATATCACTTCAAAATCGATCTGCTGGTCATATGCAAAAGCATGTTTGGCATCAAAATCTAAGAAACCAATCTTGTCAATCATTGAATTACAAAATAATGTTGGTTATTCTGAGAGGAAATATTTATTTAAACTGTTCGATGGTTAAATTAATTTCACTTGGTACATCTGAAATATGGAGATATAAATATTCAATATCAGTTCATGAAACAGTTGATGATCAATTGTGTAGAATTATTTTAAAACTAATGTATTCCGTATGTTTGTTAGAGGAGAATGTGGTTGATACCCACAGTATGTCGATTATCATTGTAATTGTGTCAGATACTGGTTAAAATTGTTAAATAAGAATATTACAAGATAACCCTACCAATGTTATAAGATGTTAAGACAGTTAGAGGAAGTTGGACGTATTACTTGCGTTAACACAATTAAAAATCTATTATTCAAATATTGGTTTGGGTTTGGTTAAATAATGGCATTTGTGATGATACATTGTTTATTTATACATCCAAGCAAAGTTTGGTCGATTCTTCTTAACATTAATGGTGTGGTAGTGTTGCTGAGTTTGCAAAATGTTTTATAGACATTCCTGAACTGAACACTGCGAACTACCTGTATTATAATTTTTCATTGAAATTCAGAGTTTTACTTTCAAGAGTTAGATGCTTAGCTCAACATTTGATGATAGAAACTGGCAGACATAACGTCATTCCATTTGAACACAGATTTTGTCTATTTTATCAAATTATCATCTGCCTGATATATAAGCAACTTAAAAAAAAATAATACATTATTAAGCTTAATTATTTTACACCTCTGCCTTCATATCGATTGTTTTATCAGTTATTTAATAGTGACGAAGAAACAGTCTTAAACGTATCAAAATATATATACTTTGCCCTCAAACTGAGAATAGACATGATGAAAATGTTAAATGAACAACACGTAAGGGTTATAGACTAGATTATGTACTATATATGTAAAATTTATCGAAAGGTTTTGATATGAATTTTAAAAAGTAGATAAAATATAATTATGGTGCTGTATCACAATGGTTATAACTAACACTGCATTGTAACTGTTAACCTAAATTATATTGACTTGTTACTCTCATTGTGTGTTGTGTTATATCATAATGTATAATATAGTATGTCGTATTTGTTGAACATTTTGTATTATGGGCTGGAGGCCTATATTCCTAAATAAAGAGTCAAATGAATGTAGTTGTCAATATAAAATATTTTATAAGTTTAACATACTATACATACTAACAGTAGCATAATGGATCTCAAAACAACAACATAAAGTACTCCATTACTATAAAACAACACAAGTATAACACAGTGCATATCAATTACGGAATATTTAATATTTATCTTGTAATATTCTTACAACTGTAACAAAATAATTTGTATAATTATAACCTAACACATCTCATTGCTATAACAGACAAACTAGGACATAATATACCGCAGGTTACAATATAAATGCATAATTAAACTAAAACATGATATTTTAATAACTATAACAAAATACAGCCCATGGCAATAACATAACACACGTTATTAAACCACAACAAACTCACCGCTATAGTATAATATAATATAATAATCATAATTATATGCTTTTCTATAACAAAATACAACCCATGACTGTAACATTACATTTAATATTAAACCACAACAAACTCACCGCTATAGTATAGTATAATATAATATAATAATCATAATTATATACTATGCTATAACAAAATATAACCCATGACTGTAACATAACATACAATATTAAACCGCAACAAACTCACCAATATAGTATAATATAGTTCAATAATCATAATTATATAGTATTCTATAACAAAATATAACCCATGATTGTAACATAATATACACTATTTAACCGCAACAAACTCACCAATATAGTATAATATAGTTCAATAATCATAATTATATAGTATTCTATAACAAATATAACCCATGACTGTAACATAACATACAATATTAAACCGCAACAAACTCACCAATATAGTATAATATAGTTCAATAATCATAATTATATAGAATTCTATAACAAAATATAACCCATGATTGTAACATAATATACACTATTAAACCGCAACAAACTCACCAATATAGTATAATATATTTCAATAATCATAATTATATAGTATTCTATAACAAATATAACCCATGACTGTAACATAACATACAATATTAAACCGCAACAAACTCACCAATATAGTATAATATAGTTCAAAAATCATAATTATATAGTATTCTATAACAAAATATAACCCATGATTGTAACATAACATACACTATTAAACCGCAACAAACTCACCAATATAGTATAATATAGTTCAATAATCATAATTATATAGTATTCTATAACAAAATACAACCCATGACTGTAACATAACATACAATATTAAACCGCTACAAACTCACCAATAAAGTATAATATAGTTTAATATTCATAATTATATACTATTCTATAACAAAATATAACCTATGACTGTAACATAACACACAATATTAAACCACAACAAACTCACCGCTATAGTATAATATAATAATCATAATTATATACTATTTTATAACAAAATATAACCCATGACTGTAACATTACATACAATATTAAACCACAACAAACCCACCAATATAGTATAATATAGTACAATAATCATATTTATAAATTATTCTATAACAAAATACAACCCATGACTATAATATAACATACAATATTAAACCGCAACAAACTTACCAATAAAGTATAATATAGTTCAATAATCATAATTATATACTATTCTATAACAAAATATAACCCATGACTGTAACATTACATACAATATTAAACCACAACAAACTCACCGCTATAATATAATATAATATTCATAATTATATACTATTTTATAACAAAATACAACCCATGACTGTAACATTACATATAATATTAAACTACAAGAAACCCACCAATATAGTATAATATATTACAATAATCATAATTATATACTATTCTATAACAAAATACAACCAATGACTGTAACATAACATATAATATTAAACTACAAGAAACCCACCAATATAGTATAATATAGTACAATTATCATAATTATATACTATCCTATAACAAAATATAACCCATGACTGTAACATAACATATACTATTAAACCACAACAAATCCACCAATATAGTATAATATAGTACAATAATCATTATTATATACTATTCTATAACAAAATATAACCCATGACTGTAATATAACATATAATATTAAACTACAAGAAACCCACCAATATAGTATCATATAGAACAAAAATCACAATTATATACTATTCTATAACAAAATATAACCCGTGACTGTAACATAATATATAACATTAAACCACAACAAACCCACCGATATAGTATAATATAGTACAATAATCGCAATTATATACTATTCTATAATAAAATATAACCCATGACTATAACAAAACACACATTATTAACCCATAACAAACCCACCACTATAGTTTAATTTGCATCATAGGAGTAGCTTATTCTATAACAGAATACATTGCATCTATGTTATAAAACATACCAAAATTTAACAAAATACCTTTCGCATATATCATACATATAAGCGTATGTCACAATTAACAACAACACACGAAATATCATAACTACATAATGATGCATGTTCGCGAAAATAATTATTTCGCGCATGTACTTCAATTCTTGAAACCCATATATTGCTTATAAGATACCAGTTAAGTTTCCAAATTACTGATCTTTATGATTGCAATTAAATTATTGCACGCCAATATAATATGTGTAAATATGCATATTAGACCAATTTGTATTCGATTTAGACATGAACAGCCTTTCAATTTCAGACAAGCATCTGTCCAACTGTCCGATACTTTACAATCTGTCAACAAAGCGGAACAAGTAGAATCCACAATTTGCCGAATTTTACGCAACACCGCCTATTCAATTACACATCACTAGGAGACTCTCTCCAAGTGAGAGTGATGTCCAAACTCTGTGTCACACAAGTGCTTGTGCTTAATCACAAGTGCTTGTCAAGCACTTATAACGAGCGTCAACGGTTATTGATGTCGTTTTTGTGCGGTATTTGACGTCTGCTGCTGTCAGAAAACGGCGAGAAAAAAGAGTGTTTATTTACATTTTATTTTATGATTTTTGCACACTTCAGCTTTCTGTTAACTAATATACTTAAGACAAGTGTCAACAGCAGACATGAAACATTGAGGCCAGCCACACGTGTCCGTAATTTACCATATAAACTTGAATTCAAATATGCTCTGTGTAACATATCAATCCATTGTAAGTTCGATCACAATGATATTCCGATCACATTTTATCAGTGACGATTGGTTATCAAACCTTTTTCTACGGCAATAAATATGGCCCTATCTTAGTGACTTTCGAAGATAAAATGTGTCATGTACTGGTTAACCCTTTAACGGCCCCCAGGAACGATGTCTAGGTGCGCAGGCCACTGTCACACGTCTCCCTTACAAACATACAAACAAACTGCAGCTTGTCTAAGGGTAGAGCGTCCATCTCGTAAGTTGAAGGTAAGAGGTTCGATCCCTTGCCTTGTCATACCAAATACTTGAAAATGGTATTAAAGCTTCATCATTTGGCGCTCAGCATTAAGAGGGTAGTTCTATGTCTGGTCGGTCAGGTGTCAGCATAATGCGACATATCATACCATGTGTCTGCAGCATGATAATCCCGTGTGGCAGCGTTCAGAATACTGCTTCATGTAGACGCTGTCATGATATTACTGAAAAGCTGTTGAAAGTGACGCTTAACACGATACAGTAACAACAACATACAACAAATAAAGCCAATGCGTTGTTAATGCATGTTGGCGTATAAAGTAATGATTGTAAACACTAACAATCTACACAGCACGCAAGCAGGCCCTAGACACTAACCGTAACGAGTGCTGTTGATGGGCAATTTAATGCTCCAATAATATTTTAAATGTATCACACTTGTAAAATAACATTTTGTTTTAATCTAAATTTTGTTCTTTTACTTTTAGGAACTTTATTTTTTAAAATATTTACTGTTCTGGGCATTTAAATGGAGGAAATATACTTTACCTCGAATTATGGCCTCACAACGGTTTCATCCTAGCAGAATTTGTAAAACGTCCGGAAAGTGTATTTAGTTGATATCAAACCGGAAAACCCTACGGTGCCAAACATGAATTTGAAGCAGACTCTTCCGGAAAAGTATATATTTTTTATTTAGCGTTAAATATGTCATTTAAAATTGTAATTTTATTTTACAATTTCTATAACGCCTACATGTACCACTTTCATAATAGCGTTATCCGTGTGAATATGATTCTAGAAAAATAAATGAATAGAGTATTGAATACGATTCATTTGAATATAAGAATAATCAATTTATGAAATTAACAGTCTTTTTATGAATTAATGTGTACTCTCATACAGTATAAGTTTGAATAATAAACGTGTTACAACGGAACTGATTCAATGTTACAATACGTTTTTATCATATTTGTTGTAACCCTGCAAGGCCTCACCGAAAAGCGGTATTAACAGAATTGATTTGGACATCTGACATGCAATCTGAACACGTGACATAGCCAACGACAAATCAACACTGCTAGATGAATCTCTATAGGTCATGAGGTATCTTGTTTAAACTACAGATGGATGCGTTACATGTTAAGATATAGGCACATGTGAAAGGATATAATATATATAATTTACATGGTTGCAATGGTTTAGGCAATAGTGAAACTATTTGTAAGTGTTTACTGATGTTCCACGTACCTGATGTAATGGCATATTAACGATATGTTTTTTTGTTTGCATCCGTTGTTGTTGAGACAAGTGGTTCAGACCAAAATAGTTTATATTGTTGTTTTTTTGTTTTTAATGAAATCTATGTTGGCATGATATTGGTTAATATGTCAGTGTCAAAACAATTGTGTTCGGCATTGAACGTATGCGTCTGCGTATGTTAATAACAAAAAAAAACGACAAATTAGCAATTCTGTAACACGCGTGCTCTTTATTTTCTTTAATGAGTGTGGTTTTGTCACGCTGTATTACTACACATGTGTATGAGTCTCCATTCTGTGTCACCTGGTAATCTGTAATGCTTGCCTTAATAAATACATTTGAACATCTGTAACGAATATGCTCATTTACTACTCATATAATTATCTATATCCTAAAAGAGCTTGCCATATAGAATTTTCACTCTTTTTCACAATCTAAAATCTTCCTTTTACTTAATTTCTACATACTTGGTCATATAAATTCTCCACCGTGCTAATCTTCACTGTTTCCGCCATTCAGAATCGTCCGTAATATTTGACAAACCACATTATAAAACAATCATTCTTTTTGGCATATACTATCTAAAAATATTACATTTATTGCAGAAGAAAGGAGAAGAAGACGAAAACGAAAACATGTCGGAAATAGATGACGAGGTTGAACTTCACCCAATGAACGGTAATGGTAAACCGTGTGATCAGCCAAGTGACAAAAAAGAGACAAACATACCAAAGGAATTTTCAAACGGTGGATTAAATCAAACATTGTGTAATAGCACTGATCTTTCACCGCCGTATAAAAATCCTGACGATTCCGACAATCATTCCCTTATAAGCAATCACAGTGATAAATCAGATAAAGACGATGCCGATGACAATGTTAGCACGGACAGCAGCAGTCCCCCGAGAGAGGATTGGGGTCACAAGGCAGATTTTCTGTTGGCGGTGATCGGGTACGCCGTTGACTTGTCCAATGTTTGGAGATTTCCATATCTTTGCTACAAAAATGGCGGTGGTAAGTTGCTTTCAATAAGTTTATTTTGTCATTGGTATGAATCGAATAATATCCTGAACGGAACAGCTAACCTGTTCAAATATCTCTTCAAAAACAGGAATAGCGTCATTAAAGTTTGTATTCAACATTAAAAGACAATATATGTATTTTTACCTAGCCGAAATGGTCTTTCTTATTCAAGTCCAAGTTTCAAGAAAATTGCTTTGATATTTTTTGAGAAATTTATTAAAAATGTCAGGTATATAAAATGTCCGATTGCTGGTTAGCTGTTCCGTTAAGTATGTGTGTATATGTGCATTTGTCCAATGTTTAAAAATCTCAATTCCTTGGTTTTAAAAAATAACGGTGGTATGTTGCTTTGAATTGTTTAATTACTTTATTTCTTTAATTATAACAATCAAATAATGCATGGATATGACAATGCATTTTTTCAAATGTGTGTAGATTATTTAGAGTTTGTTGCAAAAGTAGTGGTGGTATATTGCTTTAAATTCTTTTATTTCTTTTGTCCAACTTTAGGATACGTAGTATTCATTTTCAAAACATATCAACGCGACGTACCCATTTTCACTGTTAAACAAGAACATTTTATATGTTGATCTGATTTCAAATATAAAACAAAACAAATACAATTTATTTATGTTATTGGAGAAGACATAACATTAAAAGTAGGAACAATCAGATGTTAATATGAATGTATCTGTATTTGTCGATTTACGAAAAATCTAACCGTGAAATCTAACTTGAACGGTGATATTGAAATATTATTTTCCAAAAAAAAGAACTGTTTAAAGTACATTACCAAAACAAAATTTGGTCACTAATGTTTTAAAACGTGTTTGACGGATACCCATAGAAATGCATTCATTATACATGCCGCACTTATTTGTGATATTGTTGGACGATAAATGACGGATACCCATAGAAGTGCATTCATTATACATGCCGCACTTATTTGTGCTATTGTTGGACGATAAATGACGGATACCCATAGAAATGCATTCATTATACATGCAGCACTTATTTGTGATATTGTTGGACGATAAATGACGGATACCCATAGAAGTGCATTCATTATACATGCAGCACTTATTTGTGATATTGTTGGACGACATATGACGGATACACATAGAAGTGCATTCATTATACATGCCGCACTTATTTGTGATATTGTTGGACGATAAATGACGGATAACCATAGAAGTGCATTCATTATACATGCAGCACTTATTTGTGATATTGTTGGACGATATATGACGGATACCCATAGAAGTGCATTCATTATACATGCAGCACTTATTTGTGATATTGTTGGACGATAAATGACGGATACCCATAGAAGTGCATTCATTATACATGCCGCACTTATTTGTGATATTGTTGGACGATAAATGACGGATACCCATAGAAGTGCATTCATTATACATGCAGCACTTATTTGTGCTATTGTGGACGATAAATGACGGATACTCATAGAAGTGCATTCATTATACATGCAGCACTTATTTGTGCTATTGTTGCACGATAAATGGGCTTTAATATGTTTATGGACAAGTTACAATTCTTATCATCATTTATACCACCATATTGTTTGTAGTTGTTGTTGTTGATTTTGTTGTTCAGATAGAGTAGATTCTTCTAACGAACGTCATAATATTATTAAAAAGGACATGCTGCATCTATAGACTCACACATAAAAGAGCTAGATAGAAACACTGTTCAACAAACACTTCAGTTGGTAACTGACTAATGGGAAATGAAACGTATATTATCTTTAAGCAATCGTATAGAAGCAACAGAAGCAAAACTATTCATCAAAACAATTTAAAAAAATCTAATCTAATATGTAATCTTTAACCATAATTATGATATACAAAAAAGGAAATATTAACGAGTATAGCATGGAATGATTTTTTCTTTTGATATTTTTTACATACTGGGATTGACTTTAATCATATATAAGGCTAAAATATACATTTCATTAATCACAGAATTTGGACAATATAACATTGTCGTTATACGGTCATCATTTAAACATAAATCACATACATTAAATACGTGCTACCAAAAACATTATAGTTTTATATCAAATATGACAAAATAAATGTATGAAGCGAGTTACCACATCAAACCTTTTTTCTTTTGCTTCATTGTGAAGTTTATTTTATACATGCTTTATAAACTGAAACCAACATAGATAACTATGATCATATTCACTTCTTTCATGCAATCTACAAATAAAAGAGAACTTCTAAATTTAAGCAAATTTATTTCCGAAGCTTTTGTAATACGGCGATCAATTCCAAATATTATTTCTTAAAATGTGCTTTATTATGTTCATTCTCATGATTTTGTTGATGACACACATATTTATTTCTTTTATAAAAGGATTATAACATCTTTTATTGCAGAGATCAATATAAGAAAATAACATACCTGTCATGTAATGAACTATTTGTTTATTTATTTATATGTATACGATGACGAGAAACTGTATATAGTTTTTAAGTCAATAAAATGTCTTGTGTCTTATATCAAGAACAAAATGGCACACTCAATAAATTCTCCTCACTCAATATGATCAAATTCGACAGGTGTTACAATTAAAACGTTTTTTTTTCTAACAATTGCTAATTTAAGAAATAGCTGTAAATAACAAGTGTAAATCTCTAATAGCATCTTGAGGGGTTCAATGCAGAAGAGCGACATGACATAACTTAAGCAGTTTCAGTTTAAAAAGAAAATACAATTCAAAACATGAAATAGACCTGGACTGGTACACCCATAGAAAATATTTAAAACAATTGATACAATTTATATCCCGAAGTGGACAAAAGCGTTGCTTTATAAACTGAATTTCTTAACAGACTAATATCTAAGACATTTTGATTTAGTTTGATATATATATTCTGCGCTTTCTTTAATTTTCATTATATTTAATAAATATAATATATTAAAATATGAACTTAACCATGACTGTTCAAAAAAAGACATACCGATTCAGGTGATGAACCAGTTATTAAATGATTTTTTTAAACTTTTTTTTTATTTTGTATTCCAATACATTACAATATATTACGATATTACAATTTCAATTGACAGAACATATAGCATTTACACAAGTGTTATTCTTTTAATGATAATTGTAAATAAGTAGTTGTTGACAATGATGCCATCCTTACTGGAGAAATATCTGTAACAAAAAACTACCCATGGTATGTTTTAAATATATATCATTTAGAAAGTTTAATCCATTCATCACATAGCTATGGTGATATGTGTTACGATTATAACCGTAAGTTTATGATTTTTAGTCGATATTCTATGTTTAAATTTAACAATAGTATTTGAAACTTATTAAGTTACAAACGCCGTATTGGGTTTTTTAGGAAAAAAACAGCAAAGCAATAGCAACACACACACACACACACACACCATATCAGTATTTACACATACATAAACACATATATTGATACAGTTACCATTTGTCATTCTTAAAAGGGCATTATATTCATTATTAGTTAAGACTGTAAAGAAACATTTAATAATCACAACAAATTTATTTACAGATACGCTATACATAGTTCATGTATTGGGTTTACTGGTTTTTATTTCAGATTAATATAATCATTTTTATAAATCTTAAAACAAATCATATGGGATTTTTGAGATCAGGTTGAAAATTGGTGTTCTAAATACTAAAAATTTGCATTTTTCATAATAATAATAATTATATTAAAATAATAGATTGAAAGAATAAAGTCTACTGTATGTGATTGCATAAATATTTAGGACAGTTTAACTACAAAATTAGTATAAAACTTCTTTTTCTAAACCACTGGATTTTTTTCTTCAAATGTCAAACTATAATTATAATGAAAATTATCAATTGAACATCGTTATAAAAGAAAAAGTTCAATATAAAAATTTTTAGAGTAAAGTCTATTGTATGAGATTGGATAAATATTTAGAATAGTTTAACTGCAAAACCTGTATAAAACTTCTTTTTTTTAATCCATTGGATTTTTTCCTCAAATATCAAACCTTAATTATAATGAAAGTTAAAGATTAAACTGCATAATAAAAGAAAAAGTTCAATACAAAAAATACAGTGTATTTCCTTGGAGAAATGGTTTTCATTTCCAAGTAGGAACAGCAGGGAACAAACAAAATGTGACAGCTACTTTTTATAGTTTTAAGGTATGCATTTTATTTTATCTAGACGTGTTGTAATTTAACACTTCATATGAGAAAAAAATATATACAAAACAAGTAATATTCAAAGTAGTGATTTATACACCAACCATGATGTTTCCAACTTTTCAATTGTACAATTTTTAATTGCATTTATTTTTTCAGTTCGGTACACATACTTTATTTGTTGCTAAAAATATATGAAGAATGGTAACCTATCATCTTACTTGCACTTATTAATAAAGTATTTTGCATGAAAAATTAATTTATTTAAAATATTGTCATGTTTTACTGATCCAAAGATATCTTTCACACTCCATTGATGTTGAAGTAGTATGTTTTTGTCATTGCATGTTCTTATAAAACTATCCCAAAATGTTTCTACATACTTGCATTCCAAGAATAAGTGTGTAATGTTTTTCTACATGTGCTTTGCAAAAGGTACATGTATCATCATTTTTTATCTTCATTTTTGTCAAAAGAGAATTTGTAGCTTTAATTCTGTGGTTCATTTTAACATGAAACCATTATATTCTTGTATCTTTTGTTCAATTAAAATGTAATTGAAATACATTTTTTCATTCTCTTTCAATATTTAATCCATACGGTCTCCATTTAGTAATAAAGTTGGTGACACATTTGACCTAACAAGAACATCATATAATGCACGACAACCTTTTTTTGTGCTGTTTATGCAACACACTGATAATGGGCATATTGGATTGTCTAATTTCGTTGCAAGGTGAACAAATTTAAGTGTTTGAAGGTAAGCACGTAATGTACCAAGCATACCTTCTTATTCAATAAAATTAGTATTTACAGAAAACTTATCCACAAATAACCTAAATGTAAGAAGATTACCATGTTCATCAATCAAGTCAATAATAAATTTTACACCTTTGTCATACCATCTTTTATAAAATACACTCGATCTCCCTATCTTAATGTTATTGTTAAACCATAAAGGTTGGTTTAAAAAATCTTTCCAAGACATTGGTACTAAGGCAGTTATTAATACATCCAGACTTATGTACACATCTTTCCAAAATGGATTACATATTTTGAAAAGGTTCTTTTTTAACATAATCATTACCAAATATTAACATTTCTGATGCATAAGGATACATAAAATTATGAATTTCTATACGTTTTTTCCCACCAGACAAAAGTCTTCTTATCCGAGTAAGTTTTAAAGCATATACAAACTGTTTAATGTCAATCATTCGGAGCCCTCCAATCTTATAATGTTGTATTACAATATTTATTTTTATTTTATCTGGATGATTATTGAAGAGAAAGCAAAAACACATAGTTTGTAACAATTTAATTTGATCTTCTGATGGGTTTGGTAATGATGAAAACATGTGGTTTAATTTTGGTAAAGCTTAACTTTTTAAGACTGATTTTCCAAAAGGGGTTAGAATTCTTTTTGATCATGAGAGTAGCAGTGTTTTAATTTCATTTATTTTCTTGTTATAATTCAATGTAATCATATTATTCATATAAGTTGACATAGTAATGCCAAGTACAGTAAGTTCTTCCTGATCCCAATTAATTATGTTTCTGCGCACAGTTTTATATTTGAACCTTTTTTTCCCCAAACCATATTACTCTGTTTTTTTCAACATTAACATTAAGACCAGAAATATCTGCATAGAATTTTTAAACAAGAAGAGTATGTCTAAGTGATTTTTCTGTACCACCTAACATAAGGGAAGTGTCATCAGCATATTGTGAGATTATATATTCGGTATCGCCTACTTTGATTCCTTTAATATTTTTTTTGTCCTGACCAATACAGCCAATATTTCTACACATAAAATAAAAATGTATGGTGATAATGGATCGCCTTGTCGACAGCCTCGGAAAATATAGAACCATTCTGATAGATGACCATTTATTGATATGTAAGATTTAATATCCGTATAAAATAATTTTATCCAATTTCTTATATTTTTTTCATAATTGAAAAACATTAAAACCTCATCAATAAAAGACCACGAGAGTGTATCAAAAGCTTTTTCGAAATCAATGATAACTAGTAAACCTGGTACATCATATGTTTCTGCATAATGGAATAAATCATAAATTGTACGTGTATTTTCACCACGTACGGCAAAAAAACCTGTTCGGTCTTCATTAATAACTTTTGATAATTAATTTTAAACATTGACCAATACATGCAGAGGCTAATTTATATGAACAATTTAATAAAGATATAGGTCTCCAATTTTTTAAGTACTGTTTATCTTTGTTTGATTTTGGGATGCATGTTATAATCCTTCTTTTTGCTTGATTGAAAGTTCCCCTTTAAGTAACCCATAGTTAATGGACCAACAAAGAAATACACCCAAGTATATCCAGAAAAATTTGTAAAATTCCAAAGTGTAACCACTTGAACCTATAAAATGAATTTGATCTCTAAATAGATAGGCATGTTTTGCTAGTTTACAATTCTCTAGTAAATTCCAAGCAACTTTATCTATTTTTTTACTTAAAAACATCTTAAAACAGGACTGTCGTTATCTCAAATAAGTGAAATTAGGCATTTCTTTTACGGTAATTCATTTTCAACAACATCAATTCCAAACATCTTCGATGATTTTGCTTATGTGTTTAGAATGTCAAAAGATGTTTATCAAATTAGGATATGATATTTGATTTCTTCAACGTAACGAATAGCATGCTATCGCTTTTCTTTGATTGTAAGG
This sequence comes from Panopea generosa, assembly GCA_029582155.1. Taxonomy (NCBI): domain Eukaryota; kingdom Metazoa; phylum Mollusca; class Bivalvia; order Adapedonta; family Hiatellidae; genus Panopea; species Panopea generosa. The sequence continues at coordinate 62,353,778 of CM055900.1, forward strand.
CGACTGTTCCCGAGGGGACTGGCGACTCAACAATTGCAAGCGTATCTTTAATGGGGAGTATATCAGGAAAAAACGCCTTAAATGCCTTAAGAAAAAAAAAAGTTTCTCATTTCCATTAATAAAAAATCCGAATGGTTTAGTATGTCAAATCGACCAAATCGTGAAAAAAATCGATATTTAAATTGGAGTGTTAAACTTTATACGTAATCCTCGTTCTTAAAATAGACAACACTTAACTACTACTTGACGACCTCCGCATCGTCATTCAGATGAAACAAGGTTTATTACGCGTAAACCTTGAGAGCGGATCAAACTGAAATTAAAATGAAATCACGTCAAATACGTCATTTATTATGTTGCAATTTTAAGCATGATCTCTATTTCAGTACAACATAGTTAGGGAATCGTTTTCAATATATTATTTTGGCATGTTTAAATAGATATCCTTCTGGCAATACGGGGTCAGCGAATATATATAGGCACGATATATATTGAGAAAAAAATGTTTCAGCCAGTTTTTAAATTTTGAAAAAATCTGACATATTCCCTTTACGTACTTAGGCGCTGAATACTTGTAATTATCTACGTCTTACTGTACACTAAACTCTTATTTTCTTACTGATAATACTTCTGCACAGTCTTTTTGCACATCTACGCATAGCGTCACTTGTATTTGTTATTGAGATTTACCTGAGCATGTTTGTATTTTACACCATTCAAATGTGAATATCGGCGCATTTAAACATAGGGTGCTTGGATTTGGTAGGACTACTTTAATTTAAACCGTTTAGTTTTATGATGAGATTGGGTGGGGTGTGATAATGTGGAGGGACACTAATGAGTGCAACCCGTAAGTGAGGTTTAAGTTCCTAACAAGTTGTTTTGCTACTGACTGTTCCAAGACATTGACCCCTGTTGCTACTTGTGGATGTTTATATTTGTATTTTTACATATTATGATTGCGTTGGTTGTTTTTGTGCTGCTGTGATAGATGTCAGTACGTTGAATCCTACTGCTGGTAATATTATACTTTTCTTTTCCTTGGTCATTGTCCGAAAAATGCGTGGTTTATATATAACGGAATATTGAACGTATAAACACTTCCGTAAACATTTTAAATCAATTTAAATATGCAACGATATCGACAATGAGTAAAACCGTTTAGCTATCTAAATCGCTATTTTATTTTGTCAGATGAAGATTTTAACCCAATAAAGTAAATTAAGATAAACTTCAAAAACAATTAAATCAAATTAACTAATTTAGAAGAAGCAAACGTTACACTTTATAACTCCAGTGCTGTAAATCTATTAATTACCTTAATATCTGGTGTAATCTGATTATTTGCTTTGAGACCGGGGACAGGTAATCACTACATATTGATGCAAATACTAATTTTCGTGGAATTATCAAGAAATTATATTTTGGAAAGATGGTTTAGCAAGGTAATAGTTGAAAAATGTTCTAGTTTGAACGCTCGTGGCGGCAAAATGTTTATACCTTAAAACTTATACTTTATTATAGATAATACAGACAAATAGCAAGAAAATAACAACTCATATTTTGAACATATTTTTTAATATATTTATATATATTTTTCAAAATTAGCGCGACATCACCAATTTTATAAAAAATATATAATAATGTCTTAATATGAAGTGACAGACAGAACTATCTCCTGTGTCATACATATTGATTTGGTTTAGTGGTATAGCGTCCAACTCGTATGCGGAAAGTGGAGTGTTCGATCCCCGTTGTTTACTTCAAGCGCGGCCATTGTAACTTATTCTGAGTCTATGTTCAATCCATCGTATATAACAAAATATAATACACAAGTACCACACATAAGTTGAGTAAAGGCCTTTTACTTCAAGGAAAATACCGCAAGTTTTGTTATATACGATGGATTGAACGAAGATTTGAAGCAGAAAATTAAAAACAATAATTCATTAAGAACAAAAATCAGAGGTGGTGTAGATTTTGGGGACTAATCAATTTCGGTTAGTTCTGCCTGTAAGAGTACCCATTCAGTTGTCATCAAATAATGTCACTATACTTTTATATTGAGAGTAAAGTCAATTTATATAGTGTGTAGGAATCTCATTATTACTGAATATAAATTCTTTCTGGATTCCTGAACTGTTAACAAGTGTATCAGAAACATAAACAAGTGTCGGCGATAAGATAAATAACAACTGAATCGCTGCATTATTAGACAGCCCTATGGCCTGGATATATATTTTTTTTATAGATATAACACTATGATAAGGTGAAGTGTATCGAATCTTTTCTTAAGATGAGTGAATCACTAGTTTCATCTGTTTTTACGTCCAGGTCATTATGTACACATCTTTCGGATACTCGCATCAAAACTTATAATATTAAAGTCACTTCATCAAATATGGAGCGAATTGTCTAGAGGAAGAGCATCGGTCAAATAATCGTAGGGTTCCGCGTGGATTCGATCCTCCGTCACGGCTATGTATGGTTCCCTTGAGCAGGACATCTTTTCTGTTGATGCTTAGTACTTGTTCTACCCAGGAATACTTCGAGCGTGATTTGTATATGTTGTAGTTACGTATTTCACAATCAAAGTAAAATAAAGAGGTTTAAACTATTTGCAATTATTAGTTTCCATAGTAACATACCAGTAATATAGATACATTTCGTGATGATTCGATAAAGATAAGGATAACCCAACCGGAGGCATAACTGCTTTATGGGGACCGGGGCTACATATGGCAGTTGTCATCACAGCATAGATATCGAGGATTACTCTATTTATCACTGTCTTGTACTTATAGTTGGTTATTTTTCTTGATACAATAAACTATACTATCTATTTTTTTAAACAAACATGTTAGGTTAAGGATGTACTACCTATACTTTTCTGTTTAGTAAATTATGGAAGGTTTATTGAATTACAAAGACGAATGACCCCTACGACGATAATGGCTGATTCCGTTGTTTGTAGTTTATCTTATTAATATATCTATTCGTTTATGCACAGCTTGGTATTTTCTGTTGATTCGTCGATGTTTTAGCAAAATACCATATTTGCCAATGTGTGACTTTATCGCGAGTGCGATTTAGTATTAGGCCATCAAAAGTAAAGCATTTTAAAATACAGAGACAAAATACAATATAAATAATTGAACAGAGTATCCCCATAATATATGATGTTTGATATAAATGTACAGTTTTACTGCTAAGATCGAAACATATTCGTATATGTCTGAGATGTAAGAAACACACAAGTATGTCTTAGAATATCATGGGCATTTAGGTGACATTTTATTAGTATATTTGTAAACATCAAAGCGTTCAGATGACACAATCTTATAACGTGAGAAACACATATGAATGTCTAAAAATAGCACAGGCATTTAGGTATCAATTTAGTAGTATGCATACAGATATCAAACCGGTCATAGAATCTTTATTCCGTAATTTATAGGTACGTCTAGGAATAGCACGGGAATATGGGTATCATTTTGTTAGTATACATGTTCATGTAGATATATATCAAACCAGTCAGATGGTAGCATCGTTATCCCATTTGCGAGAAACACTAAATAAGGTATGTCTAGGTATATAATGGATATAAGGTATCTGATACATATATGAAAATAAAGTTTTGAATTTTAAGTTTTACATGAACAATATAAGTAACTGAATGACGTATTTCATGGTTACATTTTACACATATTTTATTGTAATAAATAAGTGCAATTCAGTTTTTCTGGAAAATGAAAACCCGCTTGTCACGGATTTAATATTATGTATATCAAATAAAATGAAATATTATCTGTTAATAATATTAGATTTAAGGTTGGTTTATTTGTTATACTCGGTACAAAATTGGAAATTGGTAAAAATAAACTTTGAATATACACTTGAGAAGTTCGAGTTATCTATTACGACTTAATAGCTGCTTAAATCGGTTCTTTTAATGATATGATTTTGTAATAAAAATAGAATTAAATAGCTTATGTTTCAAGGAGAATTTCACACAGTGTTTACGATTTCTCTTAATATACTTAAAATAACAGATCTTTTTAAGCGCAACTACGTGTTGCAAAGTAAAAATTAAAAAAAACATAACACATAAATACCTGAGCAGGTGTTCCTATGGCAGCCTGTTCATGAAAACCAACAACAAATACTTGGGATATTTCAGGAATAATTGACTTAACTAATGGATATGTATTTTTAAGGGTGTCTCAAGTATCAAAGAACTCAAAAGATTATCTACATACTTGAAATTCATGTAAGGTTGTATATATGATACTAGTTATCTTAGCATTTAACGTCTTGTGACCGTTTTTTTTCTCGTTGAATGTGTGTGTTAATAACATTAATTTTCTAATATGTGTCCATCTATTTTATAACCGAGTGTCAGTTTATCTTGTTAAGAGGCTTAACTGACTGGGGACACAGTGATGGCGAATTCCTCTTAAAGCCTAATAATAAACAAACGGACGCGATTTATACCTGTTCTTATATCCGTGTTTTGTTTCTACTAATGATTACGGCATAGCATCAATTGTCTCTTGTATATATGTGTGTGTATGTGAGTATTTTTTGTGAATAATACCATTCGTGTGTGTATGACTTCATTGGTGCGATAATAAAATAATACTGCAAAGCTGCCTTTTTTACACCGTTTGGTGCAACCGTTAACCAAGCATATACTTGAATGTATATCCCATTGGACTTTTGCCGTATGAAGTATGGCGTACGTACGTTTGATTACTCTATATAGTGGTCATAATTATTAAATTGCTTTAGATGCATTTAGAAAGCGACGTCTCCCGTTGCGCATATATATTTTGATCCAGTAGTAAGTTTGTCCAGTACTAGTCAATGCATATAAAACTCGTATATTGTCCAGTACTGGTCAAGGTATATGAACCTCGTATAGGCATAGTTCCACCATTGGAAACAGGAAATGCTTCCGCATAATGGCGGTTATAAATAGTCCTTATTTCTTCTTCTTTAAAAATGCATTTTCCTTATTTTAATTCTCATTTTTATATGTGAATGGCATTATTGATGTACTTTGAACATTTTGAAAGTATTGTCATGTTTGAATTGTGAATTAGAAAAAAAATGATACTTGGAAATTTGGGTATGAATACATGATTTCGGAAGTTTACATTCTCTTTGTCAAAAGTGTATACATTGAACAGAAAAAACAACTGAAACGACACATGACACCTACCTTTCTCATCACGTATTAGCAAAGCAAATGTTGAAAAACAATAAAATGTAAGTTTCTCGTCTCTCTATGAAAGACGGGCTTCATTTTTTTATTTATTATAGAATAAAGAACAAAAATTAATGGTAGGCAAATTGCAGCTGTTTTGCAAAGGGCGACTCCGTGATAAAAGAACCTTGCTTGTTTCAAGAAATGCTGCATCGAACAATTTTAGTTTTAGATATCTAAACTTGCATTCCGGAGACTAATTTAAGACTTAATTACAGAATAAAACTTCGTAAAATATTGATCGTGTGTTTTTTTCAGCACTGTCTATTCAATGTGGCATACAGTTATTTGGAGTATTTGATTAGTTTGGAAACGATAACATAGTTTTAACGTTATCACACAATTATATAAAGTGAAATCACGAACTGACAATAAATCATTTATGTCGTATATCAAAATATATTTAAAAATATAAAAAAAATATTTTCAAATGACCGTAATCATTTATTATTACCAATAATCCTATTGTTTCACGGCACTTGATAGTTATACAAAACACATCAACTTAATTATCATATACACAAATGCCCCTAAATATATAAAATAAAAAAAGAGAAACAGCGATTGAATGTAAAATAAAGTAAAACACACCTTTGCTTTTAAAAGTATATATGAAATATACTAAATGAATTATGAACATATATTATGTTATTTACATTAAACAATGATAGTTAAGGTCCGACACTTGTTTGTGTTTCCAATACGACGTGAAAGCATTGCTTATTTTATTTTAAGTGACACAGAATGAAAGCGCGAGGTTCTGTTAAGTAGAAGACCAGTATTTTTTATGTCTCAACTCGCAGTTGCACCCCATTTTTATCACGGTAGAAAGATTCTTACACTTAAAATGTCCTATGTAATTTGGTTTGAAATATTTTCAAAATGGTTGGTTGATTCGTAGGGGATTTGATTTCTTGCTGCAGATGAGTAAAGCAAAACCTGGCATAGCATATACTGTAATAAGACACCACTGGTGTTAAAAAGTGACTTTTATTGTATTTTAACATATACATGTATCTATAAGTCTTTAAAAAACACGAGCTGGTCAACCTACAAGTTATTGTGCATTTTTATGTGCGGATACATTCCTGCTATATGGATTTTTTTACCGTGGACATCCTAGACCTTATCTTATATAATACAAAGAATATAATTCAACTGTTAAGTGACATGTAGTTAGCTCCTGAATGGTGTTAATCGCTTCCTCGGTATGTTTGTAACGTTGTTTTAACTGTGCACTGTCTATTGATGCACGGATATACCGGTGTAATATAGGATACAAGTAACATGACAGCATCTAATGGTGTTATAGTTCATGACTAAAACTAAGTTCCAAACTTGTATAATACCTCGAATTCAAGTCCAGCAATCTAGCAGGGAGTTAATAAAACATGTACGTGCGTATCTGTTTGTGAGTGTGTACCTTTCATGAGTTTTAATGAATTTGTATGTATGTAGATATATATGTTACGACGGGATACTGTATGTATAAGTCAAATAAAGCATATGTTGTGTTGTGTTCTGTTCTGTTTAAAGCCGTCTCTTATGAAACTTTTGTTTAAAGATGAATGATTTTAAGAATAAGATCATTATTTTAATTCTCGAAACATAATACGCAGAAACAATGACGTATATTACATATCATTACGTATAGTATACGTCACTGGTAGAAGGATGAAAGCACATCTAATGCAACTTCGAAAAAGCAATAGTATACTCGGTGTTGTTGAGTCAGTAACATTTTCCATTTTGCAATAAAGATCTTTACAACTCTATCATTTATACAACACTCAATTAAACTTATATGTTCAGACCGTTTTTACTTCTTTTATCAATATCAACTGTACAAGTAAGTCACTTTAACTTTCGTCTTTCAAATTTCTTTTATTTTCAGGTGCGTTTATAATTCCATACTTTACAGTGTTGATATTCGGAGCAATGCCAATATTCTTCATGGAAATGTCCCTGGGTCAATATCACAGGGAGGGACCAATCACAGTGTGGAAAATCGTTCCAATGTTTAAAGGTATTATATTTTAATATTAAATTTTAATCATATTTACTCTGAAACATAATCGCATATGGCGTAAATAACATCAAATGTGTCATAGCAATTCCCTGGGGCAATATGACAAGGTTACAGTGCGGACAATTGTTCCAATAATTAAAGTATTATCTTTAATGTAAACCAAATATTCTACTGACTGATTGGTTGCTTGATTGATTGAATATTTAGCGTAATGTTTATGCCATCGAGGGCTAATGGACGATCAGCTGACCTAACCACTGTTTCCTGGGATCCTAAAAAGGTATCCAGTACTCGAGCACACCCCATCTCTGCAGCCAACTGTTAACTTTCCCTTTTAAATCAGCGGTGAGAAACGAATGATATAGAGACGCAATGTCGTACATGTATATCAATCATCACGGAGACTGTTGCTGGGCGCGGGGATTCGAACTCACGACCCCTGAATTGATAGTTAGACGCGTAACATACTGAACTAATCGGACCCGCCCAAACATCCTATGAAAGCATAATGAACATCCTGTAAATATCATCAAAATGCGTCATAAAAAATGTCCAAGGAGCAGTACCATATAGCGGGAGCTATCACTAGTTGGAAATCCTCCCTTTGGTCAAAGGAATTATGCGAACTAGGATTTTTCCCAAATCTTATTTTATATAAGGATCTTGTAGGTAATTAGAAGTTTTTGACCTAGCAATAACCGTTTATATACTTTCATTATTGCTTGGATCACATAAATTCATCAATGGATTATATTTAATAATGTTACTGCTAAAAAATGAAAATCCAAATGGCATAATTTTACTCATGAAATAATAAAAAACTGTTAGTATCAGTGGAGTATCATCATGAAATATTTAACAGAATAATAATGAAATTGACATTGCTCACTCGTGGATTCCACTTCGATGTTCACTCAGTGAAATGTCTCTGATATTATTCTCTGTATAATTATAAAGGTCTCGCGTAAACAAATCAAAGCGATAAAGACAAGTAGAAATTACTTTGCAAACTTTCGTTTACATTCGTGGATATTTAATTTGTTCACTTTTTTCTAATCCATTTTTGAAAATCAGCAGCGTTCCTGACGACTATGAAGCACTTGACACTGTTCAAGTTGGAACCATTCCAGGAATCTGGCACGTTAAAATGGACCATGCACTTTAATCTCTGTAAACCACAGTTTTGTAGTTGGTTAGGTCCCTTGTACTTTAATAACAAGGTTACATATACAAACAGATGTCTCTGATGATACAAAGCAGAATACAGTTTATACAAGTGCAATGTTTAGAAATGTATCTAAAACACAGTCTTATTGATCTGTTTGTCTACTTAGAAACATGTTATACCTAGTAAAATTGTAACAGATGTGGAGTTCCTGTAACATTTCACGGGTGTCAGACATGACCGTCTTTTTTGTTGAGTCAAATGCCATGGTGATAATATTAATTGTTTTATAAACATCCTTCATATACGGCAGCAGTAACAATGGTAAAAATAATGTTTTGGTAGTGAATTCCTTAATACGCAATCATTCACGGTCTGTTGTTCTTGCAAAGAAATCAAAATTATCCTTAATCGCGATGTAGCAATGTATCAAAATTTCTGTAAACTGCGTTTTTAAATTTGTGTTTAACACCAGAGGTGTTACGATTCATGGTTGCATCGGTGGATTACGATTCACCTGTATCGGATGTTAAATGAAACTTCCAATACATCGCGATGCAATGCATTCGTTAGACCTACATTGCATCGATACGATTGTCAGATATCGTGTATCGCAATTTCATTCTTGATGAAACATAAAAACTAGCTAATAGAACTAACAAACAAAAAAGAACGGTTTTTTAAAAAAGAGAGACGAAATTTCGAATATATACTGGCTAAACACGTGACGGATATTATGGGCGGTATATAATTGTTGACATATCCTTCCCATCAAGCACTAGTCCACTATGTTTATTTCATCACTATTACAGTTATGCAGTGTAATACGTCCTGTTGTTCTCTGTTAACAAAGATACTTTTAAGTTGCATACGAGCATAGTTATTACATACACCTTATTAAACAATCATGGTGATTGCATAAGATACAGTTTAAAATCAGTATCATGATGCGCATCGCGACTTAAATATTGTAATACGCATCGCCTCTTATTTTCACAGGCAATATGTATCGTGATACGTATCGTTCTAAAAATGAAGTATTGCGATACGCATTGCAGATAAAAAAATGCAAATGCACAACCCTACTCCATACTCATGCAGATTCTGTCATATTGTAAGAGAATATTTGTATCTATACCATCTCGTCATAAGAAGTGACCAATCGGAAGGAGAGAGGTTTGGGGTGAGGGTGGGGGGTGGGGGTTCGGCATCTATAAACCAGGTTAAAGTTTACCATTACCCTTATCATTATTATAATTAGTATGTACAATAATTCCGGTTGTGCTGTTGCTTTGTCCTTTTAATAACCGCAGGGTGGTTTAGTGATGGCGCGTCCGCCTCGTATGCAGAAGATCGTGGATTCGATCCGCAGCCGGATCATACTAAATATTTAAAACATGCTATAAGGAGTTTTTCCGCTTGGTGCTTAACATTTACAGGAAAGTATTGTCACCCGGTGTCAGTATAGTGTGACTGGGTGGGGTATCATACCAACCGCCTGTGCCATAATACTCAAGTGTGGAAGTGCTCAGAATATTTTCTAAATTAGACAATCTCGCGATATGATTGATGTGATTGATCTTTACGCGTGATTATATAAATAATTTTGTAATTTAGTAATATGCTTTTATGAGAAGTTCGTTCCATTACTAAAAGCAAAAGATTTGAAGCATAACTCACATACCTGCACGGATACACGGTTAAGTGAGGAATACTGACGAGCAATATATCAAGGGAATACGTGTCTTTGATGCCTACTTTAGAAAGAAAATAGTTTTATTTAATTCAACTAAACTTTACCACTTACGTACAAACGGAGTAAGTAATGCTGCTATTTATAAAATTTCTGACTTTCATCTATATTTGCGTCTAGTTGATATGTCTAACCAGTACCATTCAAAGCGCACGGTCATCACAACAACATAAACCTACTAGTAAATAAATGTGTCGGTAGCGTTCAAAGAGTACGGCCAGCACAACAATATAATATAATAGATATATGTCTAACCGGCTGCATTCAAATGGCACGGTAACCACAACAACATAAACGTACTAAATACTAGTATATGTCTTACAGGAAGCATTCAAACGGCACGGTAACCACAACAACATAAACGTACTAAATACTAGTATATGTCAAACAGGAAGTATTCAAATGGCACGGTCACCACAACAACATAAGCATACTTAATACTAATATATGTCTAACAGGAAGCATTCAAACGGCACGGTCACCACAACAACATAAACGTACTTAATACTAGTAAATGTCTAACCGGTGGCATTCAAACGGCACGGTCAACACCACAACATAAACGTACTAAATACTATTATATGTCTTACCGGTGGCATTCAAATTGCACGGTCACCACAACAACATAAACGTACTTAATACTATTATATGTCTAACCGGTAGCATTCAAATTGCACGGTCACCACAACAACATAAACGTACTTAATACTAGTATATGTCTAACCGGTAGTATTCAAACGGTACGGTCACCACAACAACATAAACGTACTAAATACTAGTACATGTTTAACCGGTGGCATTCAAACGGCACGGTCACCACAACAACATAAACGTACTTAATACTAGTATATGTCTAACCGGTAGTATTCAAACGGCAAGGTCACCACAACAACATAAACGTACTAAATACTAGTATATGTCTAACCGGTGGCATTCAAACGGCACAGTCACTGCAACAACACAAACGTACTAAAGATAAAGAATAAGCACAATTACTATGATACATCTATACAAAAGTCATGACAGCAGGAATCTTCGCATTGGAATGCTCAGAAAAAAACAACAACACTGCTGTCGGAACCTAAATCTGGCTAGCATCTGCCAACAGCAAGTAAAATTGAATAATTCAATGAAGGTGTATAACTTGATTAATTAAAACTAATTAAGATTAACATCATGCGCTTGGTATGTAATTGGTACACAAAATTAAAGGACTACACCCATCATACATCAGGCAAATAGCTGGAATTGTTTGAAGTTTCGCTATTTTCGTATAACTTGGTTTTTATCTGCATCGTTAATCACGTACTTGCAATCTTAACTGACATTGAATATACTTCATAAAGTAACGTTGCCTTTTAGTGTTGTGCATTTACATCCATTCATTCCATTCCTGTTTTAAAATTTATCAATTCTTGTACTGATAAAATATGATAAATCAAGGATAGCATGATAAAATGTTCCACATAAAATATACTACGGAACGTGATAAAATGTGTAAAAAAATCACAGATTTGTTTGTCAGACTTATAAAAAAATGCATTCACAACTGCCTTAAGGTATAACTGTGAGTGAGTGTGTGTGTATGGGTGGGGAATGGGGTGTGGGAGGTGGGTTGTAATTAACCATTTACAGTTTGCTAAAAATGATCCATTAAAATACGATGTATTACGATAATTTCAAGACTGTTTGAACAATGTTTCTGCTAGGGAAAAATGATTTGAAGTATATTGTAAAAAAATTTCGGTATGCTTTATATTAATGTTTTATAAGATAATTTCTAAAATGATTTCGCTGTTGAACAAAATTATTGTTATATTGAAATTATAAAAGTCATATGCTTTGGATATTGAATATGCCGTTGGTTTAGTTTGACTTTGATTTGCATAACCAACATTACGCACCCGCCAAGTTAACGGACGGTTTACTCTACTCACTTCGTCTACAAGCGGATGTACTGAGTTTCATACTTCGCTACAGCAGTCAATCATCCGCATGCATGATGGTACCATTTTCTATTTGTCGATATCGGTCACATGTACTTGTTGTTATTGAAATCAGCAATGCATTATTACGTCATTTTTAGCTGGGCATTGTTATGCCAAAGTCATAGCCCTGCCTAGCTTATGTCGCCGTGAGCAAACTGCAGCGTTAATCACCGCCAAATTAGCGGCAGGGAAATACTTTTTACTCCTCATTTATATTTATGTATATAACATAAGCAAGAATAAACTAATCAAATAATATTTATATAATGTGGACATTTTATTAAGTCATTTTGAAAAACTGACCTAACGCTACAATAAAAGCAATACAATTGTACGGCGTATGTATATTTGCATGGCGTATTGTATGGCGTATGTATATTTGTATGGCGTATGTATATTTGTACGGCGTATGTATATTTGTATGGCGTATGTACATTTGTATGGCGTTTGTATATGTATTAAAGATCGACTATCGGTACTTTCAAGTACATGTACTTTGATTGTTTACTGTTTTGACAGTCTCAAATAATAAATTTTATGTAAGCCTTATTTGGATTGGTTAATCGGTAGCAAGTTGAGCAAAATATAACACGGTAATTTTGATTGATGGAATAAGTGAGTTAGCCAAAATAACTTCAGCTGAAACGTACACCCATAACCTTAACGCCTCTGTTTATTTCAGGGATAGGTTACGCATCGTGTTTAATGGCGTATATTGTAGCATTTTATTACAATGTGGTGATTGGTTGGGCGTTCTACTACCTGTTTTCTTCCTTCACAATGGACTTGCCTTGGCAAACATGTGACCATGAATGGAATAGTCCAAACTGCTGGATATTACAAATGGGCACATCCAATGCTACTTTAAACAATACATTCAACACCAACGAGTCGATCGTGGGTAATATAACAGTTCCAGGCAACAACTCTGTGTCTTCGGCATATGAGTTCTTTGAGTAAGTAGTGTATCATTAAAACGCACGTAAAGCAGATAGCAGTTCTTACTAATTCATCAAAATACACTGTTAACTGATCCAGCGGTTAACATTATTTAAACTATGACAAGTTAATAAATAGTCAGTGTTTTCATATATTGATATTCTTATACCTCATATAAAGCGGATACAAGTTCTAACTATTTCATCAAAATGACTACTACCGATCCAGTGTGTAACATTATTTAATATGTTTTACTTTGTCATCAAAAATCACTGCTAACCGCACAAGCGCATAACATTATTAAACGATTACACATTTATAAAATGATCAGTTTCCATATATTGGTATTATTATACCTAATTAAAAACGGGTAACAGTTCTTTTATTCAACAATATGTACTGTTATATGTACAGCTATCATATGCTGTGAAATATTTCCTTTAAAGATACTTTTTATCGTTGTTTATGCTATCCACCGCTGCTCCTTAATGTGTCAATGTGTATTCACAGGTTATGATTTGATTTGAACATGTACGGTATTTTAGAAAACAAAATTTAATATTAATTCTTGAGGTTTAATATATACATGTCATACTTCTGATACATGCCGATATTTTGAGATATGAATAAGTAGTTTTCTTTAACGGAGAAATTTTAACTACAAAATGAAATGTAACTTTTGGGTGATGTTTCAGGCGAGGAATGTTGCGCTTACATCTCAGTCGAGGTATTGATGACCTGGGCGGAGTACGATGGGAGCTCGTGTTGTGCACGTTGCTCACATTCACGTGCTTATACTTCTCTCTTTGGAAAGGAGTAAAAAGTTCCGGAAAGGTAAGTTTATTGTAACACTGAGACACATTTTACTGTTTAATTTGAATTAATATAATTATGTAAAATCTGCATGATCCACATATGAAAAAAGAATATCCTAGTATGTATACAGACCCTTAAGTTTGTGTTTATATCAAACAGGAACAATTCTGACGAATGGTAGACGTGTATCCTGTTTGAACATGTGTGGTAATCCTGGGCAAAATAGGTTTATTCATATTTTCATATCTATCGTGTTACTAGTTTAAAAAAACTACTTATACTTTCTTTAATATAAAGTTTCAGATTAAAATACTTGAAGAAAGACAATGATTACTAAAGTGATTACAGTGTAATTTGCCAACTTAGTGATAACTTATCTTATTCAATACTTGTTACCTGGACTATGACCTATTACATAACAATTATCATTTATCGTTTTAAATTATCAATTACTTATTTTGTATTGACATTGTCATCGAAGAAGGCGTTTGCTACGGCCTGTTTTTGAAATATGACAATTCGTGAACAAGTATGACCAATCTTGAACCAATAATTTGTCCGTTATGACAAATATTGAACCAATAACAGAGCCATTATGACAAATCTTAAACTATAACTGGACCAAAATGGCATCGAATTATTGAATCAATACCTGCGCTAATATGGGAAATCATAAACCAATACTAGGCTTATAAGATAATCCCTGCCCCTATAAATGTGCCTGGGCAAATATGACAAACTAATAACCGGTCCTTTATATATGACAAATCTCAAACCAATAACTCGGCCAATACGAAATCATAAACTATATTTTATTTTAAAATACATTTGTGAACAACAATCATCATATTTGGGAAAACTATATATCAAAGTTTCATATATTGAAATAAACTATCGTGCTTTCCAAAAAGGCAAAAAATATATTGTGTATACATTTGGATGCTAAACAACCCAACAGTGAAGAATTTGATATGACGTATTAATAGCGCAACGCTTTGTGAGCCCATGTATACAACCATTAAATTCAGACATTCATCAACACTACAGGCAGTCACTCAAACATCATAAACCAAGTCAAACACGAAGCTTGAGTGAGTGTTAATATCAGTTGTTCCTCCAGTTGACCTGTTACCTGGACCACCAGTAACGTACACGAGGACAATTATGCAATGTTTACCTAATGTTTACCTATCACAGCTGCCGTATTCGAGTGACGTTGTCCGGGTACTGTGAGTGGCTGACCTGGCTTCTGTTTCACCAACATCTCCTATGTTCAAAAACTTTACATAAGTTTGCCTTTTTATTTATTAATTCGTTAATGAATGCCGGTCAAAATATAGGTATCGCTACATAGTTGAAATGTGTTCTTCGTTCTATATAAAGTAAATGCTAGGAATTAAATCCTGGGTCAAAAATTTCAAAATAAAATCTTTATTAAAGTACTTTCTTTCATAACACGATGTACACGCACTTAAAAATGCGCACTTACTGGTTGATTGACCTTCTGTTTTTTAAAGACAGTGCAGTGACACCCTAAGGTATATTTTATAAAAGAAGTCCTAAAATTGCTTATAAATAAATGCACCTGTTAAAAATCACTTTTGAACACCAGTTGTGTCTTATTGCAGAATATGATATATGACAGCTTTCGCTTTACTTACCTGCAGTAAGAAATCACAGTCCCTATGCACCATTTGGAAATACAAACCAACTACATAGGATTTTGGAAGTGCAAGAATCATGGTACCGTTGCAAAAAAGAGACGAAGCTGTGTAGTGATACCTTTATGCATAAGTTATACTAAAGCTGCTCTAAAATCATGACCACCTGGATGCGTTCTTTAAAGTGTTATTTTAAGTATTTAAGTACAATTTTGGTAAATATACTGGTGAAACAGAATCCAGTTTTTAAATTTGGTAGCATATTCAAGTGATAACTTATATAAATATATCTCTGTGTGTATACTTAGTCATAAACAATAACGTAAAGTATGTAAGTAACGTGATGTACGTTTTAAAACCAAGTGAAATATTAGCCAGAAGAAAACTATACATACTATATATGTATCTATTTTTTAAAAGCGTTATAATACTTAAAAATTAAGTTAATATGAAGATTCATAGACCGTGAATGTAACAGTCACTTACATTGTTGTTATAAACTCGGGTTGTTTGATAATCTTATATATAATAAACATAACTTAACATGTCAACCAGAAAATATAACTTTCAAAGGATACAGTGCATCCACCACAACAAACCAAATGCAGTTGACAATAAAATACCATATAAGCAAACAGAAGAATTTACAATCAGGTCACTGTTTTGGAACGATTTGTAGCAGTTAACCGCCATTGGGAGCTTAGAATTTGTTAACGGTTGTAGCCAACCTCGCTGTTCGCTATATCACCACATCAAGTCTGATATTGATGTCTGCATTTGCGTCTATGAGGAAAACATCAAATACTATCAGCCTGTTATGTTTCACTAGTATATACGCGCGATGCATGGCTGGTATGAAAACTGCCACCATCCACTCCGTCGTCCACAGAATGGGAATATTAATTTAAAACAACACATTACGGCTGAACTTAATATTTTTTCACATGATAACGCACTCAGGTGTTATCTCTTCTATACCTTTCGACATTTGTTTCTCCGCTGTCTCGAGCTTCAACAAACCGTCGCTGTTCAGTCTTGCTAATGCATTACGTGACTATTGGCACTCTTCCAGTCGTCCTTCTGGCCATCAGCTACTATTATCCTTTAACCAATTCCTTTCTCATGCCTCTCTCAATGCGTAAGCCCTGAATTGATTGTTGTTCAAAAATTATATTATAAAACCAAACGTTTTGAGAATCGTACACAAAATGACTTATCAACATCGCATGCCATGTTTACTTACATAATTATTCGACACGTCTCTATTTGATCTCAGATAGTAAGGAATACTAATTACTGTATAGATTGAATTGATAAACATAAACTTGCAAAACATCTATCCCCTGTATCGGAATGAACCGATAAAAGAAGATAAACTCAGTGAAGACTTTTTCTTTCCTTCTCTTCAACCAATACTCTTTTTTATTTTGAATATTTTGAAATAAACCATTGTTTCTTTATCAAATTTTTGCAAATTTTGCAATTTGAGTTTATTACAGAACAATATGACAAAGAAATTGTATATGAAATGTAAAATAACTGTAATGGAAGCATATTTACACAAGCTTCTAAAGCTTGTTTCTGTATCCTTTCGACATACTTTGTGAAACGTATAACTTTATGCTTATTGTTAAATGTATGCTAAATATATGTACTTATGTTGATAAAAATATTGTTTAAACTAATTGATTGTTGTTCTTTATTCTATAGTAAATATCAAAAAGTTAGCATGTTTGTCTTTCATAGGGTGACCCACAATGAAAGAAGTAAAACTTACATTTTATTGTTTGTCAACCTCTTTACTACCAAAAAATATGATGAGAAAAATGTATAATCTGAGAGATCATTACCTATCAAGTGTGTACACTGTGACGAAATTACGTATTCATGCCCTAATTTCACGCATCACATTTTTGTTTTAATTCACAATTAAAAGATGACAATACTTTCAAAAGTACAAATAACAACAATAATACCATTCATATAAAAAAAAACCAGTATTATAATAAGGAAAACGTATTTTTGAAGAAGAAAAAACAAAGATTATTCATAACCGCCATAATGCGACTACCCAATGGAACCATTTCCTGTATCCAATGGTGGCATTATTGCTCCGCAGTATGACCAACCCTACTCTCATGCTCTAGCGCATGTATCTACCTACGACCGTTCCGCATCCATCGCCTTGTCTCCGCCTCATTTATTCCGCATCTACGTACGTTTCCAATGCCAGTACCACCCACAGCTCTACCCCCATCAGTGTCTTTATCAATAAAATATAATTTCATGAAAAGCACATGTCAGGCGTGTAACAAAAATGCACCCTTGCGGATTTGCAAAAACTTGAAACACTTTCGTTTCACCCTTGATCTATACTGCAGGTTAATCAATTAACTTTTTATACCAGTGCAAGTTGCAAAGAAAGCTATCTTAACCTGTAAACCATGAACACTTATGTTTTTAATAGAAAAAAGCAATGAACTGTTGATGATTTTATCGGTTTTACAGGCAGTAAAGCGTATCATAAGAACTAGGACTAAACATTTATCAATAAGTACATGTAATTACTTATCTCTGATACTTACTTACCTTCCTACTCACTCATTCACTCACTCCACTCACTCACTCACTCACTCACATCACTCACTCACTTCACTCACTCACTCACTCACTCACTCACTCACTCACTCACTCACTCACTCACAAATTCACTCACTTACTTGGTTCTTCTTGGTTCTTCACTCACTCACTCACTCACACACTAACTCACTCACTCACTCACAAATGCACTCACTCACAAATGCACTCACTCACTCACTCACTCACTCACTCACTCACTCACTCACTCACTCACTCACTCACTCACTCACTCACTCACTCACAAATTCACTCACTCACTTACTATGTTCTTCTTGGTTCTTCACTCACTCACTCACTCACTCACTCACTCATTCACTCACTCACTTGGTTCTTTTAGCATAAGTTTCTATCGCTCAGCCTTTGTGCTGGCGAGGTATTCCAGATGCATTGTATGGTTTTGTTTTTGGACATTTTATTTGTGTTGGGTTAAGTTTAATGTAGGTATATATAAGCTGATAATGCTTCGATTCCATTAAACATTGTTCTATTGTTCTTTTATAAAATAGTTTTTTATTACTTTGTCTGTGTGTGTGTGTGTGTGTGTGTGTGTGTGTGTGTGGTAACACTACACAACGTTTGTGTAGTTTAATTTGGTAATCAATTAGCTATTTTGTTAATTTTTGAAAAAACAATCTTCTTATTCAAAATTGATTCAAACGGATAAACATTAATCGTGAGTTGGTACATTTCTAGGAAGAAGTAGTTAATATGTAGGTGCTGATACTGCGTACCGGCTGTTGTTACTCATGCAATAAATGAACATTCTGTGTGTGGGTACGCACTGTTGTATTCGATATTCCAATGGTTGAAACGCCCCAATACGTTTCCTATGTCTGCTTCACTCCGCGCGATAAACACGAGTGATGTACGTGCGTTTTATGTTTACCAAACTTCGATACTCCACATTGCCGGCTAGACATTGACGCCTAATGATTGGAAAATAAACATTCTATACACCATTTAGCAGACGTTAAATTGCTATAACAGATTTTTGACCTTTAAAAAAAGACATGCCTTAAAATGCAATGTAATCGTGTGTAAATGCATCTAACTACGTAACATAAATGCTACTGTGTTATTTAATGAATTCTCTGTTTATTCCGAATGTGTTTAAATAGTTAACCAGAGTTTAAGGCATGTCACCACCATTGGAAACAGGATGCGCTTCTGTGGTGTAGTCACATAATGGCGGTATCATATAATCCTCGTTTCTTCTTCTTTAAAAATGTATTTTCCTTATTGCAATGCTCATTTTTTATTTGCATAGCGTTCTTGGTGTATTTTGAACGCTTTGAAAGCATCGTCATGTTTGAATTGTGAATTTAGAAAAGTCTTCTTTCACTTTGTCCACAGTGTACACACTGAGCAGAAAAAATCACTCTTATATGACCCCTATTTTCTCATAACATTTTTGTAGTGCAGAGGTTGACGAACAGTAAAATGTAAGTTTCATTTCTCTCATTGGGGTCTCTCTAATGAATGACAAGCCTTCAAACCTTTTTTACTATAGAATAAAGAACACGAGTCAATGGTTGGCTTACACCTTAAAAAGTAGTCCCGTTGCAATATACTACATGTACCCTGACATCATGACAAGTACGACCATTGGAAACACAGAGCACAACTACGGAAATTAGTATAGTAGTCTTATTTGGCATTGATTCTATTCATAAGGTTTATGGTAATATGTAATACCTCATTGTGGCTCCGCCTCAAAAAAGAAAGAAATTTCGGACACCACGGAATTAGCTCCATTAATTCTTAATACCAGAAAAACACTCATAATCGATGTATTTTCTGAAACCAAAGCCGCAATGGAACTAAAATAGTTAATAGAAGAACAATAGACAAATGTCCAACACCTACGTCTGTTTAAGGCTTCAGAAAGAATTCACCAGTATTACGTTCTTGTTCTGGTACAATTAAAGAAAAAATAGTGATGACTGGACAAGGATCAGCCACCATACATACACTACATGTAGAATCAAAGTTGATATCTCCTTTTGTTAAAAGTCTTGATGGTTTTTAAATGCATCGTAAGAAGCATACGCACCAAGTCACCATAAGGGTCCAATGAATGAATGAACGGTGTTTTTACGGCACGTCGACACATAAATAGGTCTTCCATAAGGGTCGGGTATAGTCAGGTATAGTCAAGTATAGTCAAAGAAGTGATTTGAAATTTGTCTTCAGTTTGAAAATAAGAGGCGAGTTTACATTTATTTAAATACATAACATTGTTACGTGCTACAAACGAAACGAATAAATTTGAAAAGTAAATCACATATGTGTACGTTTGATGCAAATCTCCAGTTAAATAAGAAAATAAAACGGTATCGTATTTAAAATAATCTCTTATAATATATTATATTCCTACTTATAAAACCATTATTACTGGAGAGATGTAAATCAAGAAAGGCGGCTTTAGATATTCTGGCTTATTTTAGATGAACTTCCGATGGATAAATATTTACTACCGTTCTGGAGAATTAATTTCAAGAATTTCCACATTGAGATGCTTCTACTTCCGATCACATTTTGGCACAATATTGAAAAGTAATTCACCGATTATCTTAAGTAAAACATTTTACAGGTACCATTATAAAAATGATTTGATATATTATGATTACAAACTTTTTTTATGAAGCATGTGCTCTTAACGATATTAAGCGATCTTGTTTTATTTCTGCAGACTCTTCAATGAATATGCATTACGAATGCATGCACACAGCTACATATCTTCAATGAACATGCTTTATGAATGCTTGCACACAGCTACATATCTTCAAATAACATGCATTATGAATGCATGCACACAGCTACATATATTCAATGAACATGAATTACGAATGCATGCACACAGCTACATATCTTCAATGAACATGCATAACGAATGCATGCACACAGCTACATATCTTCAATGAACATGCATAACGAATGCATGCACACAGCTACATATCTCCAATGAACATGCATCATGAATGCATGCACAAAGCTACATATCTTCAATGAACATGCATTACGAATGCCTGCATACAGCTACATATCTTCAATGAACATGCATTATGAATGCATGCACACAGTTACATATCTTCAATGAACATGCATTATGAATGCATGCACAAAGCTACATATCTTCAATGAACATGCATCATGAATGCATCGCACAAAGCTACATATCTTCAATGAACATGCATTACGAATGCACGCACACAGCTACATATCTTCAATGAATATGCATTACGAATGCATGCACACAGCTACATATATTCAATGAACATGCATTATGAATGCATGCACAAAGCTACATATCTTCAATGAACATGCATTATGAATGCATGCACACAGCTACATATCTTCAATGAACATGCTTTATGAATGCTTGCACAAAGCTACATATCTTCAAATAACATGCATTATGAATGCATGCACACAGCTAAATATATTCAATGAACATGAATTACGAATGCATGCACACAGCTACATATCTCCGATGAACATGCACAACGAATGCATGCACACAGCTACATATCTCCAATGAACATGCATCATGAATGCATGCACAAAGCTACATATCTTCAATGAACATGCATTACGAATGCCTGCACACAGCTACATATCTTCAATGAACATGCATTATGAATGCATGCACACAGTTACATATCTTCAATGAACATGCATTATGAATGCATGCACACAGCTACATATCTTCAATGAACATGCTTATGAATGCTTGCACACAGCTATATATCTTCAATGAACATGCATTATGAATGCATGCACAAAGCTACATATCTTCAATGACATGCATTATGAATGCATGCACACAGCTACATATCTTCAAATGAACATGCTTTATGAATGCTTGCACAAAGCTACATATCTTCAAATAACATGCATTATGAATGCATGCACACAGCTACATATATTCAATGAACATGAATTACGAATGCATGCACACAGCTACATATCTCCGATGAACATGCACAACGAATGCATGCACACAGCTACATATCTCCAATGAACATGCATCATGAATGCATGCACAAAGCTACATATCTTCAATGAACATGCATTACGAATGCCTGCACACAGCTACATATCTTCAATGAACATGCATTATGAATGCATGCACACAGTTACATATCTTCAATGAACATGCATTATGAATGCATGCACACAGCTACATATCTTCAATGAACATGCTTTATGAATGCTTGCACACAGCTATATATCTTCAATGAACATGCATTATGAATGCATGCACACAGCTACATATATTCAATGAACATGAATTACGAATGCATGCACACAGCTACATATTTCAATGAACATGCATTATGAATGCATGCACAAAGCTACATATATTCAATGAACATGCATTACGAATGCATGCACACAGCTACATATCTTCGATGAATAGCATTACGAATGCATGCACACAGCTACATATATTCAATGAACATGCATTATGAATGCATGCACACAGTTACATATCTTCAATGAACATGCATCATGAATGCATGCACACAGCTACATATCTCCAATGAACATGCATTATGAATGCATGCACAAAGCTACATATCTTCAATGAACATGCATCATGAATGCATGCACAAAGCTACATATTTTCATAAACATGCATTACGAATGCATGCACACAGCTACATATCTTCAATGAACATGCATTATGAATGCATGCACAAAGCTACATATCTTCAATGAACATGCATCTTAAAAGCATGCACAAAGCTACATATTTTCAATGAACATGCATTACGAATGCATGCACACAGCTACATATCTCCAATGAACATGTATTATGAATGCATGCACATAGCTACATATCTTCAATGAACATGCATTATGAATGCATGCACACAGCTTCATATCTTCAATGAACATGCATTATGAATGCATGCACACAGCTTCATATCTTCAGCAAGGAGTGTTATACTGTCAAAAGCGGCATAAAACACAAATCAAAATAATACACTCAAATGTTTTATGCAGTTTATCTTTTTTTTCAAAGCATGGTGGCGGATTTACTAAAGCGGAACTATTTAATGTCACCATTAAGATAAGGAATGACGAAATATTGTGTTTTATCTGGAATGGAATTTAAGCAAACACTCAAGGTTCAGATTGAAGTTTTTAATGAATTGCTACCAACAATATTTGATATGGAAATATTCCAAGAATTAGCAAATTTCGATCTTCTCTTGTCGATTTATCTAATATGAAAATTATCATAGACATAAAAATGAAATAAAAACAGGTTTCTATTTCAGTTAATGTTGATTTCAATGTTAGGTATGAGGAAAAGCAACGGATGAATATTGTTATTAAGGTTACCTCGGTTGTTATTATTTCATTAATGTGTGATGAAATATGCTGACTATATGTTAGTTATAGACGTTCTGATAGCTACATATAAATAATGTAGTTCACCTATGTATATACCATTGATATCCCCAATCATGTCACATTTCATTATTTTACCAAATATCTCACTCATAATGATCCCCACTGTCTCTTATGTCAAGATCATTTATAATTATGTTGACAAAATATCTCACTCATAAAGATCCCCTCTGTCTCTCATAGTGAGATTATTTATACTTATATTGACCATATATCTCACTCATAATGATCCCCTCTATCTCTCATATTGAGATCATTTATACTTATATTGACCATATTTCTCACTCATAATTATAACTTCTGTCTCTCATTATGAGATCATTTATACTTATATTGACCATATATCTCACTCATAATGATCCCCTCTGTCTCTCGTATTGAGGTCATTTATGCTTATATTGGCCATATATCTCACTCATAATAATCCCCTCTGTCTCTCGTATTGAGGTCATCATGTTTGTATTGACCATATATCTCGCTAATAACGATCCCCTCTGCCTCTCGTATTGAGGTCATTTATGCTTATATTGACCATATATCTCACTCATAATGATCCCATCTGTCTCTCGTATTGAGGTCATTATGTTTGTATTGACCATATATCTTGCTCATAATGATCCCCTTTGTCTCTCGTATTGAGGTCATTTATGCTTATATTGACCATATACCTCACTCACAATGATCCCATCTGTCTCTCGTATTGAGGTCATTATGTTTGTATTGACCATATATCTTGTTAATAACGATCCCTTTGGCCTCTCGTATTGAGGTCATTTATGCTTATATTGACCATATATCTTGCTCATAATGATCCCCTTTGTGTCTCGTATTGAGGTCATTATGTTTGTATTGACCATATATCTTGCTCATAATGATCCCCTCTGTCTCGAGTATTATGGTCATTTATGCTTATTTTGACCATATATCTCACTCATAATGATCCCTCTGTCTCTCATATTGAGATCATTTATACTTATATTGACCATATATATCACTCATACTGATCCCCTCCGTCTCGCGTATTATGGTCATTTATACTTATATTGACCATATATATCACTCATACTGATCCCCTCTGTTTCTATTATTGGGATTATCTATACTTATATTGACCATATATCTCACTCATAATGATACCCTCTGTCTCTCATATTGAGATAATTTACACTATTATTGATCCTCTGTCTCTAGTATTGAGATCATTTATACATATATTGACCATATATCTCACTCATAATGATCCCCTCTGTTTCTCGTGTTAAGGTCATTTATGCTTATATTGACCTGATATCTCACTCATAATGATCCCTTTCTGTTTATCGTATTTAGGTCATTTATACTTCTATTGACCATATATCTCGATCATAATGATCCCCTCTGTCTCTCGTACTGAGATCATTTATACTTCTATTGACCATATATCTCGATCATAATGATCCCCTCTGTCTCTCGTATTGAGATCATTTATACTTATATTGACCATATATATCACTCATAATGATCCCCTCTGCCTCTCATATTGAAATCATTTATACTTATATTGACCATATATCTCACTCATAATGATCCCCTCTGTTTCTCGTATTAAGGTCATTTATGCTTATATTGACCTTATATCTCATTCATAATGATCCCTTTCTGTTTCTCGTATTGAGGTCATTTATCATATATCTCACTCATAATGATCCCCTCTATCTCTCGTATTGAGATCATTTATACTATTATTGACCATATATCTCACACATAATGATCCCTCTGTCACTCATATTCGGATCATTTATACTTGTATTGACCATATATCTCACTCATAATGATCCCCTCTGTCTCTCATATTGATGTCATTTATCCATATATAAACCATATCGTATGTCTTTCATACTCAGATCATTTATACTGATATTGAATATATATCCCACTCATAATGATCTCTCTGTCTTTCATATTGAGATCATTGGTGCTTATAATGACCATATATCTCGCTCATAATGATCCCCTCTGTCGCTCTTATTGAGATCATTGGTGCTTATATTGACCATATATAATTCGCTCACAATGATCCCCTCTGTCGCTCTTATTGAGATCATTGATGCTTATATTGACCATATATTTCGTTCATAATGATCCCCTATGTCTCTCGTATTGAGATCATTGATGATTATATTGACCATATATTTCGCTCACAATGATCCCCTCTGTTGCTCGTATTGTGATAATTTATACTGATATGGACCATATATCTCGATCATAATGATCCCCTCTGTCGCTCGTATTGAGATCATTAATAACTATATTGACCAATAATCTCGCTCATAATGATCCCCTCTGTCGCTCGTATTGAGACCAATTATACTTCTATTGACCATATATCTTACTCATAATGATCCCCTCTGTTTCTCGTATTAAGGTCATTTATGCTTATATTGACCTTATATCTCATTCATAATGATCCCTTTCTGTTTCTCGTATTGAGGTCATTTATCATATATCTCACTCATAATGATCCCCTCTATCTCTCGTATTGAGATCATTTATGCTATTATTGACCATATATCTCACTCATAATGATCCCTCTGTCACTCATATTCGGATCATTTATACTTGTATTGACCATATATCTCACTCATAATGATCCCCTCTGTCTCTCATATTGATGTCATTTATACATATATAAACCATATCGTATGTCTTTCATACTCAGATCATTTATACTGATATTGACCATATATTTCACTCATAATGATCTCTCTGTCTTTCATATTGAGATCATTAATGATAATATTGACCATATATCTCGCTCATAATGATCCCCTCTGTCGCTCTTATTGAGGTCATTGGTGCTTATATTGACCATATATAATTCGCTCACAATGATCCCCTCTGTCGCTCTTATTGAGATCATTGATGCTTATATTGACCATATATTTCGCTCATAATGATCCCCTATGTCTGTCGTATTGAGATCATTGATGATTATATTGACCATATATTTCGCTCACAATGATCCCCTCTGTTGCTCGTACTGTGATAATTTATACTGATATGGACCATATATCTCGCTCATAATGATCCCCTCTGTCGCTCGTATTGAGATCATTAATAATTATATTGACCAAATATCTCGCTCATAATGATCCCCTCTGTCGCTCGTATTGAGACCAATTATACTTCTATTGACAATATATCTCACTCATAGTGATCCCCTCTGTCGCTTGTATTGAGATTATTTATACTTATACAGTAGAACTTCGATAGCTCGAACTCGGTTCGCTGGAACACCACCGATCGCTCGAACAACTAACCCGGTCCCTGCCAAATTCCTATTTAATTTCTATTGTTCTACCACCGATGGCTAGAACACTGATAGGTGGAACAGTCGAACTTGAAATTAGGTCCCGCCAACACACTTACCTGTGTTTTTCACACCTTTCGGTCGAACAGCTGATCAAAAATAAAGAAAATCGGAGAAGTCTGCCATGTTTGTTCACGAATTCAAAGGTGTGAAGTAATTTCTACACGTCATAATATTCCCACTATCTTAAAGAGCGAGAAGTTTGCAATGATAATTTGGCGAGTGTGTTTATAATTGGTTACATGTTTGCTTTAATTGTATACCGCATTTTGCATTCATTAAGTTAATTTGATTCCTAATTTGATGTTA
>CM055900.1:62381619-62556619 GCA_029582155.1 Panopea generosa
TGATTGTTATCTAAAAGCAATAAAATAGATTTAAACCAAAATCCGTTCAATCACGCCGTAATAGTTTGAAAAAATCTGTCCAGCCCTAAAGGGAATAAACTTCAGTTATACTTAATAATAAACAAATGGGTTCTTTTGACTTATCAACATTCACCACATAATGGCCGTTATTGGCAATCAACCCCAAACACACATATATTGGATTCGACACTCTACCAACAAGATCATGCGCTTCTCATACAGACAAATGATATATAATTATTCAAAAAAATAATATTGTAGTATTCTCATTTGAAAAGCAAATATGAATTGACCTCTATATATATAAGTACTCCTCTGTTGGGAATAGTTCGATCCGCAATAATCTTCATCATGGATGAAATACAAACAAACTCTCCATCGCAATCATTGAACCAATCTTAACATTAATACATACAATGTATGTTATCCTTGATGAAATATTACAAAGGTATGTGATTGCATTTGATTATTAATACAGTTTTAATATTGAAGGGACATGGGTATTTTCGATCAGAAAAAAACACAATTCAATAGCATTCATTTTAATAGTGAGTTTATTCAAATGTTTTTGTAAATTTGTATTAGCTGTGAAATGTAATGGTAGAGCTTAATATTTGCCCATACAGCAACACACAAATCGATTACGCGTTGCATAAATACCACATTTACTCGCTATTCTATCGTTGTTAAACTATAAAGTTTATAAATATATTTATAAATATAAACTAATAATCATAACTGAGTAGAACAGTTCACAAAACAAAACAAAAAAGAAAACATTTGACAATGTTTTGTTTTAATTCCATCAATAAAATTTAGAACATTTTTCATGCGCAGATGACACACATGCATTTGTTTGCTGTACTAATTTCAGTTATTGCTCTTTTAAATAAACAAAGACATTAAATGCAAATAATGACATGATAAATAGAATACCGTGTTAGTGTTTCAAAGTCTAAAATATATCAGGTATGGCTCGTGCTTTTTTTTTTCTACCTCACCCGAAAACGTTTAGACTATCAGACACTTACATGGTTCTCTCTGTTTATCATCTTTTAACCTGTGTAAAGATTGTTCCTCAAAACATGGACATATGGACATAGTTCCCACAGTGTGAATATGCGTATATTTTGAGTAAGCAGTTGACTGGAAGAAGAATAGTATCTGCACTACCTGATGCTGGTGTTAACGTCATGGTAGTTAAAATGTCCCCATGCGTACTAACTCTCCGCTTCATCTAATTATTCATCACTGACATTAAATCGTCTTGAGGCACATTCAAATTACCCGAGGGACAATTATTTACCATTTAGTGTGGGCTCATGACATCGATTTCAGGGGGAAATGTTGTTGTTTGTTTTAATTACACCGTTTTATGTGACAGTTATGGCTTTATTAGGCGAGTTGTGTTTGGAGTTCGTTTTATTATCGGCATAATGATAATATATTTGTTTTTTTCTGCTAATTGTGTTCAGTTTCCAAATAGTTTTTTTTAAAGAGAAAACAACAATTTGTTTTGAAAGTAAAATCTTAGAACTGATGTTTCGTTTTAATTCAATAAATATAACTTCTTGTCAAAATATTTTGTTTCCAGGGAACACACTTGGTTACGAACATACGCTTATAAATAACACATGCCATCTATAAAAGCTATAGATCTAGTACTTTTAGAGAACGTGCTTTAATGTTTATATATCACTCTTTGGTAAGAGATTTGGAAGCTAAGAGACTTTTATTTTAATGTAACATACAACTATCTAAACTTAAAAGGTTGTAAATCCAGTTGCCAAATAATTCATAACACTTTTTTTATACTATTTGTACCTTGCCATTTTTTTCCCTTTGGATAGAATTTGATTTCATGAAACTTGCAATATTTAAGATTATTGTGTGTTAAGACATTATTAGAAGTTACCGCACAGAATGTTTGTTATTCCCTCACTAAAAACATGCCTGTCTTCAAATTTTGTCTAAAATGTGGGTTTTACAAGAAATACCCATAGACAAAAAATATCTACACATATCATTTAATTAAAACTTATATATTGACGTATGCAGATAGTTATAACTATTATTAAAAATGTAATTTCTACAATTAAACCGTTTGGGATTATAAAAAATATACATTTCGACCTAGCTCGATGGGATTATTAAATGAACAATAGTTTATCAAATGAAAATAAAGTCCATGTTAGTTTTGAAGTCGGTGTTAGTTAATCATGTGCACATATAAAAAATATGTATAACAAACTATAACATAAGTTTTGCTGTATATTTTTGTTGTATATTTGAGGAATTCAGATATTTAAAGGTTTTAACAGTAATGTTGCAATTTCCTGTAATTTAATAGGAACTAGTTAGGGTAGTTAATAAGCTCGTAACTAACGATTTTATTGCATGTTAACGAGCAATATATTACAGTGGGTATGGACAGAGTTGTTTGATCAATGCTTTACTTGTATATAAACTGTAGCACGCAAAGCTACGTTTCACTAACTGTTTTTGCAAACAATAGAAAAATGTAGTGATGGTTGTTTATCTAAGGTGCTGTTGGGTTATCTCAGTCCAAAACCTGTATGTGAAGTACTCAGAAATTCGATTAAAGTATTTGAGGAACTCATATCTCATACAATACTACGAGGATTAATATCAAAATTAAATTAGTGTGTTTAGTATTATATACAATAAATCACAGGAAAAAGTAACCATTACTTGTATTGTGTTAGATTTATACTAAAAACCCTGACGTATATTTAACATATTCACCATGTAAGTTTCAGTCATGCAATAGCTGTTATTTCGAGACAAGATTTAAAACGTCGAGCGCGCTATCCTTCGACAGGCCTTGTTGTACAAATTGTTGGTTATTTCAGCGTCATGAAATGTATCACTTAAATACACCATGCTGAAAGCATAGTTTGGTTCATTAAATAAACCTTTAAACGATATAATGGTTCACTATTATATTTATGTAATTCAATATATGAGCCTGAAATACTATAGTTATTGTACTAGATGTGTGTTTAAGGAAGTTCGCAGCGTTCCCTTTCTTTATATCTGGCGTAAATTATCAAAAATCTGTACATATATGCTATGAAGTATCAGCTTTCGTTTTATCTTTGTTTTTAATATAGTCCCACAGAACCTAGTTAAGAGCGCCCCCTGGCGGTACATTTTTTTTTTATTATTTCCTGTGATAAGATGTTATCTCTTATACAGATGAAACGCAATTTATGTTACCTTTACATCTAATAATTACGCCAGAGTTGCTCACAATGCGGGTTTAAAAACAAATTTTGAACATTCACGTTTGATTACGCAAAAAAAGCTCTGTACACGTTCTTGAATTTTACATATGTTCAACTCATGTCATTACAATATGACTGTATGAAAAATGGAGGTGTTCACGCTATTTGTTTTTAGAATCAAATTGTATTATATATGCATGAAAGTTGTAATCATATCACAGGACATAGAATACTGAAATTTGAATTAATAATGATTATTTTACAAGGGAAAATCAGCGAAAAATACTTAACAAAAGGGGGCGCTGATCAGTTGTACAGCTTTTTGATATATTACGCCAGATGTCAAAAAATCCGATAGGTACGCTTCGAACAACCTTAAATGCGTTCTTGCATTGTGATGTTGAACTCGCTTAATTGCAAGTGCGTTCCTAAATCCATTAAGTCGTCTGCATCATCCTCGAGTTCATTTTCCATTAAAATCATCTGACTGAGGATAAAATATGTTTACACGTCAATATTTACGTTCGACATTATGAATGGCCTGGGTCCTCTGTGGCCGAGTGGTATGTTGCGCTGCCATTAATAATCACCTTTCTCTCACCACTTGGGTCGTGACTTAAAACCCTGATCGGTCAAAAAATGTTACATGAAAAATCTTGCAAGTTACTTGCGGAAGGATGATTATTGAAATATGAGTGACTCACAAAATAACCAATACATGAACGAGAAACCAACGAGATGTGTGTAAGTCGAAAACATGTTTTGCTTGTGTAAATACTGGTCATAGCGTATATATAAAAATAGTACTTAATAAGGCCAAACAAATAAGTCAATATTTGGTGAAGTCTGCTGCAAGAATGTTAAGACTTTATTTGAATATAAATGCATATAGAAAACAATGAATAATTTATTTTCTATCGTACTTATCAGATACATATAATGGCCTTATTAAAAAAAAATCCCTAAATCACTAAGAGTGCAGTGTGTTTGCTTGTCTGAACAACACGTAATATATCGGCTTCGCCTCGATGTGACTGTTAGGGGATACTCTGTTAGTAAGATATATATATAGTAGA
This sequence comes from Panopea generosa, assembly GCA_029582155.1. Classification (NCBI taxonomy): domain Eukaryota; kingdom Metazoa; phylum Mollusca; class Bivalvia; order Adapedonta; family Hiatellidae; genus Panopea; species Panopea generosa. The sequence goes on from CM055900.1 coordinate 62,385,965, forward strand.
GATAATTACCTCTGATGAAGGCGCGAAGCCGAAGCTAGCTAAGGATATTTTGTTATTAGTTTTTGCACTGTAAAATGGTATTCTTTCAATTGTCTTTACTATTTCTATCATTTATGTATCGTTTGTGGAACCAGCGATCCTGAAAGATGTTTAGTTAGACGTATGATTCTCCCTTTCGTATAATCATATATATACATATTGATTTATCAATTAAAGGATATTAGTAACAGATGTCAACCATACCAATAACTCAATGAAAACAGTCTGGACTGTTTTAAACGAGTTTATGATTTATAGTTATACTAAAAATATCTTCATTCAATTTTCGGACAAAATAGCCTTCTAGATTCCTAGACTTTCAGATTCCCCCCCCCCCCCCCCCCCCCCCCCCCCCCTAGTTGTTTTTTTATATCGGGAGCTTGTAGCACAATAAAATAAAATATGATGGCTTCCGAAACCAACGATTGTGATTAAGCGGCAAGAGAATACTTTGGATTCACAACTCTGTAAGTTATACGCCCATCGTTGTAATGGTAATGATTATTTACGACACCAACTTGAGGGTTAAATGATAATATAGATCCTTATACGAAATAAACTATGGTTTCATTGCTACATCATGCACTTCAAGGTTATGTTTCAACTCATGAATGTTTGATTCTATTTATCATATCATAAATGATCAGATTAAAAAGCATATACATACTTAAATTGAATCAACACTCCTATGTTGAAGCGGTGTTACAATCATTGAAATTGTAAACAATAATAAACGTGTCTAATCCATGTTATAGTTTGTTACATTTATTCAGGTAGAAAACAATAATGAAACGTGTTTGATCTATGTTATAGTTTGTTACAAGCATTGATATGGACAACTACAATGAAATGTGTCTGATCTATATTATAGTTTGTTACAATCATCGAGGTAGTCAACCATAATGAAACATGTCTGATCTATGTTATAGTTTGTTACAATTATTGCGATAGGCAACAATAATGAAACGTGCCTGATCTATGTTATAGTTTGTTACAATTATTGAGATAGTCAACAATAATGAAACGTGTCTGATCTATGATATAGTTTGTTACAATTATTGAGATAGTCAACAATAAGGAAACGTGTCTGATCTATGTTATATTTTGTAACAATTATTGAGATAGTCAACAATAATGAAACGTGTCTGATCAATGTTATAGTTTGTTACAATTATTGAGATGGATAACTACAATGAAACATGTCTGATTTATGGTATAGTTTGTAACAATCATCGAGGTAGTCAACAATAATGAAATGTGTTTGATCTATGGTATAGTTTGTTACAATCATTGAGATGGTCAACTACAATAAAACATGTCTGATCTATGTTATAGTTTGTTATAATCATTGAGCTACTCAAAATAATGGAATTTGTCTGATCTATGTTATAGTTCGTTACAATCATTGAGCTACTCAATAATAATGAGATTTGTCTGATCTATGGTATAGTTTATTACAATTATTGAGATAGTCATCAATAATGAAACGTGTCTGATCTATGTTATAGTTTGTTACAATTATTGAGAAAGTCAACAATAATGAAACGTGTCTGATCTATGTTATAGTTTGTTACAATTATTGAGATAGTCAACAATAATGAACGTGTCTGATCTATGTTATAGTTTGTTACACTCATTGAGATAGACAACTGCAATGAAACGTGTCTTATTGTTTGATACAATTATTGAGATAGCAAGCAATAATGAAACGTGCCTGATCTATGATATAGTTTGATTAAACATTCTTGCATACTGAATGTATAACAAAGACTTCCAACCAGTATATGGTCAGTGTCTAGGTGCAAAATCGGTTTCATATTTGTATGAATACGTTTTACATAATTATTAAATGAATACATTTGTAACGTGATCCTTATGACATATCTACATTTGTAACAACTACATTCACATGTGCGTAGAGTTTTTATATATGTATTTTTTTTAAATCTGTGATCATTTTAACAATATGGGATCATGCGGGCGATAAACTCATTCATGTAATGACATGGTCCACTCAACTATCACCTTTCGAATATATAACACATCAAATGTATTTCTCAATCCCAAATTATTCCGCCAGCAATGTATATATTACAGGGGCACATAATATATCCATGCCTCAGCAATACATTACTGACAATATCGGATTCTATATCAGCCAGCCAAATGGCAATCGGAAACCAAAATCAATTTGCGTTACGATTTGAAATATTGCTGATGTCATTTCAAATGTAATTTTCTGAAACATAATATTGTAATGTCCACGTAATTATACTAAATCGGGAATATGTGTTTCAAATAATACATTAATGCATTAACTATATTCCTGTGTGCAATCCAAAACTTCTAATAAAGTCACACTACAAGCCGAAAACCATGTTATATTTAAACACCAACGGAATGGCTAGACATTCCAATTTCCAATTTGCTTGTTATCGAAAATAATATGGTGATGTTAAGTCAGAAATATATGCATAGGTTTGTCCAGTATCTAGAAATTATAATTGGTCATAATGAATAATGTATTGTCTGGCAAATCTATCATCAGGCGCGCTGCTATTAAAATGTAAAAAACCGAAAACTGGTACGTGTTTCATTTTATATTCCCCTAACGTGATGAGTTAACGATGCTGTTTTTCACAATAACAACGATCATTGCTGGAGTTCACAAATATAACACTAAGATCATAGTCTTAAAGGTGAATGCGTCAATGGTTGATTGTTCACACATTACATATTATAAGCTACTGTAAACTACTGGTAAATCACACATTACATGTTATAAACTACTATAAACTACAGATGGTTCACACATTATATGTTATAAACTACTGTTAACTGCTGCTGGTTCACAAATTAAATGTTATAAACTACTGCAAACTACTGGTGGTGCACACATTACCAGTTATAAACTACTGTAAGGTACTGGTGGTGCACAAATAACATGTAATAAACTACTGCAAACTACTAGTGGTGCACACATTACATGTTATAAACTACTGTAAGCTACTGGTGGTGCACAAATTACATGTTGTAAACTACTGGTGGTACACACATTACATGTTTTAAACTACTATAAACTACTGATGGTTCACACATTATATGTTATAAACTACTGTAAACTACTGATTGTTCACACATTACATGTTATAAACTACTATTTACTACAGATGGTTCACATATTATATGTTATAAACTACTGTTAACTGCTGCTGGTTCACAAATTAAATGTTATAAATTACTGCAAACTACTAGTGGTGCACACATTACATGTTATAAACTACTGTAAGCTACTGGTGGTGCACAAATTACATGTTTTAAACTACTGTAAACTACTGGTGATTTCATGTAATAAACTACTGCAAACTACTGGTGGTGCACACATTATATGTTATAAACTATTGTAAACTACTGGTGGTGCACAAATTACATGTTGTTAACTACTGGTGGTATACACATTACATGTTATAAGCTACTGTAAACTACTGGTGGTACACACATTACAGGTTAAATATATATTGTACAATACATGATTGGTTGTTCACACATTACAGGTTAAATATATAGTGTACTATATATGATTGGTGGTTCACACATTACAGGTTATAAATATTTTACTATAATTTATTCGTGGCTCAAACAAAACAGGTTATATATATTGAACTCTATATGATTGGTTGTTCACAAATTACTTTTTATATGTATTGTAATATAACTGATTCGTGGTTTACACATTACAGTTTATATATATTGTACTATATTTTAAAGGTGGTTCACACATTACAGGTTTTATATATATATATATATATTGTACTATAAATGATTTATGGTTCACACATTACATGTTATAGATATTGTACTCTATATGATTGGTGGTTCACACATTGCATATTATATACATATTTGACTATAAATGATTGGTTCATTGCACATTACAGGTTATATATTTTGTACTATAAAATATTGGTGGTTCACATCTTACAGGTTATATATTGTACTCTATATGATTGGTGGTTCACACATTACATATTATATACATATTTTACTATAAACGATTGGTTCATTGCACATTACAGGTTATATATATTGTACTATAAAATATTGGTGGTTCACACCTTACAGGTTTTATAAATTTTCTCTATATGATTGGTGGTTCACACATCACAGGTTATATATATTGTACAATAAATGATTGGTGGTTCAAACATTAAATGTTATATATATTGTACTACATAGTATTGGTGACTCACACATTAAAGGTTATATATATTGTAATATATATATTATTGGTGGGTCACACAATACAGATATTATATATTGAACTTGATATGATTGGTGGCTCACACATTACAGGTTATATATATTGTACTCTATATGATTGGTGGCTCACATATTACAGTTTATATCTATTGTACTGTATATGATAGGTTGTTCACAAATTACAGGTTATATATTTTGTTCAATATCTGATTGGTAGTCCACACATTGCAGGATATATATATTGTACTATATATTATTGATAACTCACACATTACAGGTTATATATATTGTACTATATATGATTGGTGGCTCACACATTCCATGTTATATATATTGTACTATATGTGGTTGGTGGTTCTCGCACTATAGGTTATATATATTGTACTATAGATGATTGGTGGTCCACCCATTACAGTTTATATATATTGTACTTTATATGATTGGAGGTTCAAACATTACAGGTTATATATATTGTTCTCTATATTATTGGTGGCTCACACATTACAGGTTATATATATTGTACTCTATATGATTGGTGGTTCACACATTACAGGTTATATATATTGTACTCTATATGATTGGTGGTTCACGCATTACAGGTTATATATATTGTACTCTATATGATTGGTGGCTCACACATTACAGGTTATATATATTGTACTCTATATGATTGGTGGCTCACATATTACAGTTTATATCTATTGTACTGTATATGATAGGTTGTTCACACATTACAGGTTATATATATTGTTCAATATCTGATTGGTAGTCCACACATTGCAGGATATATATATTGTACTATATATTATTGATAACTCACACATTACAGGTTATATATATTGTACTATATATGATTGGTGGCTCACACATTCCATGTTATATATATTGTACTATATGTGGTTGGTGGTTCTCGCACTATAGGTTATATATATTGTACTATAAATGATTGGTGGTCCACCCATTACAGTTTATATATATTGTACTTTATATGATTGGAGGTTCAAACATTACAGGTTATATATATTGTACTCTATATTATTGGTGGCTCACACATTACAGGTTATATATATTGTACTCTATATGATTGGTGGTTCACACATTACAGGTTATATATATTGTACTCTATATGATTGTTGGCTCACACATTACAGGTTATATATATTGTACTCTATATGATTGGTGGTTCACACATTACAGGTTATATATATAGTACTCTATATGATTGGTGGTTCACACATTACAGGTTATATATATTAAACTCTATATGATTAGTGACTCACACATTACAGGTTATATATATTGTACTCTATATGATTGGTGGTTCACACATTACAGGTTATATATATTGTACTCTATATGATTGGTGGTTCACGCATTACAGGTTATATATATTGTACTCTATATGATTGGTGGCTCACACATTACAGGTTATATATATTGTACTCTATATGATTGGTGGCTCACATATTACAGTTTATATCTATTGTACTGTATATGATAGGTTGTTCACACATTACAGGTTATATATATTGTTCAATATCTGATTGGTAGTCCACACATTGCAGGATATATATATTGTACTATATATTATTGATAACTCACACATTACAGGTTATATATATTGTACTATATATGATTGGTGGCTCACACATTCCATGTTATATATATTGTACTATATGTGGTTGGTGGTTCTCGCACTATAGGTTATATATATTGTACTATAAATGATTGGTGGTCCACCCATTACAGTTTATATATATTGTACTTTATATGATTGGAGGTTCAAACATTACAGGTTATATATATTGTACTCTATATTATTGGTGGCTCACACATTACAGGTTATATATATTGTACTCTATATGATTGGTGGTTCACACATTACAGGTTATATATATTGTACTCTATATGATTGTTGGCTCACACATTACAGGTTATATATATTGTACTCTATATGATTGGTGGTTCACACATTACAGGTTATATATATAGTACTCTATATGATTGGTGGTTCACACATTACAGGTTATATATATTGAACTCTATATGATTAGTGACTCACACATTACAGGTTATATATATATTGTACTATATATGATTGGTGGTTCACACATTACATGTTATATATATTGTACGTTATATAATAGGTTGTTCTCGCATTATAGGTTATATATATTGTACTTTATATGATTGGTGGTCCACACATAACAGGTTTTATATATTGTTCTTTATATAATTGATGGCTCACACATTACCGGTTATTTACTTTGTAATCTATATGATAGGTTGTTCACACATTACAGGTTATATATATTGTACAATATCTGATTGGTAGTCCACACATTGCAGGTTATATATATTGTACTATATATTATTGATGGCTCAAATATTACAGGTTATATATATTGTACTATATATAATTGGTGGCTCACACATTCCATGTTATATATATTGTACTATATGTGGTTGGTGGTTCTCGCATTATAGGTTATATATATTGTACTATAAATGATTGGTGGTCCACACATTACAGGTTATATATATTGTACTCTATATTATTGGTGGCTCACACATTACAGGTTATATATATTGTACTCTATATGATTGGTGGTTCACGCATTACAGGTTATATATATTGTACTCTATATGATTGGTGGCTCACATATTACATTTTATATCTATTGTACTGTATATGATAGGTTGTTCACACATTACAGGTTATATATATTGTTCAATATCTGATTGGTAGTCCACACATTGCAGGATATATATATTGTACTATATATTATTGATAACTCACACATTACAGGTTATATATATTGTACTCTATATGATTGGTGGTTCACACATTACAGGTTATATATATTGTACTCTATATGATTTGTTGTTCTCGCATTACAGATTATATATATTGTACTCTATATGATTGGTGGTTCAGACATTACAGGTTATATATATTATACTCTATATGATTGATGGGTCACACATTACAGGTTATATATATTGTACTCTATATGATTGGTGGCTCACACATTACAGGTTATATATATATTGTACTCTATATGATTGGTGGTTCACACATAACAGGTTATATATATAGTACTCTATATTATTGGTGGTTCACACATTACAGGTTATATATATATTGTACTATATATGTGGTTGTTCACACATTACATGTTATATATATTGTACTTGATATGATTGATTGTTCTCGCATTATAGGTTATATATATCGTACTTTATATGATTGGTGGTTCACACATAACAGGTTTTATATATTGTTCTATATATAATTGATGGCTCACACATTACCGGTTATTTACTTTGTAATCTATATGTTCGGTGGTTCACACATTACAGGTTATATATATTGTTCTTTATATAATTGGTGGTTCATGCAATACAGGTTATATATAGTGTACTTTAAATGATTGTTTGCTCACACATTACAGGTTATATACAGAGTATTATATATTATTGATGGCTCACACATTACAGGTTATTTATATTGTACTATATATTATTGGTGGCTAGCACATTACCGATTTGTGGTTCTACCAATACAATTTATATATATTGTACTATATATTATTGGTGTTTCACACATTACAGGTTATATATATTTTACTATATATTATTGGTGGCTAATACATTACTGGTTATGTATATATTGTACTATATTTGATTGTGAGTTCACACATTACAGGTTACATATATTGTACTATATATCATTGGTGGCTCACACATTACAGGTTATATACATGTACATTGTTCTATATATCATTGGTGGTTCACACATTACAGGTTATACATAGTGTTCTATATATTATTGTTGGCTCACACATTACAGACCATATATACTGTACTGTATATCATAAGTGACTCACACATTACATTTATATATATTGTACTATATATCATACGTAGTTAACACATTACAGGTTATATATAGTGTACTGTATATGATTGGTGGTTCACACTTAACAGGTTATATAAATTGTTCTATATATTATTGGTGGCTCACACATTACAGGTTATATATAGTGTACATAATATTATTGGTGGTTCACACATTACACTTTATATATATTGTACTATATATGATTGGTGGTCCACACATTACAGGTTATATATAATGGACTATATATTATTTGTGGCTCACACATTACAGGTTATATATATATATTGTACTATATATGATTGGTGGTTCACACATTACAGGTTATATATATTGTACAATAAATGATTAGTTATTCACACATCACAAGTTCCATATATTTTATTTTATATTATTGGTTGTTCAAACATTACAAGTTACATATAGTTTACTATATATTATAGGTGGTACTCACATTACATGTTATATAAATTGTATAATAAATTATTAATTGTTCACACATTACAGGTTATATATAGAGTACTATATATCATTGGTGGTTCACACATTACAGGATTATATAGTGTACTATGAATGTTTGATGGCTCACACATTACAGGTTATATATATTGTACTCTGTATGATTGGTGGTTCACACATTACAGGTTATATATATTGTACTATATGTCATTGGTGGCTCACACATTACAGGTTATATATATTGTTCTATATATCATTGGTGGTTCACACATTACAGGTTATATATAGTGTACTATATATTATTGGTGACTCACACATTCCAGGTTATATATATTGTACTATTTACATTGGTGGTTCACACATTACAGGTTATACATAGTGTACTATATATTATTGGTGACTCACACATTACAGGTTATATATATTGTACTATATATTATTGGTGACTCACACATTACAGGTTATATATATTGTTCTATATGTCATTGGTGGCTCATACATTACAGGTTATATATATTGTACTATATGTCATTGGTGGCTCACACATTACAGGTTATATATATTGTACTATATGTCATTAGTGGCTCACACATTACAGGTCATATATATTGTACTATATATCATTGGTGGCTCACACATTTCAGGTTATATATATTGTTCGATATATCATTGGTGGTTCACACATTACAGGTTGTATATTGTGTACTACATATTATTGGTGGCTCATACATTACAGGTTATATATATTGTTCGATATATTATTGGTGGTTCACACATTACAGGTTGTATATAGTGTACTATATATTATTGGTGGCTCACACATTACAGTTAATATATAGTGCACTATAAATGATTTGTGGCTCACACATTACATATAGCGTACTACAAAAAAAGTATAAAATATAATATCTTTCTTAAAAGTATTGATGGTTCACACAATACATAGTTTATAATAGTATTATCTTTATTTTCGTGTCATATATGTACATATAATATAAAAAAACAGAGACGATTAAACGATTAAATAAACGATTAAATTTGTACATAGTCATTCTAAAGTTTTATATGAGACATTTAACGATAAATAGTTCACTTAACTGACGTGAGAAAGCTATGGCAATAACTGCTAATCTTTTTTATTAATACCTGCACGTGCACTGCATTCGAAAGAAAAAAAAAGAGCACTATAGCGCATTATCAAAAATATCTTAAAATAACAAGTATCTCCTTTGATCAGATCAATTTGAACTAATTAGCAAAATTTTCATGGATGAAAGAAAATATATCAAAAAAATGAAAATAGAAAAATCATTATTTTTCCTAGATAAACAATACGCCATTTCAATGTAACAAAACAGGCTTTGGCTCATACTCGAATTAATGCCGGAAGATTAATGCCGAAGATTAATGCCGGAAGATTAATGCTGGAAGAGTAAAAATTGAAAATATGTATTAAATCCTCATACTGTGTGCATTTTAAACTAAGATGACTTTACAAAACGGACATATACGATCTTCGTCTTTTTTAAGATGTCCATGCCTGTTGGTTTCTGTGCGTATTTTAACTCCACATCTGAATTGACTGAAAGCTGATCGATGTCTTAATGGTAAAATCATAGTGCAATATAATTCTGTTTTAAATTCATGTTTAAAAAGATTATATCTTTTTAATATAGTTTGACCTTTTCCAAATAAACTACTAACTCTCTGAATATAACCATGGCATTCAATTAAAAACTGGTTCGGGCCGCGTTCTCGTAAAACATTAGCAAAACTTTGCTGTTGCATCCAAATATCTATATTTTATACTGGTTAAAGGCCAATTGCGCCAAACCAGTACAAAATCATTTCTAACGAGAACTGCTTGCTTTTCTGTCTGTCCATTGTGCATTTTGTTAAGCCGAGTACAACCCATTGAATACATCCAGTATCAGTATTGACGAAATATTAACTCAATGATTTACTACTGCAGGTTATCAATCCATTTCGCCAATGACTGCAGCATTTGGTGTATATTTTCTCATTCCAAGAAAAAAACTCGATTTTAATAGCAGTAATGGGCGAATAGCATTTATGCCCCAAAATGACAGAACTGTAACTTATAACTTGCCAAACAATAGAATACAATAATATTGAGAAAAACTTGTACGGAACTTCTCCCATTAACTTAATCTTAGCAATGAGATGGCCTAATGCTTGTTTAGACTTTGAGTAACATGTTTAACTCTAAAATTAAACCTTAATGTTCGTGCAACACTATTCCTACGTACGTACCTACATATCTGCAATTCTTGAAGCTTAATCTCCACACGTGTATTGCTAGTTTGACCTTGTCACTGAATTAAGTCGAAACTGTATGATATTGATTTTTGTACTGTTATTATCATTTAAACAGTAACAGTCATTTAATGCATTAAATAAAAATTGGGCTTTCTGTCAACAAAACAATATCCTCAGCATACATGAGCATGCACACATAAACAGTCACCGTCTATTTGAACTCCAGTGTTCAGTGACTTGATATACATGTATGTATACAGCTAAACCGTTAATGTAAAGATTAAATAATAAAGGCGATATAATACAACCTTGTCTTAACCGCATTGAATATATAACCACTCAGTTGTTAAATAAATTACTCTAACACAAGCTGATACAGACAGTTAAAGTTATTTAATTGTACATAACATATTACCTGAAAGAAACGCTTCCTTAATCCATATCCATAATGTAGCTCTATTTTTAAAACATACGCTTTGTAAAAATACAAAAAGTAGATAATTTTTTATAGAATAAATTATATTAATTTTGTTATTGAAGAAATATGGTCAATGGTGATTACTTCTATCCCCAAAACCATTTTGTTCTTCTGCAATCGTATTATTTTGTTCAGCCCATGAATACAAAAAATCATTTAAAATTCTACAGTATATTTTGTACATTTAAGAAGCTAAAAAAATGATTGATTGATTGGATGAATATTCAGCGTCATTTTAATGCCCTCGAGGGCTAACAGACGATCAGTTAACCTAACCACTGTTTCTTGAGATCCTGAAAGGTTAACCAGTACTCGAGCACACACTATCTCCGCACGTAACTGATAACTTTCCCACTTGAATCAGCGGTGAGAGACGAGTGATAATGAGACGCAATGTCGTATATCAAACATCACGGAGATTGTGGCCGAGCGGGGATTCGAACTCACGACCCCTGAATTGACAGTCAGTCGCACTAACGATTGAGCTAATCGGGTCCGGCTAGAAGCTAAATAAAAAAAACCGTATAAGACGACGGATCCCTTGGATCAGATGTTGCAAATTTGGGTATCGGTTTAATGATGCATCGGCCCCCGAATAGTTGGAACAATTCCATTAGCAAATGTTTAATACACTACGAAGAACTATAACAGAGGCACCAGTCTGTAATACTTTATTTGGTATAGCTCCACTTTTTATTCCTCTCTTAGCTTTTTTAATTGTTTGTATTAAACATTCAATATAGCAATATTTTGTCTTTGAATGTTAAGTATACGTTATTATACTTAATGCAATCACTTGTTTCTATTGGCACGTTTGACGCTTTTACATTTTAAAATAAATCACTAAATAAATTCAGATCTCTGTTTATTGAGTACATCATCTATGCATGTATACATAGAACCATCACTTTAACACGACTTATACAGGAATACAGCTTTACTCTAAGCGGAAAATTATATAAAACGTTCACCATAAAACTATGATCCATCCCGCTAATAAAATCAACCATGTCGCCACACCTACTAATAAAGACACCACAGCAAGTCATCTTTTAGATACTGATATCACAAAATTATCTTTATCTTCTACTACATCTAACACAATGAGATCATAATATATTAATATAAGAGTCACTGACATTCCAGTACCATGCCTTCAATTAATCGAAAGATCGTGTTTAATAAAACAAACTTTGTGTGACTTCAAATTCACTTTTTTTGTACCGTTTGTCATCGTTTGTCACGGCCACAAGTTTAGTCGTACTAGATGACTGCTTTCGTTAAGCACTACAAAACCATTCTTGATTAATAAATCAGCCTTTTTTGCAACAATCCATTTAATGTCTGTGGCAAGTAACTAATGATTACATTTTGCGTTATGTCAGGTTGTAAACATGAGGCATTAGTATGGCAGTCCTCGTTTCGAACTGCCGGGCCCGATTAGCTCAGTCGCTTACGCGTCTGACCATCAATCCAGGGCTCGTGAGTTCGAATCCCCCGCCCGGCAGCAGTCTCCGTGATGATTGATATACGACATTGCGTCTCATTATCATTCGTCCCTCACCGCTGATTCAAGTGGGAAAGTTATCAGTTACTTGCGGAGACGGGGTGTGCTCGAGTACTGGTTAAACCCAAGAAACAGTGGTTAGGTTAACTGATCGTCTATTAACCCTCGATGGCATAAAAATGACGCTAAATATTCAATCAATCAATCAATCGTTTCGAACTCTGCTTAAATGGATTCTTTGGATGGATGTTTCCAACAGTGTATCTGTTTATCTTAGCTAATACGACCTAGTTTTCTCTAATAGCTGCGCTACCTTGTTAGATATACTTAGCTCTAATCCTTACTTTAAAGGTTCGCGTATTACACGTAATATATAGCAGCACGTATATGTTGGTCGAAATTCTTTAAATGAATTAATGTGGGAAGCACTTTTGAACAGTATACTGGATGGGTGTATGTCGTACAGTTATTTGTGCTGTTTTGATATTTTCACAAGTCCAGTCATCAATTAATTCCAAAAATTAAGTTGAAACTGATAGGGAACACTCCGTCTGTGTTTACACTCCGTCTGTGTAATTGTCTGCGTGTCTGTCCGTGCAGCAGTCATTCGTTCGTCCGACTGAACGTCCGATATCCGTAATTTAATATAGCGATCCTGCAAGAACGTAAAAGTTATAAAACATGAATAGGCGAGTAAGTACAATCAGGACATTATATGCGCGTTATTTAATTTTCTGGTCAGACCAATATTTTGGTTCACATGGCAATTATAAGGTGCAAAATATTGTCAATATCGATATTTTGTGACAATTAAAAAGATACTTACGGTAGAGTCATGAAACGTTGCATTGTGATATGAGCAATAAGAAGATTAGGAACTTTGTTTTCGACTGGCCCCGTATTTTGGTTGCCATGATAACGAAAATCTGAAAACAGTGTAACTATTTAACTTAAAAGGTTAGTAATGAAACTGGACATCATGATATAAGAAAATGAGAAGATTTTGCAAATTATTTTAATTTTCTAGTCGGATCCGTGTTTTAGTTAATATGGCAAACGAAAATGAAAAAGATAGGGTTAATATCTGGATATATTGATAAATGTAGACGCGCTACGGACTGAGCTTACTGGAATGAATTTAAACCATTCAATACTAGCAGAACATGTAGTATCCCATCTTATTCTTTTACACTGTGAAATGAAAATAAATCAAGTTTGTAAACTCTAAGAATGCCATATTTGTGTATTCAGAATAATCCTGTTTAACTAATCAACCAGAAAGAATTTCAACAGAAATATCCACTTTCGTTTCTTGACATTTTAATTCCAACGCGCCGTTAATTTGCCAAATAAAATTGTTTATTATAACAAATAATACATTAAATTGTCGTATGATTTTCTTAAATATGCAAATTGAAAAATGTAATATATCTAGTTATACTGTTTGTTTGTTTCCGGCATGTAGTGTAGTTTTTCCAGAGAAGTGTTGTCTTAATTGAGTTATGTTATTGAATACAGTAAATGCATTATTTGAAACACATATTCACGATTTATCATCACAAGGACACATAATCATTAATGGCTTAAAACATACAGTTTAAGATAATTGCATTTGAAATGATTTCAAACATATTTACAAACGGTACATTTGATTCTTGCGTCCGAAATACAGTTGACGTACTGTTATGTAATTGAATATGGTTAGAAATATATTTTGGAGAATCGTCGTTTGGGTATTGGTTCGGGCGGCGTTTGTGTATATTTGCATTACTGGCGTATTTGCTTAAAACCAACGCTTGCTCTATAAATTAACCTGGTGTGTTACATATACGAATTATGGTATGATATTCAAGCGATGAATGCTATCTCAAACAATATTTCCACCACGTCTATAGCTTTATAAACGTGTAGCCATATATCAAACCAGAGACATATAATTAGAAATTGGCAACTGGAGGGAGGTAATTTTCTAAACTTCAGGTGGCACATTTGGCGTTTTCTAAATCTAGGAACCAAACAACATATTTTTGGTATCAAAAGAAAAAGCTTGATTGTAAATTTGGGAGGTGAACTTTTCTATTTTGAATTCAAAGAAATGAAGATTTTTTACGCGTACAGTTATATTTTTTTTGTAATCATATTTTTATTTTTAACCCAATTTTAAAGTGATAAATGAGAAAAGCATCTTTAATTACCAATGAAATTTTTGCCACCGATGGAAAACTTACTTGTTCATCTTTCTACATATTTGTTTTTCATTTCTATTGTGAGTTGTTAAAAGGTATTTGTTAAATCAAGTACACTACCGTTTTTCTTTTGTTAAAAAAAAGTATTTCATGAAAATTTTAACAATTTTCATTTTCAATCCGCAATAATTTAAATTCAGAAAAAAAATCAAATAACAGGTGATTGGAAATGTCATCAGTTTTACTTTGGTACCAAAAGTATTACATTAAGACAAAGATTCAAAGAGTTATTAAAGAAATGCTAAAGGTGGCACCCGCTATTTCAGCCGTGTACATTATATTCCTATTAGCCTGTCAGTCTCTGTAATGAAGTCACTGACTAAACATATACATAACTGTTCGTTGCCTTCCATCATTTGGTTATATCGCTTTTACCAAATATTGGCATCTCAAACTCACTCATCTTAGCTTATTTGTGAAAAACCAATGTAAACTATTGCTGCTGTATTTTCATCACTGGGGCATGTTAAGTTTATTTTGCATCATGTAGTTACATAATTTTCAAAATTATTGTAAAGTGAATATTTGTCAAAATTAACATTTGTTCCTTTGGTACTTTATTATTTCTCATTGTCAAACAGTTCTCCCAAAACAGTTAACGACCATTTTGAAGTTTGTGATGCAGATATTGCAAATTGACAGTAAGTATCACTGTGTACTGTCTGAATTGTTAACCAAAACAGCAGACAAAAACGAGTCATCATAAGTAGATCAACACCTGCTTATTATTTACAATTCCGGTAACATTTTCAAAGACATTTCATACGTATCTACCTAGATTAAGTGAAAAGTTAGTCTACTTGTCCGAAATCTGACAATACATGGACAAATATCGGCTTTAGTCTGAACATTTTCAACAGAATATAAGATATGTTATTGTGCTGTTAAAAAAGCATGTCTTAGTCTGAAATTAAAGTGAAACAAGTCTAATAAATCACCAAACCAAAAATGCTTTGTTGAGTGGTAAATAATTTGGTATTTATCTAAATATTCAAAGATTTGTTGTTCGATAAATTTCAAATAGAATTTTAGATTAATATGTCTTAAGTAATGTCAATGTCATGTTACAGCATTTATATTATTGATGATTTTTAGCTCTTACAAAATGTAATTTCGATGTACGAGGTATGTCCCAAAAGTAATATGACGACCCTTTCATTTTCGTATTTAGGACGTCACATGCTAACCAATGATATCAATGGACAGATCGACACATCCTATATTGTCATAAAACATCAAATTAACTTTCAGTCATCATTAAGTTAATGCAAAAGTCACCATAGTAACGCGAATTTAGAAGTACTGGGGACTTTGAAATAAGACGCAATTTAAAGAACAGCATTGCCTTGGAAAGCAGTATGATGCCAAATGTTATAAAATAACAGCAGACGGCGTATCAGATCATCGTTCAAAATCGTGCGAACATCGTTCAAAAATTCGGCGACAGACATTTGAATATCGTGCGTACTTTTGAAAAAAACAAGTGCGATTTTGGATACTCTGAAGTTTATTTCACATAACTCTTCAAAGAAGGAGTATTCCGGAGTCGTATCTGTCGGTGGTACAAACGGGTTTCCAGTGGTCAGACGGGAGTAATTGATCGTTAGCAATATGGACGACCTAAATCTGATATGGTTTTCCTGGTACTCAAGTCAGATCTTCGTGAACTGTGCTTTCAGTACCTCCAGGTCATGTGCCTGAGTGTACATTCTGTGGTTAAGATCTATGAGTCATCATAGTATTGTGACATGTACCAAAAGAGAGTGCAGTACCATAAGACTTGTGTTTTTGCACAGCGGTGCATACTTCGAAAATGAATGACTTTCTTTTGAATGTCAACTTGACGTCGCATAAATAACGTCAAACTCTCCCGCACTTTGTTACATATAAGTTTTGACTTGTCAAAATTAATGTTAAATGTTGGCGTATTATATATGAATTTTGCATGCTTATAGCTTAAATATGGAAATATCTTTATCAAGTTTTGTTGTAATTGAAATACTAAAAGGCATATTTGTAAATGCGTCCTATTACTTTTGGGACATACCTCGTATTTGAGGATGTTGGATGGTGCGCCTTATGTGCTCTTTAAAACTTATTTACACGATTTCCTTTGTTAGAAAGTGTGTAGTTGTTTAAATGAGAACAATAAACTAAATATACGAGGGGTGTTCAGAAGGAAACCGGACATCACCGTAAGGAATAGTTAAACAATTTACTATTGACTTTGAACCTAATATATATCAGGTTCTGTGATCCCTCATTTATCCCATTAAAGGATCCTCTATGACCGATAGGTCTACGTCTCACGTCACTATTACATTTCCCGTAGGACTCCATTGTAACATTTATTCCCAAAACACAATGAAAAAACTAAATCTGCAACATGTGTCTGGGCTCAAATTCTTCACCGAGTCCCAGATATGCAATTATAAAGGGGAAAAAACATACACTGACCAGGTTGCGTTGTTTAATGACTTTGTGATACTTATTCATTCCCAGAGTGATAATATGTCAACTATTCGCCCACGATGCGGTTTGAAACAACAATTCTGAAATGACACAGAATTGCTCAGAAATCTGGTATCAGCATTAAAATTTTAGTGATGATTTCTAAAATACTGTCAATTTAATACAAGGTAGGAAACAATAAATCACTACAACGCAAAGCCCTGAAAAAAAAGAAGAAAAAGAGACCTAAAGTTTTATTGCTACCTCCTCCATTTGTATGTCCGGAGTACTCAAGGGAGATAATAGTGGTGTGGTGCAAATGAAAATTATTTATAAACTATTGATACATCAGCAAAAGGAATTGAGGTAAAAAGTTGAATACATTTTCTTTTCAGATTTGTCCCAAATAACTATTGATTTTGATCTAGTAACATTTGTCAAACTCTGTGATCCTTCATTTAACACATGAGAGTCCTCTATGACTGAGAGGTCTAGTCGAAGGCGCTATCAAAATAGCTTTTATGAGAATGTTTGCCAGTTACGTGCGAAAGACGGTCGTTCTATTCAGATTCATTCTGAGATCTTACTCCACTAATAAAACTGATTATTCTACACATAATATGTCATATGTTAAACCACATTTTGAAGAAATTGCTAAATTATTTGTAGATCGACCACTAATTTATTATTTCCGCGATTATATGATCATGTACTATAGCTTTCCCAGTGTAAAAACAATACACGATAAATGTTTTATACACGTGTCTGTAAGTTACCCATCCGAGACTTCACACTTCGTTTATTATAAACTATATAACACGTCATAGCTGAAGAAATAAAACAACATGATATGTTGTTGTTGGTGTTGTTTTGTTCTCTTGTGTTTTTTTTTTTCAGAGATGATCTTACTAGAAACGTTTCTATCAAATATATAGCCACGTATGAGCAATCCCAGTGGCTGGATATATTTCGAAACGTGAAGGTTTTATATCTTGACAAAACATTTCTGAAAGCTAAGTCTCCCGTCATCAACTGATTGCTGGGAACATTTTAAATGTTTGTCACTTTAATTTGGATCATAATTTAAGATAATCATTCATTTGAAAGAGGAGAGTTAGTGTGTCAGTCATAAACAAGGACTTATTTACATGTATAATTATAAACAATACAACATATTTCAACCTTGAATGGACATGAGGTACTTCATGGTCAATTTTTAATTCATACTTGTGAAACCATCCAAACAGTACATAGAAGCAAATTGTTTTTACTTAAAGACTTTAAAGCTTCAATCTTACAACAAAAAATCAACAGATGATCATGATATCAGACTGGTTCTATAAACTGTATATGGTTTCATTGCTATTGATTGTTTCACAGATAAATAACCAGACAAAACTAAGTTTACTTTTTTAGTATTTAATAAGTAAATGTTGGTGAAAAAGAAGCCTGTTCAGTAACGTTCTTAAAATCCCTTCGTGTCAGTTCTATTCAAATGATTTTAACCATTCAGTTTGTATATTATGTGACTTTAAGCGGACGAACATAACAGTTAAAGATCTGTCCGTGGATAATTTAAATCATTCTAGTATTTATCATTTAAGGATCTTTTCATTTATAAACTATTCGTACATTTTTAAATATTCTTGGTGAGTATCTAGATTACGTGTTGGTCCCTTATTTCGTCTGTCGATAGTTAAAACTGTGCATTGTGTTTCCACTGCATTCAGGTAGTTTATTACTGACAAGTTAAAACAGCATTTGATAACCATCCCTTGTCTAAATACCAAATTACAAACAGTTCAATTATAGAACTATTAGCGCAATAATATACCAGTGTAAGTAAATTAGAAGGCAAATGGTACATTTCTTCACTAATTGGGCTGTATATACAATTTTAATTGGGCTCAGGGCATCCATTCCACAGATAAGCCTGTTTTTGTTTTGGGCATTTCACCATTTACAAAATGTGTTCCAGTTTTCCAAATACCTTACAAAGGAGTGACGAATATTTTCTGAATGTCCTTAATTTATAAAATTATTTTTTTTGTTTCGATTCATTTTAATATATATATATATATATATATATATCCACAAAAATGTTAATTTTGACAAACTTGATTTAGAACAAAGCGCTTACAAATATGACATATCTGTAATCATAAATGTAGATAAAATAGTTTCAGAAGATTTATTTTAATTTGCTCAAGTTCTATTAATTGTCTTTATATTAAATCATGATAGACAGTTTGGACGACTCTAATCTAAAGGACTAATGCAACATGCAAATATCAAAACTCAAAGATTTGACAAATTGGAGGTAAAATCAATTGAAAAGCTGCAAGTAATCGTATGCTTGTCCTTATACACGTTGAAAGATAAATCGATCGAGACTCAAATAATTACAGCTATCACTAGCTGTTAGGTGAAAGTTAATGGTGTGCCGACAGTTTGCTTCGCAGCGTGATTCTCATGGAAGTGTTAAAACAATACACCGCTCTTTTGACATTTGGAATTCAGGTTTTGTGGAATGAAATGATACTGCTGCAGGCAAAGAATTCAATTTGTTTCCCTCACGTCACGTCCAAAGAACTTGTTATAGACTATTGATAAAAGTTTTGTATCGAATTCCTCTGTTTTTGCAAACTCAACATTTAAAGCTTTTGAAACTGGAAACTCACAATACACGCTGTTGACGAGTTGTCTTCATCACGTTAATTTGCATAGTATAGAAGAGATGCTTCTTTGTTTTTATATGAATGTTGCAGGTTTTTTTTACTCCGGAGATGTACCATTTGGACTTGGAACAAAACTGTTACATACCCCATGTCACGGCTCAATCTGATGGTAAACCTTTCGGCGAGATGCCATTTGGTCTTGGAAAACGATTTTCACATATTCTACAACGTCACGACTCAACCTGGTTGAAACTTTTTTAGAGAAACTTTTGACAGTTGGCGCTCAGCGAAATTTTAACCAGTTTAAAACAAATATAATATGTGTTTCCATACACTATCTTCTACGATTGGTTTCATTAATTTTATTTATCGTTTCATGTGAAATGAAACTGGAAAGAACATGTACAATTTTAACTGATATATGAAATATTTGCCCAAGGAAGGGAATTGTGCTTTTTATTAACTAATTGCCCCATGAAGGGGATTGTGATTTATGTGTATTGCTTGCCCAGTGAAGGCGATTGTTGTTGTTGAGGGCTGTCCATGTTTTATTGACGACGCCCGACAAAGTGGGCCGTGGCCAAATAATGCCAAACTTAAAATTAAAAGAAAATATTTACCATTATGTGTTGTTCTGCTTTCTCCAATATTAAATACTTGTCTCTATAATGCAACTATCTATAAATATTTATTTTTGCATAGAGGTTTGATTAATTTGTATTGCACATTAATTGAATTAAGGACGCTCTTTAAATAGGCTTTACGCGTATCAAATGTTAAATGCTTGCAATAATTTAATTACACCCAGCTAGGTTCAAATGATTAAGATCGACCCTCCTAAAATTGTGCAGCCCAAATCAGATTTGTTGTCAGCATTATATGAGTATTACATATTATTTGCCAAAAAAGGTAATGATGGCACTGTGGCCAGACAGAAAATTATATATCAATCTGAGGCATTAAAGCGCTACGGATACGTTGGGTGTAAGATATGCGAGTGTGCGTCCTAACATTTCGACATGTAACAATTCTGTTTCAAGTAGTTTAACTGAAATTGTATCATCTTTTTGCACTGCCACTTACCTTCAAATTGGCTGTTGGTGTTTGTACGTGTTAACGGAAGAGACAAAATGAGAATGTATTACTGATGCATTTATATACAACTTCCAGACTAAGGTTTCTGATTGATAACTTGCAGTTATACAGTATAATAAATAACATCATCCAGTTAGCTTCAACACCAGTCAGTATGTATATTTGCAAACTCTAGTTATGTCACCGTTGTGTCTTCATTGTGTTCCATATCATCTGAAATATATACTCTCCGGGCCTTTTATATCAATTGTAAATCGCCATTTGTTTCCCAGACGTGTTGCTGATTAGTATGAGTTATGATGATATGTAGCATTCTCAATGGACTTTTCTCTCAGTACCATGTCGAGATATTAGACATATATACGTTCATCGTTAATACGTCAATGCCATTATATTGTCATATTGAACAATGGCATTTTTCTAGCAATGCCGTGGATGTTTGATATATAAAATGTTTCCCGGCTTGTATTGTAATTTGATCAGTGGTGTTGTCTTGCACATTTGACAACAGGAAATGAATCATACAAAACACACATCCACGCTTTAGTATCGTTAAGTGAAATCGGAAATGTCTTATAGCATGATGTTCCAGACGATTGCATTTGAAATGTCATCAGAAATATTTCAAAACGTAACACAAATTGATTTTGGTTTCCGATTTCCATTTGACTGGCTGATGATGTAGAATCATAGTATTTCTAGATCAAAATGTATTTTCAAGAGGAATTATTTCTATATCGGTATAAACGTCTGTAATATAATGTTAGATTGTTTTAGAAATATATCTTATGTATTATAAACAGGAATGGTGCCATTTGAGTTGAAAATGCCTTTGCATAAAATAAAGGTTTTTAACGGTCATTACCAGTATATATACCTGCCGCCGTCAATTAAACATAACCATAGCTGATCGTTGACATCCGCCATTCAACTTCATCTTTAGAAGTAAAGGCTATTCAAATGCATTTATATTTAACTAAACCTGGCTGATATGTCCAGTACTTGGACTTTAAAATTACTTCTAACTAAACCACAGTGTCATCTGATTATCATGAAACTTTATCACAATTTCTTTTGGTGGTACTGTCTGATTTTGTGTTGTGTATCCCGTCCAAAAAATACAATACCACTGCAGTTGCTAAAATTTATAAAACATACTGATCAAGTTTCATAGGCACTACTCTTGGATAATCTAATTTGACTGATCGTTACAAAGAGTTAGCTCCTGTTGCCATTTTTGAAGTCTATAAAACGGATCCAGCTCTCACGATTGAGTCAGTTAGATGGCAATGAGTACATTGACTGGTCAATTACTGCAGGGATAGCTTGAATCAGTCACAGTTTAGTAAGCGTTGAATAGTTATGCATTGTTGGACAGTCATGGAATATCCTGCTTTTCTGATTGAGAGTAAATAGACCTGATTCGTGGGATGTCAGGTTCTGGGATAAACTATCATGTTTGTAAATGTATATTAGTATATTTTACATATCATAAGTATTCCTTATATTTATTATATTTATGTTGTTTAGTGGCTGTGTCATTTGAATGATACGTCTCCTATAGGTCATATTTTCTTATATTTCTTTTCTGGTTTATGTACGATGCATAGATTGAACAATTATTCTAAAATCACTGAAACAATATTTATATATATATTTTTTCTCTGAAATTTCGTATTTAGTATCAATCAAATTGCATGTTCATGCTTGTCAATTTTACATTTTTCCTCATATGATATCGCCGACAAAATCGCAGTTTGTATTGAATCGGGAGCGTATGTTAGTTTCTCTTAAATTGCTAAAGAAAAATAATAAAACTCTCAAACTTGGGTGCTGGATTACTATATATATATTCTAAGGCCGCCTATTGTTCAATATGGCTTCCGTTATTTTTACAATATAGTGGAATCTATATATGCGCGTATCAGGGCCAGCTTGTGCCTGTATATAACAGACAGTGTAAAGTTATCTTGTTCTATCAGCTCTCTTAATTGTTCCATATTACATATACGTCAATTGCTACTAGTACTAAAACTATGTTAGATGATTATGGAGTCACCTATATGCTTGAAAAGAATTGTTTTGTAAATCCAAAAGTATTCCCAAATATTTTTAAATAAAAAAAAATATCGACAATTTCATTCAACAATGGTTTGAATTAGTAGAAAAAAAGTTCAAAACTCGAACATTTTCAAATACCAGTTGATGTATGAGAATTATCTCAATAGTTTGCCCTCTGATCTTAGACTTTTTATTTTACACTAGACTACCTGTTAATCCTCTAAGTATACAAACTGTACGATATGACAAAAATGAAATATATTGTTTATATTGCAATTCAAAAGATATAGAAGGTGAATTTCACTTCTTATGTATATATGATAGTTTTTGGTAATTTATTACCATTTCGGTAGTTATAATTAAGTTTTAGCTAAGATCTAAATAATTTATGACCACTCGAGTAGTATAATAGTTTCAACTAATTTATGACTATTTGGGAAGTATATGACCATTATGATTATACAGTTTCTGGTAATGTATGACCATTTCGGTAATTATATGACATTTGGGCAGTAATGTGACCATAAGGTTAGTTACCGGTAAGTTTCAGCTAATGTATACCATTTGGGTAGTTAAATGACCAATTGGGTAGTTATCATATGGTTTCAGCTTATTTATAACCATTTGGGTATTAACAAATAAATTTTGGCTAATATTACCTTTTGGATATTAACAATATAGTTATGATATAGTATTAGCTAAATTATAACCATTGAGAGAGAGAGAAAAAGAGAGAGCGAGAGAGACAGAACTTTTGTGAGTTTTTTTAAAAGATGCATAAACATACTGCATGATAGCAACAGTGACCTACTGACATCTATGTCTACATTTACTCGCACATAGCAATAAAAGTCGTCGTGTATATGATTTTAATTGTAATATATCGGGAGCTTTTAATTGTAAATAGGCTAGACCTTTAACCGGAAGAAGAAAAAGAAGAAGAAGAAGAAGAAGAAGAAGATGATGAAGTTTGTCTATGGTACTTCAATCGGAACTAGTATTGCAAAATAGTGTAGCGCAGTGAACCATGTGATAACGCGGTTCCGCGTGCATCGCGGTTTCATTCCGAAGATTCCAGCAACCGCGTTATAACAAGTGTAATGTAGTTACGACCATTAAAATCATATAAAACAAAACATTTGAAACACAGATGAATTTTGTTTTATAATAAACCAAACAACCTGTGGTAAATAAATAGAAAGAAAGAAATGATCAAACAACATAGTATAACACGGGTTGCTATACTTACACTTTTGAGACGACCCCCATATAATGTGTATCTGACCAAATCGCGCGAACACTGCAAAAGAACACCGAGCAAGTGTTTTTTTAAAAAATCTAGTATTTTGAATGCATTTCATCGTTATATATAATACTTTCAATGTGGCAGGCATACTAGAAATTCTGATTTTAAAGTACATGACTGTATAAAAAATAAGAATTCGTATAACAACGAAAACATTGAAAAAAAATGACCGATTTTCACAAATGGCGAAAGAGAAAAGCACAAACATTGACGGTAGCACGAGTTCAAATCAATATTTTGAATAAGCACAGCAAGTATACTACCTTTTTAAAGTATTACAGTCTTTCTTTTATTTATTTAAAAAAATCCTAATCGAGCGTCAATCTGAAATCGTATTAATGAGACCACAATCTCAAATGTTCCATGCATTGCGGCCATATTAATCGTCTCTGACTGTTGCTATACTAATGCGTAAAAAAAATATGCTTTTACTATCGCATATATGAAGTGTTGTTGTTTTTTTTTGCTCTCTGTTTGATGTAACAAAAATCACAATAAAATCAAATTTGGATCTCTATGTCCTCTGCTATAGCAATTGCATTTTGAAACTTTTGGAACTATTTTATCGGTCGGAGGTAATGAGATCGTGGTCAACAGAATAACAAAGGTTATGAAGAAAAATTTAAATATTAGGCAATATGATCCCTGTAGAATGCTTCGCCTTCAAAAAATTTTCGTTCAATGGCAGCTCAAGCTCTATGCAATGGTTCGCAAAACTTTTATATGTCAATTTCTAGTTTTAATAGGAGGTGAGGCGTGGTACACCTTCAACAAGATTTTAAATCACCAGTTGCCGCGCGTGGGCAATTCACCGTTCCAAGACGGTATTATCTAGCCACCATATTTAATAGTTGTGTATCTTTTTAACTTTGGCTATATATTGTTTGCTAAATGTGTGTTTTTTTTGTGGATGCCCGCGGTGTGGAACTTTACCTGAAAATGGGTACATATGGGTCCTGTAAACTTCAAAACATGTTGCAGCCTACAATTGGGGGTCAAAACTCTACATTCAAACAAATTATATAGGTGTCAAAACTCTACAATTAATCTAAATAAAACTTTGGCTACACAATGGCATTACCTCTATGATTGCATTAAGAATAAAAGCCAAGATGTTCCCAGTCTGGAGTTCCAAGCCAGGAGGGGATCGAACCCCGGATTGAACAAGGGGACAAATGTCTTTATTATGTGTCCAGAAAGGAGGATCAAAGCCCTACATTGCATTATGCAAAAGAATAATGGTCAAAACTCTACATCATATGTAAAACAAGAAATGTCACTGGTAAGTATCGCATGCTCCACAAATGGTCTGTGAAAATAACGATATATTCTATAATAGATAGCTATGTATCAATGAATATCAAGACTGACGTTCCAGACAAGACACGCAATTTCTTTTTTTTTTATTTTACTTTAAAGTATGACCTTGACCTTTGTGTAACCTTGACATTGACATTTAATTTAAAGGTCTGGGTATTTCTACAGACAAATGCAGTTGACAATTCATCATGACATGTTGTTCACTTGTGTCAGGCTATTTTAAAATCCCTCCATGTAAAACAAAGTTACAGACCAGACACAGGTAAGGTTCTGGGTCTTAACGGGACAATTTGTCATATCATGAACAATTGAGCCAAGTGTTTTGGAAATCCATCCATGTATGATAAAGTTACAGACTGGACTTTAAGTCTCAAACAGACTCATAGTGTTGTCGAACAAACTCAAAGTGTGACCTTGACCTTTAATGTATGGGTGTGGGTCTTGCGTGCGATACATCTTCATGTCATTTAGCTCAATTAAGCCAAGTTAAAGACAAACTTACAGACCTGACAAGAAATATCAAACAAAATAAAAGTGTGACGTTGACCTTTGGGAAAAGGTTCTGGGTCGTGCACGAAAGAAACTTCATCATGTCATGTTGATCAACTTAGCCAAGTGTTTTGAAATCTATCCATCGGTGACAAAGTTACTGGCCGGACACGAAATCTCAGACTGAAAGTGTCGTCAAACAAATATAAATTGTGACCTTGACCATTGAAGTGGGAGTATGGGTGTTATGCGCGTCACGGCGTCATATCATGTTGATCATTTGTAGTAAGTTTTTATAAAATATATCTATGCATGACAAAGTTACAGGCCGGACACGAAATCTCACACAGACTCAAAGTGTTGCCAAACAAACTCAAAGTGTGACCTTGACCTTTGAGGTACGGGTGTGGATCATTATGTCATGCTGATGAATTGAACCAAGTGTTTTTGAAATGCATCCACAGGTGGCAAAGTTACAGGCCGGACACGAAATCTCAAGAAGACTAAAAGTGTTGCCAAACAAACTGAAAGTTTGATCTTAACCTTTGAAGCGGTAGTAATGGTGTTGCTCGCGAAACATCGTCATGTTATGTTGATCATTTGTAGCAAGTATTTATAAAATTCATCAAGTGACACGAAATCTCAAGCAAACTAAAAGTTTCGCCAATCAAAATTAATTTGTGACCCTGACCTTTGAAGTGTGTGTCTGGGTGTTACGCGCGACACGTTATTATGTTATGTTGATCATTTGTAGCAGCTATTTATGAAATCCATCTATGCACGACAAAGTTACAGGCCGGACACTAAATCTCACACAGACTCAAATACTCAAAGTGTGACCTTGACCTTTGAGTTACGGTCGCGACACTTCGTCATGTTATGTTCAATAGTTGTAGCAAGTATTAACAAAACCCATCTATGTGAAAAGATACAGACCGGACACGAAATATCGGACGGAAGGACGGACGGATGAACGGACTCTGTGATAATCATATGCAACCTCAAAAATCTTAAATAGGCTGCTCACGCAATTGGTTGCTGGTTCGATCCCAAGCCTCTCATAAAACAACTCTCGGCACTGGTTCTGCTCAAGGAAGCGGACTCAAAAGCGGTTCATATAAGCTCTAAGCTTTCATCAAAATCAAGCTTAAATGAATTAGTATAAACTAAATTAATAAGCTACCATTTCTCAAATAACAGCACCACCTTTCCCTTACTCTGTATCACTTTTACGTATTACACTGCAAAGGTGAGCAGATAGCTCCTTATAGTCCTGCATTTTTTAAAATCATAACGGTTCATTAATATCTAAGTGGAGGTTATCTGTGGCCGAGTGGTCTAAGGCGCCGTCTCAAGATCACTTACCTCTCACCGTTAAGAAAGTGAGAAAGTTTCCAGTTACTTGCAGAAGGACGTTGGTTGTACTCAGTCTGAGATCTTCCTCCACCAGTAAAACTGGATATGTCATATATAACCTGAAATGTGTTGAAAATGACGTTAATCCCCATTCCAAAAAAAAAGGTCTAAGTCTATAAAATTATTAATATTTGGTCTTTTCAGCTAAATATTCACGATCTTTACGAAGCTTTTAAATGCGTTTCAGACTATATTTCACTGAACATTCATTCTTATATAGGAGTAATTCTCACTTTTGGGATAGTAAATAGCCAAAGTAGTGCGCGTCAGAAATCCAACAATGGTAATTATGGCCCTTGGGGCAAGCCCAAGGCCAAAAAGATATCTAAAACTACTTCACATGTATACAAAAACAAAAATACAGTTATTTTATGCAAACTTTGATTTGCTTTTATTGCACATTATACAGAATAATTATCACAATTTCGGCTCCACATGAGACCAGCAATTATACAAGCTAAAACTACTTAAAATTCTCATCTGAATATCTATTTTAGTGATACTGTAAGAAAGAATTTCCCCATATTTAGGTTGGAATGACAGTATGACTGTAATATACACATATGCATATGGGAATATCTATGCATAATTGCTGCATTGAATTGCATCTTATTCATATTTATGCACCATGAACTTCAATTCAATCTACAGCCGAGTGGTCTAAGGTTCCATCTCAAGATTATTTACCTCTAAAAGACTCTCAAAAGTTAAGTTCAGTCCAAAAACTGTGTGAGACAAGTTTGTCAGATACTTGCGGAACTATGGCGATTCTACTCAGATTCATTTGGAGGTATTCCTCCATCCATTAAATTGGATTCTATACATGAATATAATATGAAACGTGATGACAATGGCATTAAACCCCACAGTTGTATTCATCTATATGCTGTATATACATATCCAAAAATTTACATGCCAAAGACCTTGCAGCAATATAACTACTCTGTAAGCTAGTCAAGGTCCATTGACAATTGGCATTGAAAAGATTAACCTCCAACAAAAGCAATTTACTCCATAATATCAAGGAATTATATAGAGAAGGAAAGGCAACTGATTGAGATTTTGTGAATGCTTGCGTATTCATGCAAACCCTCACTATACCTCATTTTCAATTAACTGAACTTCCATTCATCTCAGGAACACAAATCAAAATTCTTACACTGCAGAATGGAATTCTCATCAAAACAATACCATTCCCAGAATTTTGTGTTTAAAATTATTGAAGTACTTTTGATTACAAAATTTGTATACTGCAGATAAAATAACAACAAATTTTCATTCAAACCTCAATATCTTTAATTAAAGATCATTTTGTGTGATCAAAACATGTTTAAACATCTAACATTACATTACAACTTACAGTTAATGTAATGGAAATGAGTTGCCTGTGAGTTATGAATGATTAATTTGCCAAGTAATAAATTCTTAGTGTGCTTTTTTATCAACACTTAGTCAGGAGATGCAAGTTTCCTATCCGACTATACAAGTCCTTGATAATATAAGTTTATGTTTAAACTTATTTATTTAACTTTGATTGTGAAACAGGTTCTTATAACTAAGGCAAATCAAGATTGAAGTCTTCCTGGGTAGAACCAGTACTAAGCACATGCGGAAAAGAATCTTGCTCAAGGACACTACAAAGCTGTGGCGGAGGATCAAACCCACAATCAAGGGTTTGGTGCTCTTCCACTGGACCACGCACTCCACCTTGATAATATACATTTACATAAATAATGTACATGTACAAATATATGGTTCCAATGGAAGTATAGGTTCGTATAATTTCACCAGTAATGTACACAAGTATGATACCAACAGTAATGTACACAGGTAAAGTTCTATTGATAATGTAGAACAGTATGGTTTAATTGTACTGCTCAGGGTACCTGTTTCAGCCCAGCGTGTTTTGTATAATTTTTAATAACAGCACACTATACACCTTCTATATTATTTGTCAAAATGAATTCTTTTGGATCACAAAAAGATGATTTTGATGTGCACATTTAAATGCAAAATTTTAGTATGCATGAATTTTGAAAAAAAATCTTAAGAAATTAGGTTAAAAACTTTATATGCCTATATTGCAATACATTACACTTACCAGAAATTACTTCAAAATGTTAAAAGGCTTTCTATTTGGGCAACACAATATTTTAACTGATTTTGCCTCTTCAAAATCTCTTTTTGTTTAACTTGGTCAATTTTTAAAGTAAACATTTTTATTTACCACTTAATCAAAAAGATGTTGCTGTTATATTTTTTTAAACTCAAATTTTTTACATCGATTGTGAAGTGAAGTCCTTACAACTTAGACAAAGTATGTTCAAAAGTCTTTTTCGATAGCATGTTCTGATAAAGATTCTTGCTCATGGGCACTACACACATCCATGGCGCTCAAACTGCACACAGCCGTGGTGGAGGATCGAACCCACAATCCCCCGATACTGGTGTTGATGCCCTACCACTGGACCACTCTCCATAAAACTGCCCTGAACAAAAAAATTATTTTTGCTGTTCAAATGTGTTTATATTCTGTATGCATGATAAATTGCGTAAAAAAGCATAAGATTCAAGGAGGTAGATGTAAATTCACACAAGTTTCTGCATTTATATGAAATAGATGAGGTTTAATACCATTCTTAAAAACTGATATGTTATATACACGTACATTGTATGGCAGCCAGCCCTTATTAGTGGAAAAATGAATCTGAGTAGAACCATCATCCTCCCACAAGTAGCTGGCAAACTTTCTCACTTAAGTTTTTGGACTGTGCTTGCCTTGAATCAACAACCTCAGAGATGAGAAGTAAGAGGTCTCAAGAAGACAGCACTGTTGACCACTCGTTCACAGAGGTCTCAAGAAGACAGCACTGTTGACCACTCGTTCACAGAGGTCTCAAGAAGACAGCACTGTTGACCACTCGTTCACAGATGACTCGTAAATGAAATAAAGTCTTTATTTTACTAAAAAAACAATTTAAGGGAATCATTAAAAAATTTAGTAGAATGAAAGCGACATTGTTTATTTTGACATATTAAGCTTTTCCCAGACCTGTGAACAACCATATCCGCTCACTAAAAACACATCAAGTCATGAATAAAATGAAGATAAAATTTTTATCTGTTAAGTTCCACTGAGTGTAGGTGCAGGGTGCTGTTTATAGCTGAGGCAGAATGTGACATGATAACAGGATTTTACATGAAAAATGTAACAAATGATTCAAATAGTCCCATCAAAAATTGTGTTTGATGGGAATAACATCAAAGCAATAGAATTTGTAATCAAATTGTAAATTTGTTTTGAGAATTTGTTTGAAGATCAACTGATACATATTATAAATTGTAAACATGCATCTAATAAAGATCTCAATT
This sequence comes from Panopea generosa, assembly GCA_029582155.1. NCBI lineage: Eukaryota > Metazoa > Mollusca > Bivalvia > Adapedonta > Hiatellidae > Panopea > Panopea generosa. The sequence continues at coordinate 62,417,323 of CM055900.1, forward strand.
GGAAATTCCGTTGTTGTGATATCAATATCTCTCTTTATGATATCATTAATTTTCATTGATATTAATTTTTGTTGTTTTTGGTTTAAGGACATGTTTGTGGGGACTTAATTTCGTTGAAAACGAATTTTAGAAGAAAAAAAAGATGCATTATTTGAATTTAAGTAATTCTATTACATAATGCATTTTAATTACTGACCTGTAGTGGCAACATGGGGTAATCATGTGGAGAGGTGTCAATTAGTCTGCTCTTTGGTGTTTGATCAAACTGTTATGAAAACAATAATTGACATGAAGAGGACGTGTCACAGATTGAAAGTTTAAGTAGGTCGAGACGAACGCAAACTCACTAGTTAAAAATATTTATTCCTCGTCTACAAAAAGAAATAAAAACACAATAGCTTAATATGCTATTTTTCATTCAATACTAGAAATCTTATATCATATTTATTTATTTGCATGCATATTTTCTCTTTTAATAACAGCTACTTGAAACAATGCTGGAGAAATACTTCACGCTGACATAAATTGTGTCATCTACTATTGTAATTGACACATTCTTCTAAGATACAATCTATTTTTAACGCTTTCCATAGTGATGAAAATAATACACGCGAGTAAACATATGACCTCTGATAGTGACACGCATATTATTTGTAATGAAACAGATGGGAGTATTCAGTTACCTTATTTTAACCTAATCAGTGCACTAAATTAAAGATTTTCGAATTTAAATTTAACTTTCATTAGATCTAATAGCTAAATGTACACACTAAATAGAAGCATATAGATCTAGCTAAGAAAGGTAGAACTACGTTTTAAGTAAAATAAATGCAGTTCGGATCCAACAGAATTTTATCCTTGACATTTCATTGGTATTTAATTTCATTGTCGAGGCCCCCACAAAATCAATGAAAATTAGTACCCCATGAAAATTAATGATCAGTTTGTGTATGCAAATCATCCTACATGTATCCAGGAAGCCATTTCACAAAAAAACTTGCGATAAAAATAGGTCATACACATAAAGTAAGTATTGTTCATATTATTTTATATATTACTACAAATGAAACCAAGCTTGATTGAAAAATTTAGTTAATAGTAAATTTTCGGAAAATGTAATCGTCATTTCATGTGAATGATTATCAAAAATATTATGCATATTTGTTACTTTAAGTTTACGACTGATTTTTATCGTAAGTTTTTTTGTGAAATACAACCCAGATGTGCAGTATGTAAAGCCATTGTATACAAGTCATGGCTGACATCAGTTCTAGTGAGCTGATTGATGGCAATGCCCCATGGTCTTGTGTCCTTGGTTTGTACTGAAGCTAGGCGCTTGTCGTAGTCCAGTCTGTAGATTTACAGGTACATGTAAGTCTGGTTGTTAACAATAAATTTCTCCATATATATATATATATATATATATATATATATATATATATATATATATATATATATATTTATATATACATACATCAGCCCTATATAACTCAATGTCTTCATAGATACAATCTTGTTTATGAGATGCAGACTGAAATGCAAACACAATTTGAAAAAGCGACATAGTGAATTACATTGTTGTCTGTCAATGTATGTCCATCCAATTTTATTTCCATATGCGTCGGGACTTTTCATAGCTTTCTTCGTATCATATATCAACAAGATGTAAATGAAATCCTTCAAAAGGAATGATAACCAATTAATCCAATGGAAGTAAAAAAATCATAACATGTGTATGGTGCCTTTAACCCTGACATTAACACAGGCTTTCAAATTTCTCTGGAGGTGCAAAGAGAATCCAAAGCCGGCCAGACACGTCAGAGCTTTCTGAACAAAACATGATTTCATCCGCAAGCCAAAATCTTTATAATAACCATAATCTTTAAATAACAAATACATATTTAAATGAACATCTTTAAGAAATTGTCAAAATGTAATCAAATACAATTAGTAGATCCTGGAAGCAACAACAATTATAAGTGACCGTTTCTTGTCTAATATTCTCCGTCAACACCACCATAAAAATGCCTGAACCTTTTACTACAAATGGTGAAATGACAAGCATTATATATTCTTATATCCTTTCAATAATACAACATTTGTTAAAATGTCATATGACATTTCTCATCACAATTACGCTAGGTTTTGTTTGTTTTTGAAGCGCCATCTCCGAGGCATCGTCTTTGTAAGTAACAAATACTGCTATGTTGTTGATATTGTGTACCCCAGGCTTTCCAAAAGACACAGATAAAGGAATGCTACGTAATTCTCTTGCGGACAATTTAAACTGTTTCAATGTCTGCCCAACCCAGGAAAACCCACTGCTTGTGCTCTCCATAGTTGGCACAGTTTCTTGAAACTCATTTAGCCTGAAATAAATGAAGAAGAACATGAGACTTTAGTTTTGATGTTTTGAATATTAAAACAAAAATATACAGTATGAGCCTGGATTGATTAAAAATTTGAAGTAGATTTTATTTAACTGACACAAGACACATGGTATGATACCCCACCCAGTCACATTATACTGACACCGGGCCGACCAGACATAGAACTCTCATCTAAATACTGAGCATCAAGCGAGGAAGCTTCAAGTACCATTTTTAAAGTCTTTGGTATGACCCGGCCGAGGATTGAGCATGGAACAAAGTATCACAACTCAGATCGTGTTCGTTGTGCCATATAATATCCATGTAGTAGTGTGAAACACATTAACGAAAGTTAATCCAATACCATTTGGTAGTTTTGGAGTTAAGTCAATGAGCTGTAGATACAGCTCGGATACTAAATATTTTGTTACATTATGTAAAAGTAAACGAAAATGAAAGTTAACAAGCAAATTCAGTGAATTTATGTCCCCTGCTTTTTTCAAATGATCTGATTCAGGCATTCTTAAGTTATTGCACAGAAACTCCCAAAAATACAATTTTTCACAAATTAAATGGGCACAACTGTAGAACGACAAATGCCACAACCCCTAAAATCAAACTTAGCCTGTGTTTTGTCATTATAAACAATGTATTAAAAAAAATATTTTTTTATTTGATTCAGGCATTCTTAAGTTATTGCATGAAAACCAAAGTGTGATGGAAGGACAGACAGACCCAAATTAGTGTCTCCCGCTTTTCGTAAAGTGTGGAACAACAAGTCCCTATATATGTGTGCCTCCAGCTCTACCACACCAGGGGCATGAAAATTATAACATAATTTAATAAATTGATTGATTGAATATTTAGCATCATTTTTATGCCATCGAGGGCTAACAGACGATCAGTTAACCTAACCACTGTTTCCTGGGATTAACCAGTACTCGAGCACACCCCATCTCCGCAAGTAACTGATAACTTTCCCACTTGAATCAGTGGTGAGAGACGAATGATAATGAGACACAATGTCGTATATCAATCATCACGGAGACTGTTGCCGGGTGGGGGATTCGAACTCACGACCCCTGGATTGATAGTCAGACGCGTAACCCACTGAGCTAATCGGGCCCGGCTAATTTAATAAACAAAATACATGTAGCTTGTACTTTTTTTTTAAAACTCATAGTTAATTGGTAAAGTATAAAGTACAAATCTGATCTTTACTAAAATTCTCAGAATATTCTGAGCTCAGTCACCACAGCGGTGGTCTAGAGGTAGTGCATCCACCTTGTATGTGGAAGGCCATGGGTTCAATCCCCAGCCGGGAGACACCAAAGACTTCAAAAATAGAACTAGAAGGTTCCTCATTTAGCTCTCAGCATTTAGAAAATAGTTTTAGGTCTGGTTGGCCTGGTCTCATTATAATGTGACTGGGTGGGGTATCATACCATGTGTCTGTGGCATGATACTCCAGTGTGGCAAGTGAGCCAAAATAAATTAGTATAAATGAAAAACAATACCTTTGTTGAGCTTTGCTAGTATCAACCAGAACAGTGATATCTGCATAGGCATTGTTCTTAAGTACTAAAGTCACTGGCACACTACATATTCTGGAAACAAACACAAAACATCATGTACAGTTATATTGTTACAACAAGACTGGCTTCTCCTTCACCAAAACACTTAAGTACATGTACATGAATATACTTATATACTTAATAACTTAAATCTAAGAAAAGCATCTCAATGAACATGATTTTAGACTGGCTCCAGTAAAAATGCATATGACTTCTTTGTTATTGATTAAATAATGAATAAATAACAAATCTAAATTCAAATAAGAATAATGTTTGCATTTAAAATGTTGCAGGGACAAAGCTTATGCATACCAATGTAACTAATAACAGATACATAAATTATACATCAAATAGTGATACTAAATTTGTTCAGAAATAATATTGGTAATAGAAATTGAAATTTAAGTTTGAGTTCATACTGAGTTCAATATGTTTTGTGAATACAGTGCCAGGAGTGCATAGTCAATTCAAAAAGTTTTGTGAAAACAGCATCAGGAGTGAATACTCAATTTGAGAAGATTTGTGAACACAGCACCAGGAGTGAATACTCAATTGGAGAAATTTGTGAATAGAGCACAAGGAGTGAATACTCAATTGGAAAAGTTTTGTCAATACAGCACAAGGGGTGAATACTCAAATGGAGAAGTTTTGTGAATACAGTTCCAGGAGTGAATACTCAATTGGAGAAGTTTTGTGAATACAGCACCAGGAGTGAATACTCAATTTGAGAAGATTTGTGAATACAGCACAAGGAGTGAATACTCATTTGGAGAAGTTTTGTGAATACAGCACCAGGAGTTAATACTCAATTTGAGAAGATTTGTGAATACAGCACAAGGGGTGAATACTCAATTGGAGAAGTTTTGTGAATACAGTGCCAGGAGTGAATACTCAATTAGAGAAGTTTTGTGAATACAGCACCAGGAGTGAATACTCATTTGGAGAAGTTTTGTGAATACAGCACCAGGAGTTAATACTCAATTTGAGAAGATTTGTGAATACAGCACAAGGGGTGAATACTCAATTGGAGAAGTTTTGTGAATACAGCACCAGGAGTGAATACTCAATTGGAGAAGTTTTGTGAATATAGCACAAGGGGTGAATACTCAAATGGAGAAGTTTTGTGAATACAGCATCAGGAGTGAATACTCAATTGGAGAAGATTTGTGAATACAGCAACAGGAGTGAATACTCAATTTGAGAAGATTTGTGAATACAGCACAAGGAGTGAATACTCAATTGGAGAAGTTTTGTGAATACAGCACAAGGGGTGAATACTCAATTGGGGAAGTTTTGTGAATACAGTGCCAGGAGTGAATTCTCAATTGGAGAAGTTTTGTGAATACAGCACCAGGAGTGAATACTCAATTGGAGAAGATTTGTGAACAGCACCAGGAGTGAATACTCAATTGGAAAAGTTTTGTGAATACAGTGCCAGGAGTGAATACTCAATTGGAGAAGTTTTGTGAATACAGCTCCAGGAGTGAATACTCAATTGGAGAAGTTTTGTGAATACAGCACCAGGAGTGAATACTCAATTGGAGAAGTTTTGTGAATACAGCACAAGGAGTGAATACTCAATTGGAGAAGATCTGTGAATACTGCACCATGGGTGAATACTCAATTTGAGAAGATTTGTGAATACTGCACCATGGGTGAATACTCAATTGGAGAAGTTTTGTGAATACAGCACCAGGAGTGAATACTCAATTGGAGAAGTTTTGTGAATACAGCACCAGAAGTGAATACTCAATTGGAGAAGTTTTGTGAATATAGCACAAGGGGTGAATACTCAAATGGAGAAGTTTTGTGATTACAGCATCAGGAGTGAATACTCAATTGGAGAAGATTTGTGAATACAGCAACAGGAGTGAATACTCAATTTGAGAAGATTTGTGAATACAGCACAAGGAGTGAATACTCAATTGGAGAAGTTTTGTGAATACAGCACAAGGGGTGAATACTCAATTGGGGAAGTTTTGTGAATACAGTGCCAGGAGTGAATTCTCAATTGGAGAAGTTTTGTGAATACAGCACCAGGAGTGAATACTCAATTGGAGAAGATTTGTGAACAGCACCAGGAGTGAATACTCAATTGGAAAAGTTTTGTGAATACAGTGCCAGGAGTGAATACTCAATTGGAGAAGTTTTGTGAATACAGCTCCAGGAGTGAATACTCAATTGGAGAAGTTTTGTGAATACAGCACCAGGAGTGAATACTCAATTGGAGAAGTTTTGTGAATACAGCACAAGGAGTGAATACTCAATTGGAGAAGATCTGTGAATACTGCACCATGGGTGAATACTCAATTTGAGAAGATTTGTGAATACTGCACCATGGGTGAATACTCAATTGGAGAAGTTTTGTGAATACAGCACCAGGAGTGAATACTCAATTGGAGAAGTTTTGTGAATACAGCACCAGAAGTGAATACTCAATTGGAGAAGTTTTGTGAATATAGCACAAGGGGTGAATACTCAAATGGAGAAGTTTTGTGATTACAGCATCAGGAGTGAATACTCAATTGGAGAAGATTTGTGAATACAGCAACAGGAGTGAATACTCAATTTGAGAAGATTTGTGAATACAGCACAAGGAGTGAATACTCAATTGGAGAACTTTTGTGAATACAGCACAAGGGGTGAATACTCAATTGGGGAAGTTTTGTGAATACAGTGCCAGGAGTGAATACTCAATTGGAGAAGTTTTGTGAATACAGCACCAGGAGTGAATACTCAATTGGAGAAGATTTGTGAACAGCACCAGGAGTGAATACTCAATTGGAAAAGTTTTGTGAATACAGTGCCAGGAGTGAATACTCAATTGGAGAAGTTTTGTGAATACAGCTCCAGGAGTGAATACTCAATTGGAGAAGTTTTGTGAATACAGCACCAGGAGTGAATACTCAATTGGAGAAGTTTTGTGAATACAGCACAAGGAGTGAATACTCAATTGGAGAAGATCTGTGAATACTGCACCATGGGTGAATACTCAATTTGAGAAGATTTGTGAATACTGCACCATGGGTGAATACTCAATTGGAGAAGTTTTGTGAATACAGCACCAGGAGTGAATACTCAATTGGAGAAGATTTGTGAATACTGCACAAGGAGTGAATACTCAATTGGAGAAGATTTGTGAATACAGTGCCAGGAGTGAATACTCAATTGGAGAAGTTTTGTGAATACAGCACAAAGGGTGAATACTCAATTGGAGAAGTTTTGTGAATACAGTTCCAGGAGTGAATACTCAATTTGAGAAGATTTGTGAATACAGCATCAGGAGTGAATACTCAATTGGAGAAGTTCTGTGAATACAGCACAAGGAATGAATACTCAATTGGAGAAGATCTGTGAATACAGCACCAGGAGTGAATACTCAATTGGAGAAGTTTTGTGAATACAGCACCAGGAGTGAATACTCAATTGGAGAAGTTTTGTGAATACAGCACCAGGCGTGAATACTCAATTTGAGAAGATTTGTGAATACTGCACCATGGGTGAATACTCAATTGGAGAAGTTTTGTGAATACAGCACCAGGAGTGAATACTCAATTGGAGAAGTTTTGTGAATACAGCACAAGGAGTGAATACTCAATTGGAGAAGATTTGTGAATACTGCACCATGGGTGAATACTCAATTTGAGAAGATTTGTGAACACTGTACCATGGGTGAATACTCAATTTGGAGAAGTTTTGTGAATACAGCACAAGGAGTGAATACTCAATTGGAGAAGATTTGTGAATACAGGGCCAAGTCTAAGAGGTATTTGAATGAATATATCAATGAACTATTTTTAACTACTTTGTCTCCTGTTTCACCATATATATATGTAAACACTGGGTTAAGTGTAACAAACCCGGTACAGAATTTCATTCCGGTGCCTTACGTAAACACCAGGTTAAGTGTTACAAACCCGGTAAACGATTTCATTCTGATGCCTTATGTTAACACGGGGTTAAGTGTAATAAACCTGGTACAGGATTTGGTTCCAGTGCCTTATGTTTATACTGGGTTAAGTGTAACAAACCCAGTACGGTATTTTGTTCCGGTGCCTAATGTTAACACCAGGTTAAGTGTAACAAACTCGGTACGAGATTTTGTTCCTATGCATCATGTTAATACCGGGTTAAGTGTAACAAACCCAGTACATGATTTCGTTCCAGTGCCTTATTGAAACACCAGGTTAAGTGTATCAAACCTGGTACAGAATTTCGTTCAGGTGCCTTATGTTAACACCTGGTTAAGTGTAACAAACCCAGTACCGGATTTCCTTCCGGTTCCTTATGTAAACACCGGGTAAAGTGTAACAAACCTGGTACAGGATTTCCTTCCGGTGCCTGACGGGTGAACATAAGGCGATCGCGAAATGTAGCTTGAGACAAAGTCTCAGGTGACCTAACAAGGCACTTTTAGAATCATTGGTAATGTGTTCAGTGTTCTAGAAGTGCATTTCTCTATATGTAGAACAGTGTAAAATTAATTGTTGTGCAAGTCATATATATATCTTGATATAACCTCATGCAACTCTTAAAACGATTTCCAAGAATTTTCAATATCTGTTTGCTTTGTAAAAAAAGGCCCAAATGGTGAGATTGGAGACCAGCTAGGTTCAAAAACTTTCCAAATGTGAAGAAGTTTGCCAGTAACTTTCAGAACGATGATGGCTCTACTCAAGATTTATTCTGAGATCTTCCTTCATCAATAAAACTGGATATGCCATATGGCATATAGAATTTGCCATGTTTTGCAAATGGCATTAAACCCCATTACAAACAAACAACCAACAAAAAATCTATGGGTAAATGCTGTTGTTAGCATTGATAGATATCTGACAATGGAAAATGTGTGATAAATCCTATGCAACCCTCAGTCAGAATGATGCTTACATGCATAAAACAGATCTGTTAGAAAATGAATTTTTTGTCTCACTTTTTTTATTGTACATATTAAAGTGTTAGCTGATGAAGAAGTCTGCAGTACTCAGATATAACTAATGAATATTCTGTCTATCCATCACACATGCATTCACAAACAGCTTTTTAGTAAATGATTGTAATCACTTGCATTTTGAATTTCCATATTTTCCATAATCCTAAAGGATAATTTGCATGTCTGACAGAAACGGTTGACTTTCTCAAGCCTTACCTCAACATTCAAACTATGAACATGCAAGTTTCTATTTGTCATCCTGTCCGTGATGGTTGATATACAATTATCATTCGTCTTTCACCACTAACTCAAGTGGGAAAATTATCAGTTACTTGCAGAGATAGGGTGTGCTCGAGTACTAGTTAACCTTCCAGGATCCCAGGAAACAGTGGATAGGTTAACTGATGATCTGTTAGCCCTCGATGGCATAAAATGATGTTAAATATTCAATCAATAAATCAATATTCAATCAATTGTCATCCTGTCACAATGAATATTTATAATGAAATATATTCAAACAAATATTTACTTGGTTACAATCAGACAAACATTTTCACTGGTATTTTACATAACGTTGATCTGGACATGCAATTCAAATTCCTACATAACCAACCCACTTTAAAAATTGAAATACTGTATATTTAAAGTAGTGCATATTCTTTAAAACCTGTATTAATGATACAGTATGTACTGGCTAGATTCTCTGTGGCTGAACAGACTAAAATACTGTGGTTGCATGTTTAGCCTAGCTTGGTTGAAATGTGAAAAACGTTTCAATCACTTGTGGAATCATTTTTCTCTGATTCTATCCGAGTTGGAACCAATAAAACTGCATGCCATACTGTGTTTCACCGATTGTGATGAAAATGATGGTCTAAACCCCATTGGCAAGTAACAATCTTTGCTAAGTGGGAGCATAATGCATACCTGCACTTGGCGAAGCAGTTTTCAACATCAGTTTGGTGCTGTAGAGTATATGTCACAAGCTGAGTTATCACTTCGAATGCAGGCTTTTTATTTTCTTCAATCTCCTCATCCTTCGTAAACTTGATCGGTGGTCTTTCCTTTGGGACCTGTATATTATAATCATGATAGTTTCTTTTACATATAAATGCATTCTGAAAAAACATATTCTTTAATCTGTAAAAAGTTTAATCTTCTGCCAAAAAATACTTTCATTGTACAAAAAACTTTATTTTTTCATAAAATCTTGAAATTTTAACGCAGCCAAAGAAATAAAAACATTAAGAGTACCAGAATAGAATAAATCTAAAGCAACAAATTTAATATCCTAAATCAACCCTTACTACTTTAACTGGACATAATAACATTCCTACCGACAAAATGGTTACAAAATTTTCCAAATCAATTGCTGAAACTAGTATTTAGTTGTAGCTGTAAAACAATTAGGAATAATTACCATAACAAATGGATAAGATGTAAATATAGTGTCAGGCTTGTCCACCTTCACATGGTGCTGTCCTACACAGGTACTCACTGTACCATCCTGATCTACAACATGAGCCTGAAAATATATGTATCACATGTATGTGTGTATATATACACACAACATGAGCCTGAAAATATATGTATTATATATATGTGTGTGTATATACACACACAACATGAGCCTAAAAATATATGCATCACACATATGTGCATATATAAACACAACATGAGCTTGAAAATACATGTATCACATATATGTGTATATATACACATAACATGAGCCATGTATCACATGTATGTATGTATATATACACACAACATGAGCCTGAAAATATATGTATTATATATATGTGTGTGTATATACACACACACATGAGCCTAAAAATATATGCATCACACATGTGCATATATAAACACAACATGAGCTTGAAAATACATGTATCACATATATGTGTATATATACACACAACATGAGCCTAAAAATATATGTATTATATATATGTGTGTGTATTTACACACACAACATGAGCCTAAAAATATATGCATCACACATATGTGCATATATAAACACAACATGAGCTTGAAAATACATGTATCACATATCTGTGTATATATACACACAACATGAGCCTGAAAATATATGTATCACATATATGTGTGTATATACACACAACATGAGCCTGAAAATATATGTATCACATGTATGTGTGTATATACACACAACATGAGCTTGAAAATATATGTATCATATATATGTGTGTATATATATACACAACATGAGCCTGAAAATATATGTATCACATATATGTGTGTGTATATATAGACAACATGAGCCATGTATCACATATACATGTATGTGTGTGTATATATATATATATATATATATATATATACAACATGAGCCTGAAAATATATGTATCACATATATGTGTGTGTATATACACAACATGAGCCATGTATCACATATATGTGTGTATATATACACACACAACATGAGCCTGAAAATGTATGTACATGTATTACATATATGTATATATACACACACAACATGAGCCTGAAAATATATGAATCACATATATGTGTATATATACACACAACATGAGCCGAGACAATGTTGCTGAGAAGCCTTTCAGGCATCACGAATATTAAACAGGCCAAATGTTTTTCATCACCTGATGAAAACTCAAAATTTGGCTTTTAATTCTTAAATAAACAACATAAGCCTGGAATATACATCAACACATATTTGTCATTATTATTTCTGTCATGTACAAGGTGTTATTCAGAAGTTCATGGATTTAATAAAATCCATATTTATGCAAGTAAATAGCTATATTTTTCACAACTTAAATATTGGTTTATTTGTCATCAATGTAAAGTGTTTAGGTATTTTTCTTATGTCAGTAATAATGTTATGGTATCAATTGCAACATACATACAGGATGAGTGCCGCAGCTCAAAACATTTCGACAGATAAATATGTGAAATATAACAATCGTTTTCCTGTAAAATGTGAAAAATCACTAAGTCTACTGAGATCCTTTTAAAGAAAATGTAAAAGTTTGTAAAAGTGCTTTACCTGCCACAGTATGATCAGAGTGATGTCCAGGTCTATGGCACTGTTCAGACAATTAAAATCTCTTGCACTTTCCTCCTTTATCTCGGCAGATGGGAAATTTTGGTTCTGGAATGTGTCTTCATCGAGGGACTTCAACTTCACTCGAGATCGTTTGTAGAATTCTGAGCATGGAGACTGATTGCTGAGTATCTGTAAATGACTAAACAAGTGAAAACTGGGAACTCATTGATTACTGAGTACATGTATGTGTAAACATTAAATAAGTGAAAACTAGGAACTCTTTGACTGCTTAGTATCTGTAAACACTAAATAAATGAAAACTAGGAACTCATTGATTGCTGAGTATCTGTAAACACTACACAAGTGAAAACTCACTGATTGCTGAGTATCTGTAAACACTAAACATTCAAGTGAAAACTCACTGATTGCTGAGTATCTGTAAACACTAAACAAGTGAAAACTCACTGATTGCTGAGTATCTGTAAACACTAAACAAGTGAAAACTAGGAACTCACTGATTGCTGAGTATCTGTAAACACTAAATAAGTGCAAACTAGGAACTCACTAATTGCTGAATATCTTTAACCACTTAATAAGAGATAAGAAGAAACTCACCAATTGCTGAATATATTTAAACAATAAATTAGTGAAAACTAAGAACTCACCGATCGTTGAGTATCTTTAAACACTAAATAAGTGAAAACTAGAAACTCACTGATTGCTAATTAGCAATAAACAACTATGACTTTATAAAGTGTTTGATCCCTAACTCAGTACTGATTCTACCCAGGAAATGGACTACATGTTTATATACACATGTATATATGTATTACCTTGGTTGAGTTTAACGGGAGATCTGTGAAGTTCACAGTGTTGGCACTGAGGGTTGAGGTGTCTATATTTGGAAGAAGCTGTGCTTTGAGACATACTTGGAGTATCTCTCTACTGCCTATACGAATATCTGAAATGTCAAAATCCAGCCATTTAAATTGGTATTACATGTATCTATACAAATATCTGAAATGTCAAAATGCAGCGATTTAAAATTTGGTATTTTTTTATGATGGGTGGCATATACTACTACTACACCATTCATGTACAACTTCATAAAATAATTTTCTGGCGATTGGTTTGTTTATCTGGTCGAAATTCATGTTCCACGAGTATAAGACTCTTTCATGGGTATCCGGATGAGAAAGAAAATTCCCATCAATACTTCACTGTTCAAACTGGAACCAAGTTCCCTACCAATACAGAGACACCGAGGACTGGAATCAATTGTATTGTGATAATTATTTTACTTGCATACCACTATGGTATTCATATTTTTTAAAACCAATATGATTAATTTCCCATTTCCCAGGGTGAGATAGAAATATCTCAAACCAGTAAAATGTTAGATATACCATAACTATGTGAGAAAATGACTTGAATAAACATGCAGGTATTTAGTACACCATTCTAAACTTTATGCAACTGTCTAATTTCATTTTATCTTAATACTTAATACATGTAATGCTGTGAAACCAAGGCCTGCTCTCCACAGGTTTGTTTGTTTTGTTAAGATATCTAGCATCATGTTTATGCCATCGAGGGCTAACAGACAATTAGTTAACCCAACCACTCTTTCCTGGGATCCTGGAACGTTAACCTGTATTCAGAACCCATTTCCACAAGTAACAAATAAACTTTTCCTGCTTGAATCAGTAGTGAGAGACAAATGATAATAAGACACCATGTCTTTTATCAATCATCACAGAGACTATGGCCAAATGAGTAAACTTATGCCCCATTATTTGTTAGTCGGTTGCGCTACTGAATGAGTTGACTGGATCCGGTGCTCTCCGGAAACGTATAAGAAATGTATGTATTAAGCACAGAAGATGTGTGGGCAGACAGGACGGGGATGTCTCAACATCTCCATGAGCAGTAAACTACATGCCCTTATTGTTTATACTGATTACCTGTCTCGGTATGCTGGGACAAACACTTCATAGTCCACTGTTGACTGGCACACGATATCTGTCGTATCTGGATCTCACGTACGTGGGTCTTCTGTAAGTGGGACTGTGAATAAATCAAGGTGCATACAATAAGTCAACGACAAACAGAAAAGACCCAAACAGACTTTCTAAGTCATAAAATGGGTAAAGTGATTCTGTTGTTTGTCAATGGGGTTGAACACCATTTCGACACATGACAGGTTATATCGGACATCCAGTTTTGTTGGGGGAAGGTCCTCCGTGGCCGAGTGTTCTCCGGCGGTGCCATCTAATGGCCACTTACTTCTCACACCTGAGGTCACGGATTCAAGCCCAGCTTGGTCTAAAACCTCTATGTGAGAAAGTTTGTCATGTACTTGTGGAAGGATGGTGGTTTTACTCTGATTCATTCTGAGGTCTTCCTCCACAAATAAAACTGGATATGCTTGTATAATCATTTGTTGAAAATGGTGTTAAACCCCATGCAGAAAACTTTGTCATATTCAGTTTATGAAGCAAACTGTGTTCAGACACAGCATTGAGAGGCAAATGCTCCAGAGACAGCACCTTAGATCACCCAGACAAGGAGGACTCCAGACCCATGGGGACTTGTGGATAATCCGCTGGTATAAACTTGTAAGGGGAGATACATGTATTATGTCCACTTTTCTTTCAATCTCTGTAAACATTTCTTCAACATGATATACTGGTTCAACATTAAACCAACTTTTCAGCTTTTATCAATTTTAAACAGATGCTTGTAGGTATTTATTTCTTTTTGCAGGCATCATTCACACCCAGTTTTAGTCTATTCATTTGTTTAAAACTTATGTTATTGAGCGGAAACCATTGCGCTAATTAAAATAACAATTAACTTGACACCAGTGACACAATAACAATCCCAAAAAAGTTACCTACTATTAGGTACCAAGTTTCATTCCAGTATCTCATTTCTTCCTTTAGAATTTTTTTTTATTTTTGATACCAGTGACCCTGCATACAATCCTAACCTTAATCTTTATATAAGCTACCACTGTATGAATCTTCATTCAAATAGATAATTCCTATCTTAAGTTACTGGGCAAAAAACATTTTTTTTACTTTTAGTTACAGTGACCTTGACCTTAATCCCAGTGACCTTATTTACAATCCCAGCCTCCATCTTGATAGAAGTTGCCTTTATACAAATAGCTCAATCCTAGCATAAGTTATTGAATGAAAACCATTTTTCTGTTTTTAATGACAGTAGCCCTGACAATGAACCTAGTGACCCAATCCTTTGTCTTAATATAAGTTATCTATGTACAAAGTTTCATTCAAATAGCTCATTCCTATCTAAAGTTACATGTATTACAGAAACCATCAGTTTGGCGCCCGCCTGTCCACACTCCAAATGACATCCAGCATTCTAATAACCAGCTTATTTTCAAAAATAATTTACGAGAAAATTGTCATAATCGTAAACTGACAATTATTCATTATAGTTTTAATATTCATCCAAATGAACCAAAATCTCAACATACGTGTACAACAAAGAAATTGTCAAAAATTGTTTTGTGAAATGCAGCTCTGGTTTTGAAAAACTTGGTTAAAATTTGAGTTTGATATTTCCTTGGATTTTTTTTTCAATTGATAAAAGCAGATGAAATTAAAAATATATTGGACTTTTATTAAAAAATGTCCATAAATGTGCAAAATAAAGACACATTGATTAATCAATATTAGATTTGTCAACAACTGACTCTCAGCATTAAATTCCCAATTTTATGCAGCACATAAAAACTTGTTATGTCTTTTCTCTCTTTTTCTTATCATCTACTTTAACCCTTTACTTCATATAGACGCCTTTGGGTACCTCTAATATAGGCGCATTTAAACACCTCTAATATAGGTGCCTTTGGACACCTCTAATATAGGCACCTTTGGACACCTCTAATATAGGCGCCTTTGGACACCTCTAATATAGACGCCTTTGGACACCTCTAATATAGGCGCCATTAGACACCTCTAATATAGACGCCTTTGGGTACCTCTAATATAGGCACCTTTGGACGCCTCTAATATAGGCACCTTTGGACACCTCTAATATAGGCGCATTTGGACACCTCTAATATAGGCGCATTTGGACACCTCTAATTTAGAAGGCTTTTGAATTATTGGGTGAATTATGTTTATATTAATTGATAGAGTGGAAAACAGTGCAGGAAGTGTTCAGATTGCTTGTTGCGAGCAATCTGAACTCTTCCTGCACTGTTTTCAAAGGCCTTTTATGATTGGTGCGGGTAAACGCGTATCTATGGAGTAAAGGGTTAATTATTTTTTCTTTTACTTATCTCTTCATTTCTTTGATTGTTGGTTTACATCCTACTGAATGTTATAATTGCCATCTTTATTCTAATGTTATTTGTATATTGAAAGGGGAGGGCCGTTACTAGTGTTGCTAGAACTTGTGGCCCAACCCGTTAGCTACGTGAATTATGCATTAAAATATGTTTAAACCAATCATTTTGAGAATAGGGTAAAGTGAAAATACATTAAAATTGTCATGTGTATCTCTTTTGGTTAAACATTCTTCCTACAACTTTAAATATAAATGCTGTATTACTAAGATAAAACAGGTACCTGACTAAGATTCTCCATCTCACAAGCTATCAAAGATTGTCCAATATCTTCCGACTTGTCAGAGTTGGTATATCTGCATGCCTTCTGTGCCACGGCCCGCACACTCAGGGACTCTAATGTATTGACTAGAACTGTGTGACGTAACAACCGATGTCTGTAATGTACAAAATCATATATTGTTCACATTTGTTTAAAGTAGGTGTACACACTTGTAGAAGATTTAACTACAATAATTTCCGAGCAACACTGTGTAGGATACCAAAATATCATAATATGTACAGCTCACAATGTGATTTGAATGCACTGTTATTCATTGTGACACAAATGCTTCATGAGTTTTTTCTAATGAAGTAAATGCAAAATGTTGTTATTATTAAGTTATGGTACAAAATGTTTCAACTAATATTAACTGAAATCCAGGACTATTCAATTTTCTGTCAAGTTTATACTGAAATGAAGCATATATGTATTGCTAAAAGACAAAACTGGACATTAAGTAAGAACTATATTTGTGAATGGTCTAAAGCCGTTTTGAACACATGACAGGTTATCTATGGCATATCCTGTTTTATTGGTGGAGGATAAAGACCCAATAATGAATCTAAGAAGAACCAACATCCTATCTCAAGTACATGTAACTGACAAACTTTCTCACATAACTGTTTTGGACTTAATTGTGTTTGAACCTCAACCATAGCAAGTAAGTGAATTTGAGAAGCACCCAAGAACATTTGACCAAGGAGGAGGAGGACCAACATGCAAACCTCAACATGGAGACAACTGTTGAGTGACTCTAAAACCAGGTCATTTACTTTTGCTCTTGGTTTCAACACTTTAGCTACTTTCTGATTAAACATATTTGCACGGAGCAGTGATTCAGTGGATAGGATGTTAATCGCTCATGCCAGATTGCACGGTTCTACCCGAGGTCTATTACTAACAGCATAGCCAGGATTATTAACTCAGACGGTAGCGTGTCTGGTTATCAATCCAGGGGCGCGAGTTTAAATCCCCGTCTGGCCATAGCCACCATGATGATTGATATACGACATTTCGTCTAATTATCATTTGTCTCTCACTGCTGATTCAAGTGGGAAAGTTAACAGTTACTTGCAGAAATGGACATACTCTGGAGTACTGGTTAATCTTCTGGGAAAGAGTGTTAAAGTAAACCGGTCGTCTGTTAGTCCTCGATGGCATAAAAATGATACCAAATACTCAATCAACCTATCAATTAATACCATTGAGTCTCTGTACTTGTTTTTCCAAGAACTCAGAACTTATTTTGCAACTGAGCTGAAATAAATTAAATATAAAGCAAATCTATTTTATATGATACATACCTGTTTTTCTCCAATTTCTGTGCTGACTCGTAGTAAAAGAGAAAGTCAACTTCATGAATGCCTCCAATATCATTGCCCCTTATCCACATTGGCACAGACATGGTAGATTTTGTGAGTAGAACTCCTCCAGGAATGTCAATATTGGTGACATAATCCAACATACACACATCACCATCAACTGTCAAAGATTTACACGCAGACGCCTGACTTGAAGCAACACTTTCCGCACGATATATGTCTGAAAAATTTGGTTTCTCCGAATGCACACCAAATGTGAAGAACTTAGGATTGTTTGATGCCACTTTAAGTTTGTGCAAGGGACTGGAGCCCGTGTTTGTGAAATTAAGCATAACCGGATGAACTTCACCACAAAGTAGTGTCTTTGGAAAGTTTACAAATGAAGCCTGTAAGAGAGAAAGTAGTACAATGTATCTCTTTACACAATAATTAGTTCTTAATGTAACAAATGTATAAATAATGAGAAGAGAGGCAGTAAGTTAAAATAAGAGCTGCCTTAAAACAACTTAACTGTAGTTAAACATCTTAAGTTAAACTAGAAATGCGCCATAGGACACCGATGCCCAAGCAGTTTGTTAGTGAATTTTTTAAAAAAATAAATTGAAAAGGGGCTACAACTCCTGTAACATTTTACTGACATTTTATCAACCTTGACCTGTATTTTATATACAGCTACATTATAGCCTACATACCATATAAAATTGACCTCCTTAGGCACAGCGGCAGACAAAACAATCAAATGTTATTGCCACAAAGTGTATTTCACAGCTTAGTCAGCATGATAAGGGTATTTAATACGTCTGATAGAAAATATCTGGACCGATTTTTTTACTAAATTTTGAAATGAAAACCGGTTTTAAACAGTAGAAATCAGTCCAAAAACGACAAACCATTGATTTTAGATGCCCTGGCTACATACCATATATCAATTAAATTTAAAGATCCTTTCAGAAATTTCAATAACTTCTGAAAGGATCTCTGAATTTAATTGAATTTAATCCAAAACCAGTTTGACTGACGGATGGACAAGGGTAACAATTAAAGCCCCACCTACAACTATTTTTCGAATGATGTGTGCATAAAAGTCCACTTAACACAGAATGTCAGATTTTCTTATAATTTTCTTCTTCATTTTTAATCCATTCTTTTGGGTTATTAAGCTTATATTTTCAATGAATAGTAAGATAAGATACAAATTTCTTTCACAACCGATAAGAATATCTGCATTTTTTATCGCGGTTAGATACTGTATTTCTATCTCACCCTAGGGCAAGGATAAAATTCTCACGCTATGACGTTTAGACTCATTTATGACATAATGTATAAAAAAATATATGACATCAATTATATAATATAATGTCTTAAAAATGATCGTTGTGAAAAATATAATGATAAATTAAGTTAAAATAATCATTTAATACATTTGCTATGCAAGAAAAAGAATCGTTCATGTCTTTTTCGGTTATAATGTTGATCAATCCCCCCACTCCCACTCCCCTAGATTTCTCATAGAAACATGTTAATACCATCACTGGCATGATATATTAGGTAGAGCATTACTTAACGAATATGAGCCTGGGAGAACAGTGCAACTGGTCTATTCACTATTTCAGAAAACAACAATTAATACCACTGAAACCCATCATTAGAAAAAAGACACACATGAATCGCCTGTACACATGACACAATGGCTACCTGTAAGCTTTTATCTACTTAGGACTACCTATAACTTTACCCATGACAGGACAACCTGCAAGCTTACCTGTCACAATGACCACCTGCAAACTAACCTGTTACACTGACTACCAATAAGCTAACCTGTAAGATTGACTACCAATAAGCTTACCTATAACATTGACCACCTGTAAACCTACCTGTAAGACTGACTATCTATAATCTTACTTATAAAATTGACCACCTGTAAGTTTACCTGTAATATTGACAACCTATAAGCTTACCTGTAACATTAAACACCTGTAAGTTTTCCTGTAACATTGAACACGTGTAAGATTACCTGTAACATTGACTACCTATACACTTACCTGCAACACTGGCATTTCTTGCTGTATAGTCAGGTCCAGTCTTCTGTCCGGACCATACACCTTATAAGCCATCTCATCTTTCTTGTTATTCAGTCTGGGTCCTTGCACCTCGAGCCGCTGTTTGCCACGGACATAAACAGTGCTCACATAACTTGCTTTAGGACCAACTGTGTTCCCCAGAGGGCCCCCAGGTCCTTGTGATGGGGCCATAAATGTTGTGGATGAACTCCCAAGGTCATAAGTTATTCCATAAATCCGTAGATCTCCCATCTGCTGTGGTGTGAGTGTCAACTGTACCTGCATGTCAACAAATGCTTGATTGTATTAATGAAATTCAAACATGCATGTACATATATATAATTAATTTCTCGTCACATCATTTGTAGGATTTAATTAAAACCTTCAATTTTATTTCAATCCAACATCAAAAAAAGACAAAAACTGCTTTTATTTGGTATGTATATTTGGTAAAGTACTCAGATTCAGGTTCAGGTTTTCGATTGGTGGGAAGTGGGGTGGGGTTAGTGGGATTGCATTACCCTTTTAATTTTTTCATCAACATTTTAATTAAGATCATATTGTAATTTAACTACTCTGTTAGTCTAGTAAAGATTGGCAAACGTCTATGTGAGAGTGCACAAACTAAAATGTTATTTACTTTACATTGATTGTGACAAAAATTTACAGCTTAAAGTCTTCTTGGGTAGAACCAGTACAACGCATTACACATTAGCGGGTGCATAAAAATAGTGAAACCTGTGGTTGGAATATCCCTATATTTTCAAACTCACACTTTTTACATCAATTGCAAAACAAGTTATTACAACTTTAATAGACGAATCACACTCAAAGTCTTTGAGGTTAGAACCAGTACTAAGCATATGCAGATAAAGTACATGTAGCTCTATCTCAATTCTGTATTACTTACCGGCAGTCTGTCATTTCCCTGAAGCACTATTTCGTTAATCACCTGGCCATGTACAATTTCGTCTGCCAAATTGTTCTATACAAGAAATGAAAGAAAATTGCAATAGTCATGTTTTTTATGAAAAAGCCAGTTTAAAAATTTAATTTAAAATTTTAAATATTAAAGGTAGTGAGTGTACCAGAAAAATTTGCAATTATATCTAAATGAAATTAAATCTATATTTGTAAAACTACAATACAAATGATTAGGAATTTCAAAATGTGACAAAAAATAACAATTTAATAAGAGTTATTTTCAACAAATGACAGATTACACGTCACATATCCAGTTTTATTGGTGAAGGACGGCTCCTGGATGGATCTACAGCATACAGCTTGAACCTAAACTTTTACATAAGAGTTTTAAGCCCAATTTCTCCTTTTCATTCTGATATTTCTTGCAATTGAATATACCACAAGAATAAGCATAAAACTTGAAATATGACATTGATTGACTTGAAAAAAGGTTTTTGCCAATGCTAATGCTCAAATTGACGTACCACCTTTTTATATACAGTCCAACCTTTTTTAAGCAACCACTCAAGGGAAAAAGCAAAACTGACCCCTTAAGGCAGGTGACTGCTTAAAACAGGTTGATAACTAAAATTTAAAAAATGCTTATAGAAAATATGGCTGTTTAAGACAAATGGTTGCTTAATAGAGGTGACCACTAACACAGGTTTGACTGTACATTATTCTTTTACTTAAAATTCTGCGAACAAAATTATCAGGAGTAATTTTGTCTTTTTTTTTTATTTTTATTCATAAGAAGTAAAAATATTGTTCCTACCTTTGCAGATATCATTTGTTCATTTGTTATTGGCTGTGGCTTCTCGTGACTGGCTATAGTTGGTAGGAAGCTCCAGAGCAACATCACATCAGTCAGTGTCAAGGTCACCTTGAGGGGATTAACCAGGTACAACTCGATCGTAATTGGCTCTGAAATGTGCACCACATTCATTATTGCTCATATTTGTAGTAGTCTGTTGATATGTATATAATTAAGGTCTTTCTTTAAGTAAATCATTATGACAATAATTGACTTCTGACTATATGCACATACAATAATACAAAATAAATGATTTCAATACAATAGCCATTTCAATAACTTTCAACTTCATAAAACGTCACTTTTTTTTCTAGTTTTTAAGATATATTTTGCAAATATTTACTTCTCTTAGGTTCTCTGTTTCAGTTTGATAGCCTTTACACATGGAAGAATTTTTTTAATTGAATATTCATGATCAAGCTAGTCGTGTTTGGCTCTCAAGAGAAATAAATAGCTGTTTTATCAAATATACAATGTACAAGAATTCACGATGAGTAAAAAGGAAAACATCGTACAAACTCTTCTTTCAAGTACAAGCGCTCTATACCATACAAATGATAATTTACGCTTTAATTAATATTTAAAGAAATTTTATATACAATTCTTCATTTCCTACTGCATGGCAAATAATGCAACTTCAGTTACTGGTAGTATTTCAGTAAATATTTCTTTTCTTGAGGTCTCAGTGCTTAAAAATTACCTCCCCTTAGTGATGATAGCAAGATTCTTGTACCCAAGAAATTAGAGCTGTGTAAATTGTTTGGGAATTTGTTTTGGTCATGTTTCTTTGTACGAATGAGAACATTAGAACATTTTTCAATCCAAGTTTGGATGACAGTTAGTTCTGTTGGATACACAACACTTTGGCCAAAATACCAGAAATGTAGGGGTGTCATTAAATTATTTGAAAATGAGAAAAAGCAATCTGGTCAACTCCATTATTTTTTTACATATTCGGACCAACAGAGATCTCTGGAAACACTTTTAGAACCATTGATAATAATTATGTTCAGTCTTCCGGAAGTGTATTCCTCTATAATGCTGAACAGTGCAAATCATATCATATCTACATACATGTATGTATATCATTCAAACAAACAGTACAATCCCCTCTCGTTCTTTACAATTTCTGAACATTGATCTACTCATACCATAAAGATCAGATTACTAAACAGTTAAAATTATCTTGCATCAAATTCAAATAAACAAATTAATCACCTCTGACAAATGCTACTGGACTGAGTTTGTTGTCAGTTTTATTTGTGTGTAATTGAAGGGATGGCCTAAACATAGGCGGTATGCTTCCTCCATTGGCCTCAGATACCAGCATCTCTTCTAGTTTTAGCCAGCGTGAATTCCGACCTTCTGGATGATCAAACCAAACACCCGTGGCAAATACCTTGTCACCTACAATAAAATTTACAATAAGCTTTCAAAAATTTACATATTTAAATTTTAACATAGAAACGTTTTGACATAATTTTGCTTCTCCTTATGAACTTGTCCTTTTTATGTTATTTATCACCGGTATTAGAGCATATTACATAATTATGTTAATCTTTCTGTATTCATTATTCTCATCATTGAGAATCATTTTAACAAGGTCAGAATATATCCACATGATTACATATAAAACAAGAGCTGTCGAAGGACAGTTTGCTCGCCTCTTTAGAAACTTGTTTCAAAATGGTTCTTTTTACACCAAAGTTTCTAAATACAACAAGAGCTGACTGATGACAGAGCACCATACTATAATATAAAGTACATCTCAAAATGCACTGCACAGTATGACTAGTAGTTAATGAGAAAAGATTACTGTAACACTTTAACTAAAAACCAAGGTCAAGACTGACTCCGATGACAGGTGAGTTCTTGTAATTTCTTCCCTTTCCTTCTAAAGTTGAGAAAATAACAGGCAAACTCAAGATGATCATGATCCGCTAATATTAGGCAGAAAAATCCATTTCTAATGTAAAAGACATACTTACAGTGCATGGAAACAATATAATAACAATTTAATAACAGTTTTTTGAACATACAGCATTTTTCATAGAATTTACATATCACGTAATGAGCTCTTTAGTACCATGCACATTGAATCGCAATCTCTGCTAATTATTTCAGACTAACACAACTTTCACCTGTATTAATATTATTATTTTAATTAGATAAAGATTAAGTAACCTGTTTGCTTGAACTGTTGCTGTTTTTTAACCTTTAATATTTCAGGCGGTCAACACACTTAATCATCATTTCTGGGATCAATTAGGCAGTTAAACACTACTATACTCCCCTTATCACTGCAAGTCATCAACATAACTACTTCCCCACATATTCAGTGGTTGAGACTCGTGGCCATAGAATAAAGTTCATAACCAATCATTACCTGCCCTGGATTGACAGTCTGATATGTTACTGAGAAAGATTAAATAAGAGGCAAGAATGATGACAATGTCAACTTTGCCATTTTTTTATTGAGTCAATCATTATAACTCTACTGAAAACAACTATTTTCCTTTAGGCAAAATTATCAAATACATGTACCTTGCGACGACTGCGGTTTAGACCCCAGGAGTACTTTGGTTGCGTTATTATCAAGGGATGGCAGTGGTAGCTCTGGTAGTGTGTTGAGCTGTAGCCCGGTCTCCTCCACTTCCTGCATCAACAGTTGCTGAAATCCAAAACGAAATATACAATGTCTATACATATCGAAAAAAAATAAACAAATTTATGCCACAGTTGCATAAACATACATGCACTGTGTGGACTTATCTTAAACTTTGACAATTTTAACTGGGGGCGGGGTATGATTTTCTTTTACGGACACTCTACTCCCTGGTTCTTCTTTTTTGCATATATGGATGACTTGGTCCCTACACATCCCGGTCCCTTGATTTGCAAAATCTTCAATCCATTGCTTATGTAAGGAAAATTCATATCATATACTTATGAACAAATTTAACATCTCGGTTCTTGAAAGGAAACCTTTTGAAATTTCATGATTTTGACTTCTCATTAATTAACAGCAACTTGTACAGGTTCTACCTAAGAAACGGACTCGAAAGTGATGCACAAAATTTCTGAGTTTATATCCTATACACATAAACTTATATGAATCAAACCATTATGAATGTGTTAAATAACTTACCCTGTAAAAATAACTTACCCTGTAAACAAAGAGATATTCCCTTAAGAAAGCATTCTGTTGCATGGAAGACTGTTTACTGCTCTCTGTAAGTAGATGCTTGAACGCTGCAGTCGCATTCTCCAGCTGTTTTAAGTTGTGCGACTGGCGACCAATAGTAAAGTTGATATGATCCTATGTACACAAAACACAGTATATTTCGGAGACGAAAAATTCTTTATTACTACGTAAATTGAAGAAAACAACATTACAAATCATCGCTGTCTAATAGACACTCAATTAAAACCTACCCATTCTTTCCTGTGATCCTAGAATGTTAACCAGTACTCAAGTACACTGTTGTGTTTAAACATACAGCTTAATGTTAAACAAGAGCTATTGATAAGACAGCACACTCCACTATTCGAATATTTGTCACCAAAGTACACTTTTGAATGAGACTGATGACAAATCTAAGCAAACAATAGTTATCTAACTTACTAAATTGAATAGGTCTTACTTATAACTGCAATACCTTGCATGAAGTTTCAATTTAATACATGCAGTGGCTGCGGAATTACAGAATTTCTAAGTAAAACAACGGTCAAAATCTGCAAAAAAAACTGAAAGGAATTATCCCACTTGATTAATTTAGCTGGCTACAAAACCATATGTAAAGTTTCAATCAAATACACTGAGTGGTTGGTGAGATATGGACTAGATTGTACTAGCATGTAAAACTTTAACAATAATTTCTAAGTCAAACAATGGCAATAATTTGTATACATGTATATTCATTCAAGAGTTATCTAACTTAGGTTTGTAGTAGGTTTGATGACTGGGAAGTCTTGTGTAAAGTTTCAATCAAATACATTGAATGATTGGTGAGATATGGACATAATGATACTTGCATGCAATACTTTAACTGTTTTTTTTAAGTCAAACAAGGGCAATAATTTGCATTATATTCACACAAGAGTTATTTAACTTAATTATTGTAATAGGTTTGATGACTGGGAAGTCTTGTGTGAAGTTTCAAGACAATACATGCAATGGTTACTTAGATAGGGACTTGCATGCAAAACTTTAACCAAGGTATGATGCCGACGCAGACATCGATGCCCAGGTGAGTAGAATAGCTCTCTTTATTCTTCAAATAATTGAGCTAATAATGCTCACTTGACCTTTGACCCACAGATATTATGGTGCTTTGGGTTTTAATAGACAGCTTAATGTTTAATAATGCATATTTGACATTTGACCCACTTCTCTAACATCCAAATCAAATGAATTTCCAACTGTTTCTGATTAATAAGTAATATTTGGATAATACATGCGGTGTCAATGGTCAGTATAGTGGACTTGACCCTATGACCTATTCACACATAATGAAGCATATCATTAAAAATTGTAGGTCAAGTATTCAAAATTTCCATTCATGTTTGATCATGTATAAAAGATGTATAGAAATAACTGAACTATTCTGTTCTCAAGAAACCAGCATTAAGTCCAATGAATAAATTATTTTAATTTTGTTACCTCTGCTAGTGACCAGTTTTTTCCTTTGTATATCTGCAACGCCTGGCTGTAAGCTCTGAGGGCATGCTTTCTCTGAAATGGTATGCTTCATGTATCATTGTGAAAATGAGAAATAACAAGAATAATTACTTCTGGTATGCTATTGTTATTTTGGATAGCAGCTTTTAGGTCAGACATTAAAAAGAAGGAAATAGAACCAAGGATACAAAATGTAACTGATGACTTTCTATGTAAAATAAGGTTCGACTCTTCCATTCTAATTTTTTTCCAAAAAAAATACTCTTTTTTATTTTACAAAGCTGAAATAAAAATGTGCTCGTAAAAATTGGTGCTGATAAAAATGTACAATAAGTATGTAAAAACGGTGGGGTTTTTTTTCAAAAAAAAGATATAACTTCTCTAAAATACATCTTTCTGGTAAAATCCTATAAAAGTTTTGTTTCTTTTAAAATAAATAGTCTTATTCTACACAAGTAATTTCTCTATACCCATCAGCAGTAGGAAATCATAATCTCCATCATGAAAATATTCCAAACCAAATTAAATAAATGTAAATCTAGGACCTTTTTACAATAATTTTCCTATTGTCACTCCAAAGGAGTATAACTCAGTAGAAAAGAGACGTATATCAACTTACCTGTCCTGACTTGCTGAATCTGTGGCCAGCTAGAATCATATGGAATGAGAATTTCCTCACCATGGGGTTCTTCATGTTGATAAAACAATGGGCAGCTTGTTCCAACAACAGAGCACTGCGTAAATCTGACTCCTGATGAGGAAGGAATAAGAGTGATTGTTAATGTTCGGGGCTGAATGTCGGAATCAATTTGTTAGTGTAAATTTTGAAGTATTTTTATATTGTGGGGGATAAACACCTAGATTATATAACAGTTGAACAGTCTTTTTAGTGGTAAATAAAAATATTGCATTTTCAAAAGTGAGTATTTTTTTAAATATCCCAAAAAGCTGCTTTTGGAAGACAATACTTTTTAAAATGTTTGTTAAATTTCATAACATATGGCCTATTTAGAAAGCAGATTTGTTTTCACAGCTTTTTATATAAATCAGAAGTCACTGCAATGTCTGAATGTTTGCTGTTTTGCCAACACTAAATTTGCATGGATTTTTGCCCAAGGAAAACATTTTTATTTACCACTAAGAAAGGGTTTAATTTCTGGTTCCTAATTTATAAATGTGCATATGCCATTTATAATGTATCACTACTAGCCGAAGGTTGTATGACTGAAACATGCTCCCCCAAACAGTAGTGTTACTATTTCCATGTCAGATAACAACTTGTCCCTGGCTGACATTATAAGGAATCACTTGATAGGAAACCATGCGCTACCAGAAACATACCTCACTCATCATCTTTATAAACTGCATGGCAGCATCTTTGTACATAATTCTGTTTTTCAGTGCTTCAGTACTCACTAATGTAGCCCGTACAGCATACGGAACGTTCCTAAAACATAAACATAATTCATATTATGTTCCATGAAGAAATTAGCCATACAACTGATATAACTGAAGCCTTTCCAATAAATTGGATATAAAGTTCTTACCATGTAATAACTTAACCGTTCATGCAAAAATTAGTCATGTAACTGAAGCACTGGCACTACATGTACATCCTACCCCATAACTGGCACATACATGTATAAAATCTATTACAAGTCATGTGGAAAAATAAATCATTCAATGTATGCATCTTTTTAACCACATAATTGGTCATGTGAAGAAAATATATTTTCTGTTTCAGCAGCAGCTTTCTGATACAGACTCTACAATGTTTGAGAAGCTAATTAAATGTGTTTAGAATGTATTCTAAACACAATTAAATTGAACTGAAAAAATGTCAAAATTGTAAATGTGTATATAAATGGAAATTTGCATAATTTATGAATGCTAAACAACCATGAAACGCATTTGAAATGCATAATTTCAAAAACATTTTTTTGCATACTTAAAGGATGTGTTACCCCTGTCTATCCATTGGTTCAAATGTCCAAGGAAATAATTGTTTCTAATCAATGACTCTGAAAGGATGGTTCAAATGTCCAGGGAAATAATTGTTTCTAATCAATGACTCTGAAAGGATAGTTCAAATGTCCAGGTAAATAATTGTTTCTAATCAATGACTCTGAAAGGATCTAAGTTTTTAATTACTATTTCTTGTGTGTATGTATCTACATAATTAAATAACACCAGTCAAGTTTGATATTTAACAATGACAGTCATTTTTTACGGGTAAAATTATGTTTCTGATCAATAGTAACCACAGCATTGGTCTGGTGGTAGAGAATCCACTAACATGCAAAAGATAATGGGTTGATTCCCAGCCAGGTCATTACAAACACTTGAAAAATGGTATTAGAAGCTTCTTTGCTTGGCACTTAGCATTTAGACTAAGAGAATAGTTCAAGGTCAGGATGGCCCAGTTTCAGTATAATGTGACTGGGTGGGTATCATACCATGTGTCTGCGGCATGATACTCCACTGTGGCAGCACTTAGAACACTGTCTCAAGTAGACACCATCACCATATAAATGAAAAATTGTTAAAAGCGGCACTAAACACCATTTAACCATAGTTACCAAACAACCAACCAATCAATAGTGGTGGCATTCATGTTGACAGACAAATTTCTTGTTTTTATTGAAAATATACTATATATTAATTAATATTGACTTCCTAGAACATTATGGAATCCAGAGACCAAATGGTGTGGAGGACTTCCAATGGCTGCATCAACTTAATTACATAAGAACAAGTATTCATGCATATCATAATTAATAAATACATAATGATATAACAATACAATCATGCAACACACTTTCACAACATTATTAACTATTTTTTTCACTGAGAAAACATAAAATTGATTCTCTAATCGGAAGCCATGACAGTTTGTATCACATCTGGTTGACATATTTATACTGGTGTATGTGACACCACTATGAATATATAAACAATAAAAAAAACTATAATTGTCTGTTAGAGATGGCTCAAGTTACACCAGACAGGTAGAACAAATATAGAGATATAGAATATAATCTGAAAGACCATGCACGTACTTGCATGACTGTAAATAAGTGGTGATGGCTGACTCCATGTAGTGGTACGGGTATGTCCGTTGACTCTGGTTACCCAACATGAATATAGCTAAAGATGCCATTTCCTACAAACAGAAGTTGTTGAAAATGTCAACAAGAAAATGTAATTGTCAATATCACCTGTCATGGAGTATTTTACTAAGGTTTTCTGAAACTTGAAAATAAAATTTTCTTCACAGCAAAAGGCACTACTAGAACACTACGTTTTAGAATTATGTTATTGTTTCCATGGTTACAGAACAAATATTGAAAATGAAAATTCCCTCATAACAAAAGACACTATAAGATCCTGCAAAAAAAGTTTATCTTATTTTACATGTATGTCATCATTCGTAACATTTTCTTTTTTGGAGTTAGATTGTTTATCAAAGTATAAAGATTATCAGTTAGCAATCATTTGTTTTTATTAAGAAAGAAAGTGAATGTCACCAAATAGTGTTTATAAATCATCCATGCCCTCTTTGCACTTTTATTGCTTTTTTATATTACTCAAGGGCATTAGATAAATTAGACATAACATGAATAACTGTGTACTTTTTATGTTAAAAACCTATTTAAATAAATGCTCTAACAGTTGATTTATTATTTTCTTTAAATTCAGTATATACATGTAATCTGTCTGCAAATATCTTTCAAGAACGACTGGTAAGTTTACAAGTGAAAGTTAGCAAATCTGATTGGACATGGACGAGTTTCCTTGCTGAAAAGCCTGAATTTACTGCTGAATCTAAATGGCAAAGTGAATACAGGATATTCTCATTAATACATTAAGGAGAAAATAGTATCGAAAGTGTCTTACATAATTATCAGATCACTGCAAAGTTCAAAATGTATAAGAAACATGCAAAGATTAGAAAAATTACAAAATGGAAAGTAATTCTGTCAAAAAACAATCAAAGTTTTGCACCTGCACACCACCTCATGTGATTTTTACAATTGTTTCAACAAATCGTCCTCCATACTTTCCAAGATTGCGAATGAGAGGATGGCCAAAATGCCAACTACATGTGTCTTCTCCCACAAATTCTTAATAAGAAGCAAATTGTACTTTATTGCACTAATCCGGCTATATGAGTAAATTCCTACTTACCAATGCTCCAGCAAAGTGTAACCAGGCATGGTCATTGTTGAAGTCTCGCTTTGCTGTGTGATATGTCTGATAGGCAAAATCATACAATTGGAAGAGAAACGCAATATCTGCAAGACGTCTCATTTGGAGCTCTGGAGCATCCTTTGAATACCTGGTCAAAAAGAACATTTAACATTAAAAATAATTAAAGAAAAATAACTGTACAAAATAATCTATGGACAGGAATGGGACAACAATGTGTGCAAATAAAATTCATACTGATACCCTCAGTTTGTTCAAAATCAGATGATAAATGTAGGAGTAGTCCAGACAAGAAAGCATGATGTGCAGACAGACAGACAGATGGACAGGGGAATTTCTACATGATCACCACACAAAATTAATGGCAGGGGCATAAATACACAGTACTGAATGTCAAAGAAACATCTGTGTGAAAACATCACATGTGTAGCTGATTGTCTAATGAAATTGTATAAAAACAGGTATATGAAATACAAACAGCAACAATATATATACATGTAATGTTCCAGTACATAAA
Source organism: Panopea generosa (assembly GCA_029582155.1). Taxonomy (NCBI): domain Eukaryota; kingdom Metazoa; phylum Mollusca; class Bivalvia; order Adapedonta; family Hiatellidae; genus Panopea; species Panopea generosa. The sequence goes on from CM055900.1 coordinate 62,448,436, forward strand.
TGATTGTCCACTCCCCATCTGGTGGCAATCTAATATATTCAATAAAGACAAAAATAGCATATGTTCAACATACATGTATCTTGAAGCAAGGCACATGTACATGAAACAGTATCAACATCTGGTAAAGAAATTCTGGGTTTTTAAAAATAAAAGTCATATCAAATCAGGAAAATAATGAGAGGATCAAAATAGACTTAACAGTCATATTCAAATGTAGCAGTAAAATTAATGTACATACACAACAGTGGTAGCAGTGTTGGAAGCTTGACTAGTTTTACTCGTGTTTCCTCGGAACCATTTCTTGGCGGTACCAACAATTGACTTCCCTATACCCGTTCTTGATGTTAACTGAAAAATAGTCACTCTTATTACAACATCTTGGTACAAGGAGTCTCCTTCAGTATGGTGTTAATCATAGCTTTTATCAATTTTTAATCATATCAAGATGGTGGCATCTGCTCGAGATGGTATCTGAAGATCTTGCGGCACATAAACATGTATGGTATAACACCCCATCCAGTCGCACTATAGCAACACCAGGTTGACCATTCCTAGAAATAACGGTCTTTTGTGTTAAGCAACCACTGATGACAAAAATCAATACATCATACTGTAAATCATAGTACATGTAGCATGGAACAGGAAATAGTCTGACTGATAAACTGATATTAATTACAGGCCCTTTGGCTTAATTATTTTATTGATTCATTTTATTAAAAAACTGTCTGGTAAAACATATTTGCAAAATGTATGACCAAGGCATACACTACTGACACAAACTTATAGAGAGTAAGTAAACACCGACTATTCAAGGGACACACAGTTTTGATTGATTGATTGACTATATAGCATCATTTTTATGCCATCGAGTGATAACAGACAACCAGTTAGCCTAACCACTGTTTATTGGGATCCTGAAAGGTTAATCATTACTTGAGCACACCACATCTCCGCAATTAACTGATAACTTCCCCACTTAAATCAGTGGTGAGAGACAAATGATAATTAGACACAATGTTGTATATCAATCATAACGGAGACTGTCGCTGGGCAGGGATTGTGACACATAGTAATGTTGAAATTGTCTTATATTGATGTTCACTTCACACATTAAATCAATCTTTACACTATTTAAAGAAAATAAACATGTAAACAAGTTTTTTTTCCATTCTCTGGAAATAAGCCTTCGGGCTTTATGGACAATCCAAGATTAATACACTATTATGTATAAAGTCCAATGTTGCATAAATTGTATATTTCTTTGAGATTTGCCATTCATTTCATTTAAGTTACCATAGTTTTCATAGAATATTTTATTGTGGTAGATCAGTAACTTTTTTACATTGGATTTTGCCATAATTATAAAATTACCGTTTTCTCATTTATCTTTTTTTTACTTGTAATTGAGTATATATATTTAATGTAACCTGAATGTGTGTTTAAAACCTGAATAAACATTAATCAATCAACTATATAACTGGTGCAGAAATCCTATGTTTCACTCATCTAACCTAGGGCTAAAGGAAGTATATCCAAATAAAATCTCTACAAATATCTAAAACAAATATATATCTTTTTAAGATGGATGCAAATTATCTCATTAACATGAAGAATTAAAATACAAATTATTTATATATTTTAATCAGAGTGGCAAAACTATATTCCCATTCTAAAAATAAATAGCACACTACTATTGCTTGATGACCTTCACCTCATCATTTTAACTTTTTCTAAAATAAAACAAATTTTACAATATGTGACCAATTTGAAGTAAAAATGAAATCATGGAACTCATTTGATATATCACAAAATATGCTTGAAACATGAAATTTATTTTAGTCTAACCAGGCTCATGGGTCAAGTTAGGAAACCCCTTTTCAATATATTATTTTGGTATATTTAAATAGATATACTAATGATACCATGGGATCAGTTAATATATACAATAAAAAATTTGAAAAATCATGATATACTTCAAGTATATTTAGACAATTTCATATTTGCATTTAACTTGCTCACAGAAATGTTCCTGATTACACCTGAATTTACACCTGCAATCCCCATTTCAACAGCACTTCCAGAGTCATTTTAAGAATTTGGGGATGAACATGAAAAGCTCACTAAGCAAAAAGTCAATCTTTGCTGCTAAGATAGAATGAAATTGAAAGAAATGTATTATTTCCAAACATGAAAAATGGTCAAAAACATTTTTAGCTAAATTTAAAATCGACAGAAAAATACTAACAGGAACAATGTTGTTTATAGATTACAAGTAATGATTTTAATGATTTCAACTTCACTGTAAATGCTTAAGTGATATAGAATTCTTTCTTGTTGCTGGCTTAATATTTGCTCACCAAATCATTCAATGTCCTCATCTGTCTCTCAGCCCAAGGTATCAGTGCTCGAACAGCAAACTCATGTATGAATATTCTCACTCTATCTTGATCACTGGCTGTCAGGCACAATCCATGACCAGTTTGGTGGCGCAACTTGTCCGATTGTAAAGATGATGATTTTGACATGCTTAACTGGACACTGTTAAGGGAGTTGGATGACCCCTGGTAGTCTGACACGTAGTAATCTGTGTTGGGGCTGTCCACAGGACTGGTGTCAGACAGGGCCAGTGGGTGGTCTATTACATTGTTGCTCAGTGGTCCCATACCATCAGCTTTTAAAAATAAAATAAATCATAATAAAATACTACCAGATCTAGCAAAATAAAAAAACAAGAGTTGTCAGAAGACAACAAAGCTCGCCTCTGAGTGTCTTAGTCCAAAAAGGGCCATAACTGTGCCAAAATGCAATCCAGAATTATGGTTTTTGTCTATGTGTGTTCCATTGATGATTGTGAACACACATGTGAAGATTCATTCACATCCAATGAGTGGTTGCATAGATATCTTAAAACTTAAACGCAAAAGTTTAACCTGGGTGTCTACAGATCACGACGCCGACGACGTCATGGCAATAGCTCTACTTGAACTTTGTCCCGGCGAGCTAACAACAAATCATATGTATACACTTGTCGAACAACAAAATAATTTACAATACATTGTTTGACAAATTTCAAATGAAATTTTAAGAAAGTACTTCCACGTCCAGTTCTACCATAACCCTTTACTTCATAGATACGCGTTTTCCCTGCACCAATCACAGAAGGCCTTTGAAAACAGTGCAGGAACAGTTCAGATTGCTCGTAACAAGCAATCTGAACACTTCCTGCACTGTTTTCCGCTCTGTCAGTTAATGTAAACATAATTCACCCAATAATTCAAAAGCTTTCTATAGCAGAGGTGTCCAAAGGTTTCTATATTAGAGGTGTCCAAAGGCGTGTATTTGAAGTAAAGGGATAACCCACATCCAAACGTATTGAGAATTTATCTAAAATCAACACCACACATACAAATCTGAAATGCTAATGAGTAGTGTAAAAAGTAATGAAAAATCGAACCTTCGCTGCTGTGAGCATTTCCATCTAAAGACAGTGATATGTTGCCACTGTCCGGTGTGCCCTCCACTAGTCTGCTAGGGAAGGCAGAATCATCAGTCATGCTGCCCCCTGCTGCATCGTACTCCACACCATCCTGTGAACATAAATATACATGCACCTTATATACTGACATCCATTAAGCCACTGCCATATGAGCACACCAGTTACGATTATATTCATTTAACCATTTAGATATTTTGTTTTGAAATTGAATTTATTTATGTAGAAAACTCTCTTACTCACACACAAAATGTAAAAACATGAATGTTCATTGTATATTGACATCATTTCACAAGAACTATAGAAACAGGCACTTTGTGCAAAAGAAAAATATGATTAATACATGTAATATATAGTGTACAAGTTTACCTGGATAAACAAATTAATGTATTACCCAGGGTTCAACACTAACTGTTTTTCTTTTGGATCCCACAGTAATTCCTACTTTATACAACTGGGAGCCCTCTTAAAAATCATAAATCCTGTCAAGAGTAGTATTATAATTTCTCTTCTTTGCTGAGCTAGTAATATAACGCCACCATCCAAGGTGCTTATAAAAATTGTAGTATATCAAATGTGCTATAAAATATAATTTTCAATTTGTTTATGTATTATATTCTTCCTGAATCCTTCTTTTATATGACAATATTTTGATTTAATAACCCTATACATGTATTATGTTTTATGATAAAACTTAAACAAAAATGAGCAGGGGGTCCTATCTGAACCCCGAATACCCAGAAACTGTCTGAAAATCGGATATCCTTAGAATCCCAAAACACTGTTACCAGTGCTCCAGATAAGCACTATTTGGGGGTATTTAAGCATTGGAGTTTCTGAATAAATCATAAAAATTAAAAGTAAGTGATAAAATAAGACTTGGATATTGGCAATTTCAGTGTTGACTGGTTAATTTCAAATAGAAATTTTATTAAAATATTCCTTTTTCCCATTACATTTTTGATAATAAGCATTGTCAACAAATTTAAGGAGTATAAATTTTCATTTGAAAAAAGGCTAACATGTATCAGGTGTACAGCTATTACAGTCCTAAGATGGTATTAATAATCAGTTGTTGATTAATGGTTTTTAACATCTTATTAATATTACATTGTATAAATCGGCTAATTTTTTCATGACTAGCAGCAGTCACAGTTTAACTGTTACTCTACTGACTGTGAAGCACGAGGCTCAGTGGTAAACATCAGACCCGTGATCAGAGGGTCGGGGTTCCAATCTCAGCCAAGGCTATGTGTGGTGTCCTTGAGCAAGACACTTTTTCCGCATATATGCTAAGTACTGGTCCTACCCAGGAAGACTTCCATTTTGATTTGTATAAGTTGTAATATCTTGTTTCACTATCAAAGTTAAATAAACAAGACAGTGGAATATTGCAAGCAATACATAAGTCCCCTACCAGTTTTGTTAACATTCACTTAGTGTTTTAAAGGACTTGTTTCTGTTTATTAAAGGATCTACAATGATGTCCTTATTTCTCTCTATCCACCTGCACAGTTTCACAAAAGTAGCTTGGATACATTTTGTGGTATCACAGGATCCAGATTGTATCTGTATTTTTACTCATTTTGTTGCCATAGCAACCCCAATTTTTGTCTGAATGAAAAAATAAAATGACCTGCATTTTCTCCTAATTCTATCCACATGCAAAGTTTCACAAACCTAGGTTTGATACTTATTGAGTAATATTTCTGGATGATGGAGTGTTTTATTGCTATAGCAACCACAATAATTTTTACCTGGCAAAAAAAATAAAATGACCTGCATTGTCTCCTTATTGCCCTCTATCCATATACAAAGTTTCATGAACCTAGCTAAGATACTTTTAAGTAATCTTTCCAGATGGACGCTGGATGGACGGTAAACCTCCAGTAGTGGACTAATAAGTTAAACTAGACTACTCACTGCTGAATCTGCGGTTTTATTGAGGAACTGTCCCCATGGATCTGGAAGATTAGAATCAACCGTCATGGTTTCCACAGCAGTAAGTGAGCGTGAGTTTATCTGGAGAAGGTGGCAGCTCTGATGACCGAATGACGACTTCATGCTCTGGTAGATCGCTTCTGCCCTGTAACATGTACAATCATGTCCTTAATATATAAACAGTGATTTATATTGTAGAAAAAGATTTCTGCTCTACAACATGTACAAACAATGATGTCCTGCACTGACAGAGCCAAATTTATAAACAGTGACTCATATTTTGGAGTTCACTTCTACCCTTCAACATGTAGATTTTTTTTAAAATTAATTTTAATACCATAGCACACCTGGGGTTATAATATAGCAGCTAGATATGTGGCTGGAAGAAGATCTCGGACTTTGGACATGGAACTGAGTAGACCCACAATCCTTCTGATTGTAAGTGATACATTTCTTCACACCATAGCACATCTGGGGTTATATTATTGCAGCTAGATGTGTGGCTGGAAGAAGAAGATCTTGGACTGTGGACATGAAACTGAGTAGACCCACCATCCTTCTGATTGTAAGTGATACATTTCTTCACATCATAGCACATCTGGGGTTATATTATAGCAGCTAGATATGTGGCTGGAAGAAGAAGATCTCGGACTGTGAACATGGAACTGTGTAGACACACCATCCTTCTGATTGTAAGTGATACATTTCTTCACACCATAGCACATCTGGGGTTATATTATAGCAGCTAGATATGTGGTTGGAAGAAGAAGATCTCGGACTGTGAACATGGAACTGTGTTAACCAACCATCCTACTGATTGTAAGTGATACATTTCTTCACACCATAGCACATCTGGGGTTATATTATAGCAGCTAGGTATGTGGCTGGAAGAAGAAGATCTCGGACTGTGAACATGGAACTGAGTGGACCCACCATCCTTCTGATTGTAAGTGATACATTTCTTCACACCAAAGCACATCTGGGGTTATATTATAGAAGCTAGATGTGTGGCTGGAAGAAGATCTCGGACTGTGAACATGGAACTGAGTAGACCCACCATCCTTCTGATTGTAAGTGATACATTTCTTCACAACATAGCACATCTGGGGTTATATTATAGCAGCTAGATGTGTGGCTGGAAGATCTCAGACTGTGAACATGGAACTGTGTAGACACACCATCCTTCTGATTGTAAGTGATACATTTCTTCACACCATAGCACATCTGGGGTTATATTATAGCAGCTAGATATGTGGCTGGAAGAAGAAGATCTCGGACTGTGAACATGGAACTGTGTAGACACACCATCCTTCTGATTGTAAGTGATACATTTCTTCACACCATAGCACATCTGGGGTTATATTATAGCAGCTAGATATGTGGCTGGAAGAAGAAGATCTCGGACTGTGAACATGGAACTGTGTTAACCAACCATCCTACTGATTGTAAGTGATACATTTCTTCACACCATAGCACATCTGGGGTTATATTATAGCAGCTAGATATGTGGCTGGAAGAAGAAGATCTCGGACTGTGAACATGGAACTGAGTGGACCCACCATCCTTCTGATTGTAAGTGATACATTTCTTCACAACATAGCACATCTGGGGTTATATTGTAGCAGCTAGATGTGTGGCTGGAAAAAGAAGATCTCGGACTGTGAACATGGAACTGAGTGGACCCACCATCCTTCTGATTGTAAGTGATACATTTCTTCACAACATTGCACATCTGGGGTTATATTATAGCAGCTAGATGTGTGGCTGGAAGAAGATCTCGGACTGTGAACATGGAACTGAGTAGACCCACCATCCTTCTGATTGTAAGTGATACATTTCTTCACAACATAGCACATCTGGGGTTATATTATAGCAGCTAGATGTGTGGCTGGAAGATCTCAGACTGTGAACATGGAACTGAGTAGACCCACCATCCTTCTGATTGTAAGTGATACATTTCTTTACACCATAGCACATCTGGGGTTATATCATAGCAGCTAGATGTGTGGCTGGAAAAAGAAGATCTCAGACTGTGGACATGAAACTGAGTAGACCCACCATCCTACTGATTGTAAGTGATACATTTCTTCAAACCATAGCACATCTGGGGTTATATTATAGCAGCTAGATGTGTGGCTGGAAGAAGATCTCAGACTGTGGACATGGAACTGAGTAGACCCACCATCCTTCTGATTGTAAGTGATACATTTCTTCACACCAAAGCACATCTGGGGTTATATTGTAGCAGCTAGATGTGTGGCTGGAAGAAGATCTCGGACTGCGGACATGAAACTGAGTAGACCCACCATCCTTCTGATTGTAAGTGATACATTTCTTCACACCATAGCACATCTGGGGTTATATTGTAGCAGCTAGATGTGTGGCTGGAGGAAGATCTCAGACTGTGGACATGGAACTGAGTAGACCCACCATCCTTCTGATTGTTCATGTAAGTGATACATTTCTTCACACCATAGCACATCTGGGGTTATATTATAGCAGCTAGATGTGTGGCTGGAGGAAGATCTCAGACTGTGGACATGGAACTGAGTAGACCCACCATTCTTCTGATTGTTCATGTAAGTGATACATTTCTTCACACCATAGCACATCTGGGGTTATATTATAGCAGCTAGATGTGTGGCTGGTAGAAGAAGATCTCGGACTGTGGACATGGAACTGAGTAAACCAACCATCCTTCTGATTGTAAGTGACACATTTCTTCACAAAAAGTTTACCCAAAAAGGTTAAGAACGTAGCTTTGCTAAAATCCACGATCTTAACAATGAGAGGTTAGGAATAGAATACAATGCCTTGACCACTCAACTATGTCACAATTGTAATAAATATGACATATGTTAAATATGGCGCTGAAGCTCAATCTTTGTTTAGTGTCCTTTATAAGTGTTTCATGTCTTAATTTGACTTTCCGAGTAATAATTGTAGACTATCATACTTACTTGGATGTATCTGCCTCCACAGTGTCATGAACGAGGACATAGTACTTCAGAATGTTTGGACAAAACCAGTGTGGCAGCTTGTTAGGAAACTGCTGTTGTTGCTGTTGCTGACTGCTAGACAGTGTACTGAACATGGCCAGGGGGTCAGTGTGATTGGATGAAACAACAAATATACCTGCACACATAGTTAAAGAATAGTAAATGAAATAAAAAAAAAATTCAGCAGTACACAAATAAGAATTAAATGCCTAAATTAAAATAAAATTTAAAATTGTTACAAAATACTTATAGAGAGACATCATTGCAGCCTATTGAATAGTGGGGGCAGTGGGGTGGGGGATTTTATACAGATTGGCAAGAAAATTTGATGTTAACCATTTAACTCTCAGGTACAAATTTATTGCCAAAATAAAAGAGTCAGTACTTGTTTTTTTAATTTGGTGTCTGTATACATTTTATGACTGTACTTACTAAGTATGACAGTTTAGACATTATTTTGTGATAATGGCCACTTCTTAATTAACATTAGAAGTTAATGATGAAAACAAGAGGGCCAAGATGGCCCTATATCGCTCACCTTGAGTCATCCAACTTAGGTAGATTATATAATACATGTACACTAAAAATTCCAGAAAAACGAGATGGGCAAGTAGTTAGAATTTTGATTGTTTTGAAGATGTAACAGATGCGTAGAAGAGTTCAAACTTGGAGGAGGTTCATCCATGGTAAATGTCTGTAAAACTACATCGAAATCAGGTCAGTAGATTCTGACAAGAAGGCTTTTGAAGTTTTTACTATAGCTGCCTATATAGTAAACTAGCACTTCACTGTGGCGGTCATGTTTGTAAACAAATCACAACAGCTTAAACAAACTTGATCCAATGGATCCTGACAAGAAGATTTTTTAAGTTTTTACTATAGCTTATATAGTAAATTAACCCCACCCCCTGGCCGCCATGTTTTTTGACAAATCACTCCAGTTTGAACAAACTTGTTGAAGAGTCCTCCAAGAAACATTTCTGTGAAATTATTTTAAAATAGAGCCAGTGGTTTCTGACGAAGATTTTTTAAGTTTTTACTAATTAAACTTGCCCCGCCCCCTGGCAGCCATGTTTTTTGACGAATCAAGATGACTTGAACAAACTTGGTAGAGGGTCACCCAAGGAATATTTCTTTGAAGTTATATCAAAATTGGCGCTGTGGTTTCAGAGAAGAAATTGTTAGAAGCTAAAAGTTAACGACGGATGATGGACGACAGACGACGAACACCAGCGATCACAAAAGCTCACCTGTGAGCCTTTGGCTCGGGTGAGCTAAAAAAAGTACTCAGCATCTGCATTATATTATGCAATGCAGAGAGTTAGTTGTAACTATGATCCAAGTATGAGTGTCTTAGCACTAGTACTATTGAGAAATAGTGTAAAAATGAAAACTTAACTTTGGAGGTAAATGCTAAATTCAGCATCAAACAATGTCAATGGACCATGAAATGTAGGTCACACTCAGCATCTGCAGTATATAATGTGATGAAGGGTGTAAGTTGTAACTATGATCCAAGTATGTGTGTCCTAGCACCTGTACTTGTTGAGAAATAGTGTAAAAACGAAAACTTAACGTTGGAACTGTCGCCATCGCCCAAAAAGCAACACCTTAATCTGGTCTCTCCTTCCTCACGGCGAGACAAAAAATCACAAATTTTACAAATAATAAAATTCTCCTGCTTCCCCGTTTTTTAAGATAAATTTGAATGATATTCTAGCAATTAATTTATAATGGTCTAAGAATACATTAACATGTGTACAGTTACGACAATTGCTGTTGATTGTTTAACTCACAAATGGTATGAGAATCATTCACTAAGGTAAGTTACAACAAATTATGCATGAAAGGATACAAGCAAGGCAGTGTTTCAGGAACTCATGCTCCGATGGTGGTAGTGTTTGTAGAAAACATTCCCTGTATGCTTCAAACCATGGAGTTGACGCTGGAAGAAAATAATGCAATAAAGATAAAGAATGAATGAATCTGATTGGAAAGTGTACCAATATATAAATAAAACAAAAACACTATTAATATTATGACATGCATGTGCTGTAGTGGTCTTATTCTTGCAATATCTCACTCTTTAAGCTCCCTGAACCATTAAAAAACTCCCCATATACATAAAGTGATGTGTGAGTCACAACTTTGGGCTGAATCATGAATGAGAGCCTACTGTATATTTAATGATATCATCCTGCCATGGCTGTGTGTTGTCTTTGAGCACGACATTCATCTGCATATGCTTAAGTACTGGTTCTACTCAAGATGACTTCAGGTTTGATTTGCCAAAGTCGTTTTAATTAAAAAAATTGATTTCAGTTATATTTAAATAACTTAATGAAGTGACCTTTTTTATCAAAGTATTACTTCCCTTTGGTTATAAAATACAACTGCACTCTTTTAACTCTAATTACAGTAGTGCTTTAGCACCAGTCTTCAATGATTTACATCAAGCTGAAAGAATAATTGTTTTTATTGACCTAAGGAGGATGAATGATGGTACCTTACAGTACTGAAGTTCCATTTATGATCCACTATAATTGATAATCAATTGGTTTAATGTAAGCTTGAACAAGAGGCCCAAGAGGGCCTGAGGACGCTCTACTGACTCATAGTGGCCATAGCACTTTTTGAAATTCTACTATGCAATAGAAACATCGGCCATCTTGAATTTTAGATAGAAAAATTAAATCTTTTGTAGAAGTCTCCTATGCAATAGAATAATCCATGTGAAGTTTCAATTTAATTGGCCTAGTGGTTTCAGAATAAATGGAAAAAAAGAGAGAATTTTCTGTTTTCCCACAGTATCCCTATGTAAAATTCTAAGTCCCCTTACAGGGCCCCTGTATATTTTAGTCACTAAATTCTTATCTGCAATCAAACCCCTACACTTAGGGATAATTTATATCAAATATGTACAAATCTGGCAAACCGGTTCTTAAGAAAACAATTTTACTAATTCCCAATTTGTACCCTTTTGGGGCCCCTCCTGACCCCTTAATATATAAGAATCCAGCCATTTTTACAAATCTTAACCTCCTTCACCTAACAATGCTTTAATGAAAATGTAGGCAAAATCATTTCAATTTAAAAAAAAATATATATATTATATTGACATGTGTCCCCTAATTGAACCCTCGGGTCCGGGTCATATTTAACCCTAGGGACACCATTTGAACAAATCTAACAAAACTATAGTTGGTCATCATTACTACATAATCATTTTGAAAATCTTTTGGGCCGTTCATGAGAAGAAGATTTTTTAAGTTTTGGACTATTTTTAGTAAAGGTGGCCATCTTGAATTTCAGATCGAAAAAAAAATCTCTGGTATAGTCTCCTATGCAATAGAAACACCCATGTGAAGTTTCAGTGTAACTGGCCTAGTGGTTTCAGAACAGATGAAAGAAAAAGAGAATTTCTGTTTTCCCATAGTATCCCTATGTAAAATTCTAAGTCCCCTTACAGGGCCCCTATAAATTTTAGCCCCTAAATTCTTATCTGCAATCAAACCCCTACACATAGGGATAATTTATGCAAAATATGAACAAATCTGACATACCGGTTCTTAAGAAAACAAATTTAGTAATTCCAAATTTTTACCTTTTTGGGGCCCCTCCTGACCCCTTAAGACAGTGGAACCCAGTCATTTTTACAAATCTGAACCTCCATCACCAAATAATGCTTCTGTGAAGATATAGGCAAAATCATTTCCATTTTAAAAAAAAATAAAAAAAAAATATTACAATGACATGTGTCCCCTAATTGAACCCTCGGGGCGGGGTCATATTTAACCCTAGGGACACCATTTGAACAAATCTAACAAAACTATAGTTGGTCATCATTTCTATATAAACATTTTGAAAATCTGTTGGGCCGTTCATGAGAAGAAGATTTTTTAAGTTTTGGACTATTTTTAGTAATGGTGGCCATCTTGAATATCAGATAGAAAAAAAAAATCTTCTGTATAGTCTCCTATGCAATAGAAACACCCATGTGAAGTTTCAGTGTAATTGGCCTAGTGGTTTCAGAGAAAGTGCTGCTAACAGACAACAGACGATGGACGACAGACAATGCGCCATCGCATAAGCACTTCTGGCCTTTGGCCAGTAGAGCTAAAAACCAATCTTTTGTTGGCATTTCTACGATCTATATTTTGAAATGTATAAATTTTGGGGGAAAATACTTCAATTTTTATCATTTTATCATCTTGTAAATCTCACAATATCAAACTCACAGAACTATTGATTATCAATTACTAGAGTAGAGTGTAGCTGATTATCGATAGTAAATGTTATTATGCATGTATCTCCAATAGGTTACATTTCTGTATGGATATGAGCCATAATATGGTGTCCGGGAATTTGTTACATCACAAACCCTTTGGTGTCCACTATTTTAAAATTTAATACTTGTTAAATTTTATGCTTTATTAGGTTACTACACTATTTAATGTTATTATATTGTTAAAAATATTAACAGTTTCTTGATTTACATGTATGTATAAAGGAATGTGATTTTTAAATTTCACTGCTAGTAACGCTGGACACTATACTATAAATTAATTTATTTACGGTCAAATTAGTTTCTTGCATCTATTAAGTCTACTTAAATGAATAACCAGGTTTAGTTTAATTGTTTCAAATGTAAAACTGGTTATTTAGTTCAATATTTAGCAATTAGTGCCAAGTGGAAGTATGATGTAACGAAACACCAAGTACTATGTAACTGGATGCAAAATGTGTAACAGGACAACACAAAACTGCAGAAATTGTGTAACAGGACACCAATATAGACCCACATAAAAGACACTAAGTTACACCATTGCAGACTCAATGCATCTATACAATTTGATTCAGGTGTTTCAACTACTGTCTTCATGCAAAAACAATGACAGGACATTTCTGTTAACAATGTCTAACCAATCATAAACATTTAATTGAACTGGATTTTTGTATTCATGAATAAATTGGGCACAGGTGTAACACTGGACACGGTGAAAATTGTGTCCCAATTTCACTTGTTACACACAAACAATTTAAGAGTAAATAATACATCAAACATATATTTTAAAATTCATATTGTTCCCTCGTACTTTCAGACATCTTAATTGTTTAAACCCATTTCATTTTAACGGGTACAGCATGTCAATCACTGTTAACCATGAGGTTCCTGTTGTTGACGTAATACAATACACTACATCGGTCAGGTAGAATTGAACAAAACCTTGTTACATAGAATTAATTATTCATTATGGTACTTTCATACATCACATATCATTTTGGCAATGCTTCAAAGCATTTTAAATGCATTTAAGAAACCAGAGGATGAAAAAAAAAAAAAAAATGTTGTCATCGTAACTTTTTTTCTGAAAACTGAGAACGTGTACATTGTCGTCCGCCATATATCGATTTGATTCCTTAAACTTCCTTCTCGCTGCCAGCCATAGAACTGACTGGTATTGATGTCGTAAACAGACTCAAGATTAGAAGGTTACGCTGGCAAATTACTTGGTAACTTTTCCATTATGTTCAGATACCGTAACGTAACAAAAGAGGACACGTTTCTTATAACCGATATGTTGGCTGTATGCCATATTTAAGTGGTGGTTTCTAGAATGCGATGTTTACATCATTTTCATAGTGCAATGTTGATCACGTAAAAACATCATGTGTACGAGATCGTTGATGTCAAGGTTGTAAGCTACAACACATTTTGTCATGACGTAACTCTGAGGACACGATTGGTTACGCCACATTACAGAAAAATATTAAGTCAAATTCTCATATTTATGTTGCAAATAAAAAAACAGAAGTTAATCAATTCAAATAAGAGAAAACTGATGTTTATTTCTAAAAAAAACAAAAGCTGTTTTGGTTTAGAGGATTAGAGTAATATGTGTTTAGTGCAAATACACATGCAAATGAACACCACGAAACCAAGAAATTACATAATAAAATAATGATTTTAGAGAAGCTTTAAGTTGTTAAAAAAGTACCCTTCCTGACAATTAGGAGAATTATTTGTTTTTAAAAGGTTCTGCAAATTACTTTAAATTATTATTATATACTTTTGCAGCTTGTATTAATTTATGTAGAATTTGTGTGATGTAACGCAAATTCCCGGAATCCATATTATGGCTCATATACAAGACCCATTTATTTGGGAATTTGTTGTGTATTAATGCACATGGCTTCACTGGCTTTGTGTGCAGGATAACAATCACGTGTACAAAATTCCAACTTGAAATTGATAACAAATAGTATCTGGACAATACCCACTTGTCCATATAAATTGAAAAAAAAATGTGTTTGAAAAATGTTTGATTTTAGGAACTGAAAAACATTACCTTACAAAAACTGTTATTTTTTAAAGAATCTTGTTTTAGTTACATCTCTCACTATTCAAGCTCATTGCAAAAATGCCCCAAAATATTAAGCATATTAATATCTTCATTACGTCACAAAGAGTATCACTATGACACATATTCATGCTGGCAGAGCTGTTTCACTGTAAATTTGAAAGTGGCCCAAACCAGCGCAATTGATGGGAAGTTGGGATTTTTTAAAAGCGTTAGCAATCTGAAAAGATAAAGTGCAACACTGTTAAAATCACAGTTGAGACTATGTTCTACCAACCATTAATCATTATATATCACAATAATATTTCATATCCAGTGTTGTAAATCGTCTTATCAGTAAGTAAGAAGAAATCAGCAGAAAAATAATAATAATTTCACATTTTTGGGGGGTTGTTGGCCTCAATTTGGAAAAACAAACATGATTTTTTAATTGGAAAGTAACTGATTTAGATTCTGTTTGATTAGGTAAAAACGCCCTGGCTGGTACCCCAACAATAACTTGACACACACGGTACTAAAAGCAAAACATAAAAACTCTCACCACTTAGTTGTAAATCATAATCCCCAACTGTCATCACATTACCACGGTAACCATCTGTGATCTGTAACTGTGCATTATTAACAGCATCATTCATGATCTTGCGGGCTGCGGCAGGAGATGGTACATGAGTACTCATGTCCACCATGCTGATACGCATGTTTTGGATAGTCTGGGCTGCATTGTTCGGATCTCTAATATGTGCTGTAAAAAAAGAATACAAATGTTAAAATGCTGCTCATTTGTGGCTTGATATTCTTAATTGTCATTGTTTTGACTTTTCATCATCGCAGTTTTGTTGTTTTGACTTTTCCTAATTTAATAAATATGCTGCAACGACTCTAATGGAACACTGTAGTTTTCAAAGCATGGAGGTTCAAAAAAATTCTGTATGTCTTGGACTGCCAGACTCCCATTAATGTAAAACCTTGCCTAACATGTATCCTTACTTAAAAGGAACAGTACCTTGCTCAAATAAGTAAAATGGTCAATTCATTACACCGGACCATTTTCAAACCAATTTTTACACAAAAATTTCCAGAGATAGTGAAAACATCTACAACTGCGACGCATTGTCCTAACACAAAGCTCCACGTCAGATCTGCATAAACGAATGATAAGTTTAACTATAAACAAATCTTGTCCAAAAGAATTGAAAATGTACCTTTATACACAGTTGGTTTTCTTATACACAGTATTCATGTATAGCATATTAAACCCCTACAGGAATTTTTTTTTTAATATAAATAATTCAACCCTGCATTGTATGAAACTGAACAGATAGAGTAACCAATTCTAGACGTTAATAGTGCACGTTTTATCACTCTTAGTCACTAGTGACTAAGTCACTTGAAGTACTGAAATATGTTCCCACAACACTATCACTGTGATTGTTCCATCCTAACACTGTTTGTACAAAGTAAAACTGGTTGTAATTGACTGTCATAGCATATATGGCTTTGAAACATTAAGAACTGTTGGTCACTGGATTTTCTATAATGTTTTTATCTATATATATAGTCTTCAAATTGTTTACATATATGAATCATTTTACTTTCTGAGATTTCAGATAGAGCTCATTGGTAATGGCTGGCACATACTCTTTCATCACCTTATACAGAAATGCCACTCTGATGGTGGCTTCTTTCTTGTAAAGGTTGTAGGTCAAGACTCTTAAGCATTTAACTGAAACACATTCCTCCTCTCTCGATCTGTAATCCTTTGTGATGAATCAAGCGACCGATCTGTGTACACGTCTCGTCCAGCTGCTTTGTTTACTACTTCAATGTTTTTAATATAGCAGGATTTTTCAAATTGGCTAAAAACATTTCTTTCCAATATATCATATATCATTTCAAAGCAAAACAATAAGATAAAAATCAGTTCATTTTTCCATCACATGAATAAACTTAGTCAATAATGAAATAATTTCAAAAACCAAAATGTATGCTTTCTTTTTCCTTTCAGTGTATACATATATGAATGTATGTTACAATTTGACTGATATATATATTTGTACGGTTTGTTGAGGGATGGCCCACCCCGACCCTCACAGACCTATTACGGGGTGATTAAATGGATCACTTTTCAGTGATTGAAATTAAAAAATAAATAAATAAATAAATTCAAGTTATTTCTCTTCGATATCTAGGTTCATACACAGCCGATTGTACCAAATCAATTTGAAAGCAAAGAAGAAATATTCTAATAAATAAGTGTATACTTAAAAAAAAAAAATATATATATTATGCCTATATATACTCATTGACCCCGTATTGCCAAAAGGATATCTATTCAAACATGCCAAAATAATAGTTGAAAAAGAGATTTCCTAACTTGGTCTTTGCACCTAGGCTAGACTAATATAGATAACTCGCTTAAAATTGCAATATATTTTGTGACATATTAATGAGGCACGTAATTTCATTTTGATTTCAATTTGATCTATTATACAGGTTTATACTTTATAAAAATGGTTTCATCTTATAAAGAGTCTGAATGATAACGTGAAGGTCATCAAGCAGTATTCAAGTGCTGTCTATTTTTAGAATGGGGATTTAGTTTCAAGTATACCACTCCAATTTAAATATTGATTTTGTGATGTTTTTGTAGATTCTGCATATTTAACCATTTGCGTTTTATTTATTAATGATAACTGGGAAAAGCAATTGATTGAGATGTTATGAACTCTCACATATTCGCGCAAAATCTTGAGAAAACTCGTTTTCAAATATCCTAACATTCTTTCTTCTCATTAATACAAAATTAAAATTCTTTCTTTGCACAATACAATTCTCTACAAAATGAATTGTTTTGGAGTGCTTGTGATTTAAAAGTTTGTACACTGCAACAAAAAAATAAATAAAGCAAGTGTACTTGAAATTTTACTTCAAACTGCATATATTTTAAATTCAAGATCATTTTGTATGTTTAAACTATTATAAAAATCTAAGGTTACATACACCTTACATTTAATGTAAAAGAAATCAGTTGCTAGCAAAATTTGAATGATTAAATGCCAAATTATTAATTCTTTGTATGCTATTTTATAAACATTTAGTAGAGAGTCTGAGATATAAGTTTCCTATCCTTCTATATAAGACCTTATTATTATGAGAGATCTATGCTTTTTTTTTTTTTTTTTTTTTAAACATTCATAGCATTTTTTCCTGGTATATTCTCTTTATGGATTTTTATTACACCCTCAAAACCAATTTGAAATAAGGATATGCAGTTGACATGTAGATTGGTTAAAAATGGTAGTTGTCAGTCTTCTGGCTCCTTGGTAAAAACTGGAACTGTTGTATATGTATTTCACTTTTCCTTGAAGTCACTGACCAGGTTACTATGTTCGTTGACAGACCTTGGGCGGGGCAATACCAATATTCTTTTCTTTGCATGGTTTGATGTTTTTGAGACCTTTATCAATGATGTTTTTGTCATAATAGGCAAGTCTTCACTTCTTCTTCCATATAAGGTACTTCACCACTACGAGTGTATACTCATACCGGCCTCGGTAGTGCAAAGACGACTGTGTATTAATAAATAAATGTTTTTCTAAAATAATTTGTAAAGTGTATATAAAAGTTTAACAACAAATCCGCTTCTGATCGGGATGAATGATAGATCTGTACCTTGAAACTGCCTGTGGTTGGAGCAGTGACAGCTACTACATTACTGTTAATTTTTTTTTTTTTTTTTTTTTTTTTTTTGAATGGGGTTTAACGCCATTTTCAACACATTTCAGGTTATATATGGCATATCCAGTTTTACTGGTGGAGGAAGACCTCAGACTGAGTCAAACTGAGTAGAACCACCGTCCTTCCGCAAGTAACTGGAAACTTTCTCACATAAAGTTTTTGGAGCGAGCGGGACTCGAACCTACGACCATAGCGGTGAGAGGTAAGTGATCTTGAGACGGCGCCTTAGACCACTCGGCCACGGAGGACCCCACATTACTGTTAAAGCATTACACTAAGTTTGCTTCATAACAATCAATGCAACGTATTAAATGTATATATATTTCACGTTTTGCTACAGTTGTATACATTAGACCTTACCTTCGGTTGTCAATCTGCAAAATGGTTGAACCAGTTGCACAAATGACAGATTGTTTTTTTGACATAACAGTTCCGCGTCATTGCTACACAACACGGCCACTTGAGGGCTAAACGTGCTCTGTATGAATTCTTGGGTAGTCTGTTTGCACTGAGCCATTGTCAGTGGTTGTAAATTACCAAAGGTAAGTACATTTCACCATAATCATCTGTAAATAGATAAATTATCAAACCACTTTCCACTTCCTCCAAAATATATGCCTTCTGCTCATGCGTCAATAAACGGAAGTATACTCCTTTGGTAAGGTAAAATAGTTTTAAACTATAATTCCGGAATGCGTCTCGGATGTTGTTCGTCTATCTGAATCTGAATCGGCTATTACAGTATGTACACGTAGGGGAAATCTTGAGTGTTTATGTTTTGACAAAGAGCTGTTCTGAGGCTCGCTGTTGATGGTGTGCGTACTAGGCTGTCATCCAAGTGGTTCCAGTCAATAATCGTCATTGGGAAGAAAGAGTTTTTAATAAGTTCAGTACTACACTGAACAGTTTTGAAACAACTAAAGTGATTTGTTTCTTGTCTTTCAATAATATTGGACTCAATACAATCTGGGTAACACTTGCACTTGGCCTTAATACGTCTTTTAGATTTTATTGGGTTAAGATGTGAAAGCTGGCACCAACCCCTCGACCACCTTGTAAAAGAAGACAAGTTGGTTCATTTCCCGTCTTCCGTCTACATTTTAGATTTATTTTATTTTTTGTCATCTAAATAATTTTGGAATACTATTTGAAACAGTATAAGCAAATACACTTGCTGATTTTTAAATGAGTTAGCAAAGTTTATTTTACGGATTAGGCAACACATGTCGTGCCCATTGGTAAATCAGTGACTTAATTACAGACTAATCTCAATTCAAGATACAATAGATGGAGTTTTATAGTCTTGAGGGACGAAGATGAGTCTCAAAAATGTTGCAATCGGCCAGTCAAATGTGTTCAGTATATGTAGATATACACAATTCCTTGATTTTTGGCACATACATATGAATATGGGATTTAAGTTTGTATAAATCAGCATCGGCGTAGGAGCGTTTCAGTTATAGGGGTGGGGGAGAGGGCAGCCTGATGAGAGAGTGTATGAGGATGTACTTCCAGGCCCCCAAAGTATATGCTGAACCTGAATATTGGGGGGGGGGGGTGACCCCCTTTGGCCCCGACTGCTACGCCTATGTAATCAAGGGGCTTGGGTGTATCTAGTGGTTCTGGAGAATTTGATTCAGTTCTACGTAGGAGTTAAATGGGGAAACAGTATATACTCATTTTCTCATCCATTTCCTTTATGCCATAATTCAACATGATATCTGAAGTATCGTCTACCTATAGCAAATTAGATTAGCCCAATGCGATGGATTGAACTCGTGACTATAACAGATCCAAAAGGTTCAAATTGCTAAAAAATATGTGCGTATAAAAACTGTTAGAACCATGAATTTACAATAGGACCCCCGTAAAAAGTTAAAATTTTGACATAAACTTGTTTGAATAGCTGATTCAAGTTTGGTTAAACAAATATGGCCAGTGTTGAAGTGTGCTTCGCAAGGGGACTTCGGATTATACACAGGAATATAAGGGGAAGGAACTGAAAATGCTGATATATTATTGCAATGTTATGCAACTTGAGAGCTAAAACATTGTCTAGTCATAGCAAATTAAATTTATTTTATGCTAATTTATTATAGCTATATTGCGAAGTAAGTTTTTGAGACGTCATCGAGTCGAGTCTGGGATTGAACCCACGACCTCTGCTGTGAGTGGCCAACATTCTGTCCACAATACTATAACCCAAAAAAATCCTTGAAAGGGGATTTTACTTTAAATAAACGGTCCATGAATGAATTGAATATTAAACGTCATTTTTATGCCATCGAGGGCTAACAGACGATCAGTTTACCTAACCACTGTTTCCTGGGATTAACCAGTACTCGAGCACACCCCATCCCCGCAAGTAACTGATAACTTTCCCACTTGAATCAGTGGTGAGAGAAGAATGATAATGAGACACAATGTCGTATATATAAACGGTCCACGAACGGCCCTTAAAGAAGTGCAATAATGAATTTTCAAATTTGTTTCCCTTAACCTTCCCATATAAAAATCATATGCCCCATTAAACCCCGGATCTGTTATTTGAAATCCCTACTCATAGCGATCATTTAAATCAAATATGTGTTTCAACATCACACCCAACTACATGTAACACAGAAAGCGCAGTTCCTTTATGCATATATAATTATTCTACATTTTTACATATTTCATTTTAAGCTGTAATTATCACTACTTAAACACTATATACGCTTCAAAACATAGTTCAGACTAAGTTCCCATCTTGCCTCCTAACACACACATTCCCGGCCTTTCAAATTCCCTCAACCTAAAACCCCAGACTTAACACACTGGCTTCCAGAACTCAACTATCTCACTCCAAAACTAAAACTATTCTGTATGTAATTCATATACAAGTCATGTTTCTCATGTATGTGCTGAGCAGATGGTCATAAACTCAGTTCACACCTCTATTTTAAGACCTGTTTACGCGATATTCTTTTCAGGGTCACTCACCATAAGTGACCTCTGAAATATCCCCATTTGGCCAGTACAGATAGACTAATAATTTTACTGTCTCGCCTTAATCATGAAATATCCCACGTAAGTATTATATATTGGGTTTAAATTTTACATTATCAAACTAATCAAATCAATAATTACTGAGTGACCGACTATAAAACACATTACCAATTTCTTGTGAAGGTTTATGAAATTTCAAAATGTGATCCTAGTTAGGACTAAACAATGCTTAAGACACCATGATGCTTGAAATAATACCTAAAACAGACTTGATAAAGAGAATTTCCTGTTTTCCCACACTATTCCCATGTAAACAAGAGAGCCAGATTGGCACTCAATCACTCACCTGTTGCAGAGGAGATAATGCGAAAGATGGTAAGAGTCATACCTCTAACATTTATATTTGGTCAGTTAAAACAACATCAAATTATGCAAGTTTTGATTATTCAAGGGCCATAACTCCAACAATATTTATCCAATTTGGCCATTTCAAGAGCTCTTCCACGAAATTATTGTTATATAACTACTTTGTAAGTTTGGACATCAAGTGAAAGATGCGATTACTAGAGTGCACACAATGTCAAATAATGATTTTTTTTAAAAATTTTAGAGCAATAACACAGACATTAATTATCCAATTTAGCCAGTTCAAGAATTTGTCCAAGATATTATGGTTATATTCTAAATTACTGCACATTTTTGGTGAGGATCAAACAAAAATATGGGTGCTAGAGTGAACACAAGGTCAAATAGTGCATTTTTTCATGTTTAAAGGGCCATAACTTTGACATAAGCTATCCGATTTGGCCAGTTCAAGAACTTGACCAAGCTATCATATTATGGTTAAAGAACTATTATATAAGTTTGGTGAAGATCCAATGTCAAATGCGGTTACTAGAGTGCACACAACGAAAGTTCACGGACGGAGAACGGTCGAACAACAGACAATCAGAATAGCTCACCATGAGCTTTTCTCAGGTGAGCTAAAAAACAAAGTCCCTACCAGACCCCAATGAAACTTAAAACCTTTTATTTGACCAAACTTGAAAACCCTAGGGATAATTTATGTATAAAGAAAATATTACATAAAAATTAATTAGCTTGTTTTGCTTGAGAAAAAGATTTTACCGGTAAATGTTTATTTCCTTATATTAAACTCATAAGTCCCCGGAGCAGGGCCAATTTTGACCCTAGGATCATTGCTTGAACAAACCTGAAAGAAACTGATTAGGTTATACACTCTACATTTAAAATGTCTAGCTCTAGGGCTTGCACTTTCAGATATTTTTTGTAATTTTAAAGGAAAATGAAAAGTCCATGGAGTGTGGCCAAATTTGACAACAGACGGCCGACACAGGGTGAGCACAGCTTTACGCCCAAACTTCAGAAACACATTACCATTGCAACAACATTAAATTGTCTAATGTTTCTAATATAAGTATGCTGTGCCAAGTTAGCTCAGTTGGTAGCACATGTGACTATCAACCCAGGGGTCACGAGTGAATTCCCACCAAACCACATTCTCTGTGATGATTGATGACATTGTGTCTCATAGTCATTTGCTGATTCAAGTGGGAAAGTTACCAGTCACTCGTAGGGACAGGTGTACTTAAGTACTGGTTAACGCTCTGAAAAAGATTGGTTGGGTAAACTGATCAACTGTTAGTCCTCGAAGGCATAAAATGTTGCTAAATATCAAACAAACTGGTGGTGAAAAACAAGCTCAAGCTATATTATAATTGATTACCACTCTGCTTTTATATTTAAATTGAATTTGGTAAACAATTCAATTCAATATTATATATATATATATCTCCCTTTATGAAATTAAATATATATGAATTCACTGTATCTATATGATCCAACGGGTTTATAAATCTGTACTTTATATAGTATGTGAGTAGTCATGAATCCTTAACTGGATCCTACTCATATAAAGCTATCAGTTCATGTATGTAAATTTGTCCACCCTGTCTAGATTTGTTGCATGTAATTCCATAGTATATAAGTCATGGTCGACACCAAATTTATTGGTTTGGCAGAGGCCTTGATATTGTATCTATGGTTTGCATTGTAGCTAGGCGCACTCGCCGTAGTCTGGTCTGTACATTTATGTCTTGGTTATTCACAAATAATTATCTCCATATATATATATATATATATATATATATATATACATGTATATATATATGTATCAATTCTGACATTCTGACATTCTGACACTCACACCAACATTTCTGAACTTTTGAAAATTAAATATTGGATATGAAATCATAACAGAAAAATGGTAAACTATTTCTGAAAATTTTATTAGCTTATATACAAAACCCAATGTGAGCTGACATTACATTGCCCACTAAATCAATGTATATACACGTGAAACCAATATAACTTCATAATGCATGATATCTTCTAGACCCAACCCATGAAAACACTTTTTTTACAGTGAAGAAAAAAATATAGACAATTTTATTTAAAAAGAAAAGACCATTATACTAAGCATAGAATCACCAAATATTATATCACCTTGTTGAAAAATAAAAAGACTGCCTAAATCTGCTTTCCTGAGTAAAATGGAAAGATGAGATAACCATGGAAATGCAGACAGATGTCTTGTAGAGCTGTAAAAATGAAGCTAAAATTTCATTATAGATTTTCTAAAATTTGGTCTATTTTTAGTTATGGTAGCCATATTGATTTAGGATGGTGATCACAAACATGAATGGGAAACATTAAAAGAATTACGTAATTCATTTGTTGAAAACACTGGGTACTGCGAGTTGTTTTCGATGAGCTGATAATTTCAAACAATTCCTTGCATGGTTCGATTCAAACTTTGTCCCCATGGCTGCCTTTTTGAATATTTGACCAAAAAATATTACTGAGAAGTATTGATGAAAGTGTATCAGTTCTGGACTTGACAATGGTCTCTATTTTCGCGTTTATTTAATGGCTGCCATATTGGCTACAAAAATACACCTGACTGGACACAGAATAAGAAATAATATACACTGCTCAAGTTTTAAATTCTGAAAGTTGCTCCCACAGCCCTATGAAAAATATGACTTTATTGCAAAGATATAAGCAAGAGTTGTCAGAAGACAACAAAGCTCGCCTATGGGATAAAACTCACCATCCATGCAAAGATTGAGATTGGAGGCAAACACCAAAAATATGCATTAGTTTAATCTGGGTGTCTGCAGACACCGCCGAGGTCATGGCAATAGCTCTCCTGGACATAGTCCCGGGGAGCTAAAAAGTGAAAATGAAATTTGAACATTGAAAGAAAATCAGTGATATAAATTTGCTTTTTATTTTTAGATTCTTTTTTTTCTATTTATAGAATAAATAGCCATATTGGATCCTGAATGTCAGAACAATCTTAGGAGGCCGACCCAAGGATCACAGTTTCATCAAAGTTTATTGGCTAAGGAGAAGAGCAATGAAAGGTGATCTTAATTCTTAATACCCACTTAAACATTTAGCTCACCTGAACTTAACAAACAGAACTTAACAAAAATGTCAAATCAACAGAATACCATAATATGAAATATGAAATAATTCCCTATATTGGGAAGTTCTCATTTGCATTTTCCCACAGCTTTTACCGTATCTATCAATATATCAAATAAAACACTGATGGAATGTATTGCATTGAATATGTTGTAGATTAGAGTCATAAATGCACAACTCTTTTTAACAGGATGTGCCGTTATCTAACCAAACGCTGACCATTATTTCATAAATATTTTGATATGACTAGATGGGGTCTGAAGATGTTACTTCAGGTTAGTTTAAAAATATCTGTATATTAATAATTAACGTCACTGGTACTTCTTGTATTATTATATTTAAAGCAATTGTTAAATTTTAGCCCAAATACATGTACATACTATAATCAAATATTATTTTCTATTACAACAACGAGTTTGTCAGTATTTATTACAATGGAACAATGATTTTTTTTATTATTTTACTTACCTCTTGCTATAGTGAAAAAATATGATTTTTTAATTTATACAAAAACCCAATCAGTGAAAAATTGAATAATTAAAGGACCATGTCTCAAATGACACAGCATAGCCAAACTAAACCCACCTGTTATAAATACTGACTCAACTGTACAACAATACATTACGAACAACCAAAAAAAATTAAAATAATCACAATTTTATAAAAATGTAATGGTTTTAATAATCTAATCAATCAAATATAATCAAACAGAAGTAGGTTAATGACACTGTGCACAGCTATCCAAAAGTGTTTTTCCATTATCAATTATCATTAATACCAGAAACATGTCATGAAAAAAACTCCCAGCAATTCAGAGCTGATTATCCAATCAAAAAATATTTAAACTACCAAGTGATGAATTAATCTTAAAATAACAACAAATATCTGATTGTTCACAAATGTCCAAATGTGTTTTCTCCACTGTAGGCTATGTATAAAAAGCCGTCATCATCTTTGTGCTCCTCATACACCTGACCCATGCTTGCACTGCAATAAAATGAAAAGAGGGTTTCTTTAAAGGGAATATATCAGGATTTTTCAAAATTTTAAGAAAGATTTAAAAATATTTTTTTCCAATATAATTATAATGCCTAAATTATATACTTACTGACCCTGTAGTGATGAAAGGATATCTAGATTTAAAGATACCAAATAGTGTATTGAAAAGGGATTTCCTAACTTGGGCTACTCACCTAGGTTAGACTTAAATACATTTTCCATTTAAAATTGCATCATATTTTGTGACATATTAAACAGTCACATGATTTTATTTTGATTTCAATTTGATCTGTTATACAGGGTTACAGTAGTAAAAATGGCTTCATCTTAGAAAAAGTCCAAATGACAATGCTGAAGGTCATCAAGCAGTATTAAAACACTGAAAATGCTGTATATTTTTAGAACTAAGATTTTGTATCACATTTACCACTCTAATTGAATATTTAGTTTGCTACAGTCCAGTGAATTTGACATACCAAACCATCTGGATTTTATTGATTTAGGATAATTGGATGCTTTTGATCTGTTTTAAATATAATTTTATTTTTAAAGTGTTTCAGCAACATCAAAGAAATAGAGTAAACATTTACTGTCAACAAAAAAGGATTTAAAGACAGCTTTTATATCAGGGAAGATCGCTACGTACATCTGAATAAAAATGGAAACAAAGTATCTCATTGTTGTTAATAAATAAAATACAAAAGATTTGGTATTTCAAATATGTCAAAATTTTATAGAAGTTGTCTTTTAATTAGAGTAATTAAATTGAAAAGATTAATCTCTATTCTAAAATAGCAAGCATGCAAAAACTGCTTGATGACCTTCACCTCCTCAATAAGACGCTTTCTTAGGTGAAACAAAGTCTGCAATATGAAAAGAAAATGACGGATCAAACTGAATTTTTTATTAAAAAAGAAAAAAAAAGAATCTTTTGATATGTCATGAAATGTGTTTTTAGTGGGAATCAATTTTAGTCAAACCGCAGTCCTGGTTGTGTAGACCAAATTAGGAAATACCTTTTTAACATATGGTATATTGTGTTGGCATGTTTGAATAGATATCCTTATTGCAATATTGAATCAGTTTGCATATATATAGGCATGTATATTGGGGGATTTTTTTTAACAATTTAAATATGCTGAAAAGTCAAGATACACTTTCTTTAAAATAGGAACAGATTCTTTTAATGTTTAGTACATTGGCTCCATGCAATAATTAAATTATAATCTTGCTAAACAGTTATTTAGTTTATGCTAATAATAATTCCAAGATAAATACTCCCATGCTACTTCAACCAACTTAGTAAAGTGACATTTATGTTTCTGTTGTAATTTTTGTTTTGTTTTCACATGCCAGTATAATTATGATCAGTAACGATCGCCCAATTTTAATATTGAAGATAGAAATGCACATATAATTACAAATAACAATCACATACTGACATCCCTGGACCATTGTTCATTCAAAGTATGATGTTGTGCATTTATTCAAACAGCTTTCCACTCACTCATGAATGCCAAGACCCACTCTGATTGAGACAGAGGCGTGAAGTTGGATTGAAGCTACGAGCCCCCGATCTTGTATCCAGTGCTTTACCACTTGAAAAACTCATTAATACGAAATGGGTCCGAATGTTCAGTTATATCAGACAATGTGTAAGCATAACCCGATACTGGCCAATGAGTGCATTTTAAATATTGCGGGGCGTGATTTAGTATTTGGTCAACAAAAGTAACTAATTCAACACTAAAGATACAAAACAAGTTATTAAACAGATTATTCATATAAAATATATGTTTGATGCTATAAATGAACAGGTTTACTGCTTAGATAAAAAAAAATATGGGCAATGTAGATGAGGATTTTTTAATAACAGGATATTAAATTATAAATACCTTGACTGTGGAAGTACTTTCTCCACAAATAGGAATATAGCTTTCTCTGAAGGCAGTTGAATTCTTTTTCTAATAATCCACATAAACTGTGCAACAGAAATGTCATTGGGAACAAGAAACTTCCTTTTATCAATATCTTGAATCTGTGATTTTGGATCTCGCTCAACAATCACCTGAAAACAAAACAGAAATGGTCATACATCAATCACCTGAAAACAAAACAGAAATGGTCAGACAACAATCAACTGAAAACTAAACATAAACAATTAACCAAAACAGAAATGGCCATACAACAATCAACCAAAACAGAAATGGTCAGTTAACAATCAACAAAAACAGAAATGGTAAGATAAAAATCAACCAAAACAGAAATGGTCATACAACAATCAACCAAAACATAAATGGTCAGAAAACAATCAACCAAAATAGAAATGGTCAGAAAACAAACAACAGAAAACTAAACAGAAATGGTCATACAACAATCAACCAAAACAGAATGGTCAAACAACAATCAGCCAAAATACAATTTACCAAAACAGAAATGGTCACTCAACAATTAACCAAAACAGAAATGGTCATACAACAATCAACCAAAACAGGAATAGTCATACAACAATCAACCGATAACTAATTAAAACATAAATGGTCATACATTAATCAACCGAAACAGAAACGGTTATACAACAATCACCTCGTCATGTTTTGAAGTATTTAAGAATATGTTAATGAAACAGGAGCCTGCAGTTTCTAGCCCATTTTATTAATACATTTTATGATCAATTTAGAACTACCGTATTGTTCCTGATAAATGTCCCACTTCTAATACCACCCCACCCCTCAAATTAAAATACATGTAACATAAAACGAATGACACATAAAATAAAAAGATAATTTTTTTGTTTACAAGTATACACATAGGTTTAATGCATTTTTACGTTAATTAGATAGTAGTGGATTGGATTAAAAAAAACACAAAATATTGCTCTATTATACGTCCCCAATCCTCATTTCCAAAAAATAGTACACTGTACATCCAAGGGGTGTTTATTAGTTACAACAGGTTAAACTCAAAATATGTGTTGATGTTTCTTAAATCTTTTGCATATACTCGTACTTACAGGTATTCTTTCTGGGTACTTATCACGAATCTTTGTTGACTCAGCCTTTCTCTGGTCTGAAAAAACAAAACAAATGTTCATATATTAGGTAAGCCATCAGCAAGAAATAAACAATAATTGATAAATTTTACGTCACAGTTAATTATTCATAGAAACATTTGGATGAAGTATATAATCCTTCTATATATGAAGTCTTTTTTCTAATGGTAACAACCGAAGCATTAAGAACTATACTTAAGGCCGTAAGTTTGCACAGGTTTTAAATATGACTTTTTGTAACTTATTATTTTGTATCAGAGTTATAATTGTATGTGATCAGTCTAAATTTGAAGGTTAATGATACTGTTTTGGTTGACAGACCATGGTGATCGCATATTTCACATGCAACTTGCTATGATTGACATAATGTGTATATACACAAACATGGAATCATTTTGTTCTGTACAGGTTTATAAGTCCTCTGCTAGACCGAACACAATATTCCCTGGTGCTTGGTTCTATATTCCACTAACGTCAACGTTTAGTATGAAACTGTACATGAGGAACGCTTGTAAACAGATTGGTAGCTTCAGTTTGGAATTTCCACAGCTGATGTTGCAAGGATCTTTACAGAGCATGATTATCTAAGACGACGTTACAATGTAACCAGGACAGTTAACGATCAACCAAGGACAGGACGTCCACGTAAAACCACACACCAGTAGGACAGACAAATCGTTCTGTTTCATTTATGTGGGTGTTTTATTGTCCCAGCGGAGACTGCCAGGAACATACATTGATGAACTCATCATTGTGTATGCACACGTACCATTCAACTTCATTTATATGAAGTTCGAGTATGTCCAAGACATCCATATTGTGGTGCCCATTTAAGATAAATTCATTGTCAAAATCATAGAGAATGTGCTAAACAATGTCAAAGTTGGCCATAATATCATTGGCAACAAGTTATCTTCACCAAATTACCAACGAGTGTTGATTTCAATGACTGACGTCAAAATTGTAACGAAAGGTGTTCTTGGATAATGTTAAGGGAGCTAGAGCACATGGCGTTGCAGCTCAGCGTTACGTCATTGAAGTTCTGTATTTGGTGGTTCATCACTGTCATGCAACAGAACCCTGAACACAAACCCCTAATCTGCAAGGCACATGAAGAATTTCCTGAAGAAGAACAAATTGACATTCCACAACAACCAAAAAATGGACCCAATCGATCATATCTTGGTGTAGCCTGATTAAATAAGGCATGAACTGTCAGACAGCTTTTTTATTATTTGGATATCCGATCGAGATACACGAAATAAAAATATTTTAAAGGTGCTTAAGATATGTTCAATATGTCGCACTAATCTTGGTGTACCTGAAGCAGAAATTGCATGACAAACAATCTGTAAAATGTTGTGGAATTTAGGAAATTTATCATTCGCGATTGGGCTGCTTTATCACAACGGTTTCTGCAGATGTGTAGCCATTGTAAAGCCAAATGGTGAATACACACAGTATTAACTTACTGTGACATGAATGAGTTAAAAGTGCACTGGAGATTAACATGTTTAACTGATTTTGATACCGTGTTACAAAAATATGTATAAAAGTTTTATTTATGGATAATTTTTTTTACAAGTTTGGACTATTGTGAGTCAATAAATGGTTTCAGATATACTATTTCAATATTGACAATTTCTCAAGCATTTTCCCCCCAGAAGCTTGTTAACCATATCATCAGCTTTTGTTACCTTTTATATTCCATGTGTAATAAATAAACTTAAATCAATTTATATTTACACAGGTACAAAATTCATTAAAAATACAAAACGTTTAGTAAACAACTAAACAACTCTTGGCATCAGACACCCAATTTTATGCAGCCCTTCAATGCACCAGAATGATGATTATGACAGCACTTTTTCTTATTTTCGCTTTTTATTTATCTCTTCATTTCCTTTTGTTATTGGTTTATATCCTATTCAATGTTATAATTGCTATCTTGATTTATAAGTAAATATTATATGTACTGAAAGGGGAGGGTCATAAAATTCTGATGTGGCTCAACCCATTAGCTTATAATGTGAATAATATAATAAAATATGTTTTAAACCATAAACCAACTGTTCACAATGAGATGAACAATTGTAAAACTTTTTGTCAATGGAAAATTTTGCTCCTCGGTTTTAAAATATTAGCATATTGAGCAATCTGTACGAGAGCGAATACCCAGATTATGAAATAACAGTGTTTATTTAAATGTGTATATAGTGTTTTTCCTAGACCAGGAAAAGGGGCAGGGAGCAAGAAAAAGTGGCAGGGAGCAAAGTTTGCGTGCGATTGGCATATTCATTGTCAAACTTTTTCTTTGATGGTCTTTTAAATGTAGGGTTATCTCCCCTTTACATTATGCATGTGTAAAATCACAAGTATTAGAGTTTGAATAAGATAGGTAGAAGTGAGAGAAATTCAGGGAGAAGTGAATATTTCTCTATTAGTATGACCAACTTATTATGTTGTATTTAGTCTTTGTTCTTTATTGAATAACTATCACAGAAGTTAGTTTAAAACATTATCTTTAACATTGCCCTTTTCTTTTTTAATGATTGCTAACTGCCCAAACATACTATAATGACAATGTCAAGCCTCCAAAGCTATTCAATCCATCCAAGAGAACTTTGCAATATGATAAATAAATGCAATCTTTGATAGCCCTGAAATATCTAGATAATTGTAACTAGTCAACTTTATTTCAAATATTTAAAAAAGCCCACATAATTTATGTTAATTGTTGTTTTCAATACTGAATGAAAATCATGATATAACTGTCAAAAGAAAATTATTCGCTGAATATACGCAACCAGTAAGCAATAAGTTTATTAAATTACTGAAGTACCCCACCCACATTTTCTTTACCTTTAACTCGATTTTAATATCAATGTCACTTTTCACAGAAGAAAATTTATATACATGCAGTTCCAATTATTGTAAATCTACAAAATATTCATAAAATTACTGGAACCTAACACTGTCATTATACAAATCGTGGTCCATCAAGAATTCTCTGCAGAACCATAATCAGATTTTAGAAATTGCCACCATTTTGGCAAGAGCGATAATATTTTTATTGCTGAAACCAATTGAGTTATTTCCCTTCTAAATTTTAAGAGATACCCCCGAATCACGTCATCACCTATTTTTAGATCAAATCTCGGCTGATTTTGACCGGAGGGAGAACACAGCTTGATGCTGATTAATCCGATAATTGATGTGTTAGTTGATTGTTTATAGGGATAGGGATCAAACTGGCAAGCCAATACAGTGTGACCTTTAGCGACTTATGTCAACAGTATACTGAAAAATTATGTCAAATCTACATATCTTGTATCAGACTGTCAGATCAAAGTCTAAAAGTTGAATATGACGATATTTTCTCTAGTTTAGACCCTGAATTCCTTTATAATTAACTTTTTAAAGTCATATAGTTTTTAAGCATCAACGCTAATTCTCAGTAAACAGATCTGTAACAACTTGCGAAAAAAAATGAATAATTCATTTAGTTTCCGCAATATGCGCATCTGAAAAAAAACATGGAATGATATTTGACTCTTAAACTAACTTTTGAAGTGACTGGAGTGTGATGTCATTTGCTGTATCCACACCCGACAAGTACCTGATCAGCTGATTATTACATAATTTAGCAAGAGAAGAACTGGCGAATACCTGTGTATTCGGGCTAAGCATGTCATGTCAGTAAACTATTGGCAAATGTTTAACACATGTTTGTGATTGACAGTTGATTTGTTTATACGTCTTGTTATTGGGGCAGCAGGGCTCATTTAAACAAAGAAGGGAGGCGATTTTAGGGCAGAAGGGCAGAGTCTAAAAGGGGCAGGGCGCTGCACCCTTTCATTCTGCTCTAGAAAAAACCCTAGTATAATAAAAGCAACTGATCAAAACAGTACTAATAAAACAGTACTAATAGTACTATATTCCTTTGGCTAAATAAGTTACTCAAGTAGCTAATCATTTTAAAACAATTGTAATGAATACTTAAAAAGTGTTATTTAATCCTTTACTTCATATAGATGCCTTTCGACACATCTAATATTGAAAGCATTAATTCACTACCTATCAGCAATGGATGAATTAGGTTTACTGACAGAGTGGAAAACAGTGCAATCTGAACTCTTCCTGCACTGTTTTCGAAGGCCTTCTGTGATTGGTGCGGGAAAACGCTTATCTATGGAGTAAAGAGTTAAGAAAAGGCACTATTTTTAAAAGCAGCAATGGAGACCTCCTAATGACAAACTCTATGTGTTTCTCTTACATGTAATCCTGAAGTTCAATATAATGGCAGCACCCAAAGTCATTTTCTAAAAAACCTATTATATAGAGTTAGGTCACTCATGCAACCTAACGAAAATGAAACTGACAGACAATTTAAATAGCAAGAACAAAGATAATCACATGCTATAAGGGAAGTAAGAAATTAATTTCATGTTGATTCTATGACAACAAATACATCCTTTTCAAATACATGAATGAAATGTAGTATCTACAGAGTGCTCTTGTATACAAATTAAGATTATGTTTGCCGATTGTTTCACATGACCGTTACTAATAAAAAAAAGGAATTTCTGAAAAACTGATATCGACATGGTTGACTGAACGTACTTGGTCGTAAACACATCTGTATCAGCATAATATACCGTTACATAGGGCACCATTTTTATTCAGAGAGTTGAAATATGTCAATATAATGACTATCTTACCAAACGTATGCTCTTCCTTGAACTTAAACTTCATTTTTCACGAATAAAATCTATGTCGAAATAGCTGGAAATTTAGATTGACAGCTACACTACAAAGTTTATTTTGATCAGTGACGTCAGAAGCGGAAGTGGTAATGGTCTAAAATACAACAATCAACGTTTCGGAAACCGTTGGTAAAAATGGACCATCCGTGAACAACCTATAAAGTCATAAACTTTTCTGGAACACATATCGTAACATGATTAAGATTTATTTTTTTATTCTATCTCTATACAAAAGAGCGCGAAAAACTCATGACAATAGCGAGTTGACCTGCGTAAATGGACATCCTATATCTTGTACAGGCCCCTGATAACACCACCAAAACAATTGGTGTTCGCTCCATGCATCTAATTCAAACATCAACAAAAATAACGTGAATTGGAAACTGTTAACAGAAAAGCATGATTCAACTATGCTAATCCTTTACAGTTAGGCTAATAGAAGTTTGTCCTTATTATTACCAAACGCTGAAGAGTCAATAGCACTCGTCCCCCCATGCACATTCCCACCCTAGATATATTATATTCATTAAGGTGGACCGTTTTCTAAGTATGATGTTCCCTAAATATTTTATAAAGTTCGTTTACAGGGGCGAAGACACGAATTTAATATTTTATATTGGTGAGGCTTAATATTTTATATTGGTGCGGCTTAATAGTTTACAAAACTTGTTACTTTTAAACGAGCAGCACCAGTGGGACAGTCCACAAATGCCACCATTGTCCGAAGTTAGGATCATTTTAAAACAAGATAAAATGGGAACATACTTGTACGGCAAGCAAAATAAATGTAAACAATTCTTTTAGCTTAAACTGTAGATACGTTTCGAAAGTATTGTCTACGCCGATTGCTTATGCACTAACCATAATATTTTATATACTCGGAATAGTGATGCACTTTCTGTTTACAATTGGTATTCAAAGAATTCGAACCGATACTCCCTTGTTAGATTTATAATAAGTTTGATTGTGGTAGGCTCAGCGTTTATATGAGCCTCTCTCGAGTCTTTATCCTGGGTATAGCAAGTACTGAGCATAGTATTCAAGAGACCATCGGGACGTATTTGTGATCGAACACTTGACCTCTTGCGTTGGCGGCCAATACTCTCTCCACTGCGCTACCGCCCCCCTTGTTTCTATCAAGTTTCAACTTGATTGCAAGAAACAAACCAATTTCTGCAATTTTTACAAACATCATGCTTAGATGTACTCATTGGGGTCTAATTGTCATAAGGAGACATATATATATATATAAAACAAGCCAAACTATATTGAAAAATGATTTCCTAACATGGCAAGCCAGTGGCGTGGATTCCTATAGGCTCGTGCATACACTTTTTTTTCTGAGAAATCGAAAAAATAAAAATGCCAAAAAATGTAATAAAAAGCGTATCCCTAGCGGGGATAAACTATAAATTCGCAACTAAAAAATAACATTAAATATGATTCAAATATTTAACATCATTTTATCAATTTTGGTTATAAAACAGTGAATTCAATGTTAAGGATAACCAGGCCCCTAAAACGTAAGGAATATACGCCTAACCGCACCTACGACGGCCTAGCTGAAAAAAAAATCGGGGAAGCATGTCCCAGATCCCCCTACAACTTAACATTCACACCATTTTCAGCCAAGCTCTGCCCCTGCGTTTAAACGGTATCTATTC
Organism: Panopea generosa; assembly: GCA_029582155.1. Classification (NCBI taxonomy): domain Eukaryota; kingdom Metazoa; phylum Mollusca; class Bivalvia; order Adapedonta; family Hiatellidae; genus Panopea; species Panopea generosa. Next base: position 62,483,948 of record CM055900.1, read on the forward strand.
TCAAAGCAACACTGAATGAATTCCATGATTCCAATTATAACACTTGCAAGACAGCTGACAACGGGCAATAAAAACATGTGTATAATTTATATGGCTTCGAAATTACACGTGGTCGTAACATTTCGCGAATACAATACCCGTGAATGTGGCTTTGGTAATGGCTTATAAATTATGTTAATAGCTATTTCAATAAAAGAACGCACATATTATATCCCCATAAAGTGACCCCGTTGTACGCGTTTGTACCAAAATAATGTTCAAACGAAGTTTTTTTATATCTAGGCTGTAGTAAGGGTGAATAATGGATTCTATGCTTAGGCTACACATGATGTTATGTATCTAAAATGTATTTGTCAGCTTGGAGATTATCGATCGGAATCATATATAGATCACCTTGAGATGATTGAACATTTATCTTTGAAATATATAAACTTTTTTTCTTCTTTTTTTTTTCAAATTTATACTTTCAGATGATTTTTTTCCAATAGGTAATTGAACTTGAAGGCTTTATTTAAAAATACCACAATGCTAATTTAATTTTAAAGACTTGACATTTTCTTAAGATCATCTTGGACATGTTAAATTGGAGATTGAATTTCAGGTGCATCTATGAAGATCATCTTGGAGATTGAACTATCTTAGAAATACAGCATTTATCCTTTTTTGAAATGTATACAAATAGTTATCCCATCTGAGACTGAACTGTGAAATATATTTTAACGTTCTAAATAAAAGTTAGTTTAAACAGAATATTATCCTGTCTTATGTGTTTTGTTGTACGGTTTGTAAATTGTTACATCTAATAAATCACTTTCCATCAGTATGCTTATATATTTTCCTCGCTACATCTGACACAAACATTATTATTTCATTTCTTTAATATATCAAAGTCATTTCTGAGCAACTACAACAGTATAAACTGCAAGGTTCATAACTAACAATTCTAAACCATTTTATGGCGCCGGCGCAGTCTTCATTTACAAAGGAGTGTTGTATATTGAAGAAGAAGAAGAAGAAGAAGAAGAGGAGGAAAACTTCACCGGGTAAAAGACTATAGCATAACAAATAATAACAAGGAATTTTATATCCCTACCACGTTTTGTGACGCTGGTAAATACTGTTTGCAATTAAACCGTTACATAATTTTCTGAGAAATCGAAAAAAATAAAAATGCCAAAAATGTAATAAAAATCGGACCGCTAGCGGGGGTAATCTATAAATTCGCAACAAAAACTCATTGAATATGATCCAAATATTTAACATCATTTTATCAATTTATTTGGTCATAAAACAGTATATTCAAGGTGAATATCAATGATAACCAGCCCGTAAAAACATAAGATATATACGCCTAAATGCACCTACGACGGCCTAGCTGAAAATAAATTTCAGGGGAGCATGTCCCGGATCCCTACAACTGGCCTTCACATCGTTTTCAGTCAAGCTACGCCCCTGTAAGCGAACCCATGTTAGACTAAAATAATGTATTTTAAAACGTATAGAAATGTGTCTGGTTGCTCAAGTTGATTTTGATTTGATTGGCCATACTGGTCATCCTCGTTGAATTTGTTTCATCCTATAAAGGGTTTATCTTTAGAATTGGGATTCCGTCTCGATTCCTACATTCCGATTAAAGTATCATTTTTGTCACGTTAACGCAGATTTGAGATTTCAAATAATCCATTTTTAGTTATAAACCATATAAAGACGCATTATATTCATCTTAGTTTCTTTTTTTTTCAGGTAGTTGAGATTTTCTTGACATACTACCTTAAATCTTTAAATTGTAAAATGGTCTTAAAGGGAATATTTCAGGAATTTTAATTTTTTTGAAATAAGCCTAAGGCATAGTACCACCATTGCAAAAAGGTCTTCCGTGGGATAGTCGCATAATGGCGGTTATAAATAGTCCTCATTTCTTCTTCTTTAAAAATGCATTTTCCTTATTTTAATGCTCATTTTTTTATTTGAATGGCATTATTGATGTATTTTGAACATTTTTATAGCATTGTCATGTTTGAATTGTGAATTTAGAAAAAAAAATTGATGCTTGGAAATTGATGATACATGATTACATGATTTCGGAAGTCTACTTTCACTTTTTCACCAGTGTACACACTGAGCAGAAAAAAAATGACACATGTTTTATATAACACATGACCCCTACTTTTCTTATCATATTTTGATAGTGCAGAGGTTGACAAACAGTAAAATGTAGGTTTCACTTCTTTCATTTGGGATTCTCTATGAATGACAAGCCTTCAAACTTTTATTATTTACTATAGAATAAAGAACAAAAATCAATGGTGGGACACCTAAAAGCATTCTCCGCAATATATCATTGTCAAAAGGATATGTATTTAAACATACCAAAATGATATATTGAAAAAGAATTTCCTAACTTGAGCTACGCACCAAGGTTAGTTTACAATTGATTTCCCGCTTAAAACTGCATGCTTTATGACGTAGGGCATTATATAAGTCTCGTGCTTTCATTGTATTTCAATCTGAATCGTTATACAGGTTTTCACGCAATAACACTTATTTCATCTTAGAAAGAGTCTGAATGACGATGTGAAGGTCTTCGAGCAGTATTTAAGTGATATTTATTTTTATAATGGGGATTTCGTTCCAAGTTTACCACTATAATTTAAATATCGATTTTTTGACATACCGAACCATTCGGATTTCATTAATTAAAGTAATGAGATACTTAATATCCATTTTAAAAATACATTTTATTTTTTAAGACATCTATAGCGTTTTTTCCTCTGATATACTCCCTTTGATCTGATACCGTCGGAATTTACCGATCGACATTGCAAGTACTATAATAAACGTTTAAGTGTTAAATAAACAATTGGAATACACAACCATATACGTGCTGTAATATTTTACTATATATAGTTTAACGTTTCACTCTATAGAGCAACAATCGATATTTTGACTTGTCATTTCGTGTTCGTCCATTTTATAAATATGGCGTACAGGTAAAAGAAAAGTGATACAAGTATATGATATAGTTTTGGATATATTTTGGGTCCTTGGATAAAAAACACGAAGGAGTATTCATTAAGCCATGAAGGGATTTATTTGTGTTCTGTGTTGTTGTCTGTTTTCAAATGTTGTCGGTACAGATGTCGGTGAGTTGTAGTTGTCAGATAGAGTAAAGTAAAACTTGTAACGTTTTAAATAATTTTGTTTTGATAAGACATTGTGTGTATTACTGATTATGTCGTTTGTTGATAAATAGTAACTGCTTTTGAATTTGAGAATGATAATTTTCATTAAAATATAACATGGCCAGTTTTATACACAGTCGGGACCCACACTGTCATTATATGGCTTGAAAAATAGAGATAAAGAGTTACAATGTATTAAAATCGATATATATATAAATACCTGTATACATAAAATTCACCCATGTATTCTTAACTAGACCGATTTGGTATTACCGGGTGTCAATGTTTTCGTTTATCCTAATTTATTTCAGTTCGACTGTGAAGTAAGTGCTTAGCTTAAACGAGTGAATTGCTCTCGGATCCGATTTCAGAGTAAAACCCGTATTGAAAATTGTTTTTGTAAGGCCATCGGGTAGAGCCTTGAATCGATCATCGGGTCCAGCCTGTGATCGGACTCTCGACCTGTGACCTGGCCTGTACATTACACCACCCGCTCCTCTAAAATGTATGTAATGATTGAGATTATGAAAAATTACATCGATTATAAAATACACGTTATGTTAAATACAAATTTTAAGCGGGCGGTAATCTAATGGATAGAGTGTTGTCCGTTCACGCCAGTGGTTGCGGGGTCGATTCCCCGGTCGACCCGATGCCTCTCATAAAAACAACACTCAGTACTGGTTCTTCCCAGGAAACGGACTCGAGAGCGGTTCATATAAGCTCTGAGCTTTCATCGCAATCGAGCTAAAATAAATTAGTATAAACTAAACTAAATACAAATTGTGGTAAATATATTAATATAGCTCCTACTATACAATCGCCATGTAATAAAATGTCCCCACTTTGCCATGTTTTTAATATTTCAGGTTATATATCAGGTAGTAAATGGCATATCAAGTTTTACTGATGGAGGAAGACCTCAGATTGAATCTGAGTAGAACCACCGTTCCTCCGCAAGTAACTGTTAATTCAAGGAAATCCACAAACTTTACTTAACAATAGTATTCCCTGTCGGTGTATATATTGGTATCTATGGAACAGAGAACATTACTAATCGAACTTGTATTCACAGATGTGTTTATTGTTTAATAAATAAAGCGTGCTGCATATCCTTAATCGCCAGTGCTTCAGATACGATTTAAACTTACCCCTAAAGCGTAATGTAAATACACTAAGCGTATTGATGTTGGTTTAATTGGTAATTCATGCCGGTTGTAAGGTTTTTAAACACTTGTTGTTATTATTATAGATATGCTACAAAGCACAATTTATATTATGACCTGTAAATATGTTTATCAGTTAGTACTTTATTTCATTTTTTTTTATTTTTTTTATTTATTTGAATCAAATTGAATTACGTTTCTATTATTCGGAAGAATTTTCTAAATTTTAAGAATTAAAACTGTTTCCTGACTTTAAAATCAAATTATATTTCGTTTCACATGCATGTTTGTATTGTACAGATTTATATCACTCTGTATTATTCCCATTGTCATATTTTGTTATTCTTTTTCAATGGCGTAAACCAAAAAATTGCTTTACCTAGTTGCTAACAAACTTTGAACTTTGAACCAAGTACCTATTATCTTGCACACACACTCTAACGCGTCTATACCGGTGACGAGATAAACTTTAGATGCACTTGCATAATAAAACATTACTTCTAATTGATTAACAATCAGCCTTTATACCTGCGTAGTTAAATTTTACAATTATTGACATATCTATCTATAGGCATTATCATTTTGTAAAGGCATTGATCCGCATGCAGTTGCTGATCCGCATGCCGTTGTTGGTCCGCATGCCATTGCATAAACGCATGCACTTGTATGTGTTTGCACGAAGGAGTATCTATTTGAACTTATATGCAAATTTATCAACGGGAGTAATAATGGCCACGTGCACCCGTTCACACACATAAGTAAATTTTACTCCATTGTCACATTTGCACATATGGGGACCACATTTCGCATATACATAAAAGTAATATGTAAGCATATCTAGTCATATGGACGCTTCTTATGTAAATGTATCATGGCATGATGACATTATTTAAATTTTGATACCGAATTGAATGTAGATCTTGTGTTCATGTTCAGACCCGTTCAGTATTTCAGATTTGTTTGTAGATTTATATTTAACGGAGGTTTAAGTAAGTAAAGTTAAAGTCCAATAGGCGGAACTACTCTTAACCCCCCCCCCCCCCCCCCCAAACTGAAATCCTTGATCCGCCCATGTAAATTGCCTGAAAATCCTACTGCGTCCTTAAAAGGTTAACTATACATAGTCTTTCCTAATAGATAATTGCCCGAATGTAATGTAATAACAGTCCATTAAAAACATAAATCCGTCCCTGCTCTTGACTACTATTGCCACCAGGACTACGTTAAGCAGCAAACACGTTTAATGCATGGTTCCCTAAAATTAACACGTACTGAGTGCTAATGTGAGGTTGGGCCAGTGTCCAGGAAAATTTGTTAGCTAACGTTATCAAACGTTTGACCGAACTGAACGCAGCCCAGGTAACCGTGTACGCGTATAAGTGTTCTGAGCAGCAAATATATTTTAGTCTTAAGATTTATAGATTTAATGTTTTTGCTCGCCTGCAGAATTTGGCTCCTGCTGTTGAGAATTACTGACATCCGCATGCTAGTATACGCGATCGCGATGGGTACTTTTTCCTGTTTTCATTACTCGAAGAATTAAGTTGACATGCTCATTGCAACAAGAAGCTATATAGAGAAGGAAAGGCAACTGATTGTTACTTTGCGAACGCTCGCGTGTTCACGAATTATCTCGTTCTCAATTATCTTAACTTCAATTCATCTCAGAAACAAAATCCTTGCATTATAGAATGAAATTCTCACCAAAACAATACCGTTCCCAGCAATGTGTGCATGAAATTGTTGAAGTAATTTTGATTTAAAAAATTGTATACTGCTGTTAAAATAACAACACAACACGAGAAATTTTACTTCAAACCTCAATACTTTAATTAAAAATATTTCGTGATGGAAACATTTTAAATCATCTATCTCAGTAAGATTACATACAACTTACATTTATGTACAAGAAATCAGTTAAACTTGTAAATTATCATGATTATTTACGAAATAATTAATCCTTCGTGTGCTATTGTATCAACATTTAGTCAGGAGATGCAAGTTTCCTATCGTTCTATATAAGTCCTTGATTACAGTTACTTGGTGACAGCTGCGGCTGCATTTCATCGTATCGCTTCTTGATACATAAAACGTTACATTGCACAGGATGGCGAATCCACGTGATATTTTGGTATCGTGCATGGCTGATTGTCTTAATATATTTAAATATTATATAACTCGCTTCATGTATGGTTTAATTTTCTTAAGAATAAACGGATTGTGACAAAACAGTGCAACTACCACTAGAACTGAGTTCTATCCACGTTCGATATAAACGTGGGTTCACCATTTTGTGGCGCGTGTGAATGACTGAACGTTGTGTTCGAAATGAATATAATTAGTAATGGTAGCGTATTTTTTTACAGATTATTTGAACAACGTTTGCGATGTGTCAAATGTGTATGTTGGCACGAGCAGACGACTGGAATCGTCAACCGCACTTTACTATAAGAACAGTATGTCTTGTTTTTATCACGTGCACGTCCCTACTGGAAAACAGGTGCTCTTACTTGTCAGGTAAGATTTATTTTGTTACATGAGTTATTCTTTAAAATAACAGTAACTAGCAACCGTCCAAGTTACTTGGATAATGCATTTCTCACGTGTCTTTGTATTTATCTTTGTCAGTAACGTACGTTACTTGTATAGTACATTTATCACGCATCATTACATTGGTCTTTGTCATCAACCTACGTTATTCTATAGTGCATTTCTAACATGTCTTTGTATTTGTCTTTGTCAGTAACGTACGTTACTTCTATAGTACATTTATCACGTATCATTACATTGGTCTTTGTCATCAACCTACGTTATTCTATAGTGCATTTCTAACATGTCTTTGTATTTGTCTTTGTCAGTAACGTACGTTACTTCTATAGTACATTTATCACGCATCATTACATTGGTCTTTGTCATCAACCTACGTTATTCTATAGTGCATTTCTAACATGTCTTTGTATTTGTCTTTGTCAGTAACGAACGTTACTTGTATAGTACATTTATCACGTATCATTACATCGATCTTTGTCATCAACCTACGTTATTCTACAGTGCATTTCTAACATGTTTTTGTATTTGTCTTTGTCAGTAACGTACGTTACTTCTATAGTACATTTATCACGCATCATTACATCGGTCTTTGTCATCAACCTACGTTATTCTACAGTGCATTTCTAACATGTCTTTGTATTTGTCTTTGTCAGTAACGTACGTTACTTCTAAAGGGTATTTCTCACGTGTCTTTGTATTCTTCTTTGTCAGTTCATATGTATTATTTCTATAGTACGTTAATCACGTGTTTTTGTACGTGTCTGTGTATGTATTAGTATTGACTTTGTCAGTATTCTACGTTACTTCTGTAGCACTCCCTATTCTTATAATATATTATTACATGCCTTAATATATATTTTTTATTTTACATACGTTACTTTTATAATAAATGTATACAGTGCATTTATATGTAATATTCAATGTCCTTGGATTTTGTACGTAACATATGTTAATCCTATAAAAAATATCATATGTCTTTGGATGTGTTTTTGTGCGTAAAATACATTACTTCTATAGTGCATTACCATATGCCTTTATTTTGTCTTTGTATTTCATATACGTTACTTATATTATACGTTTATCAGGTGACTTTATATGTAACATACATAAATCCTAAAACATAATCATATGTTGTTGTCTTTGTCTTTGTATTTCATATACGTTACTTATATTATACGTTTAACAGGTGACTTTGTATGTAACACACATAAATCCTAAAACATTATCATTTGTTGTTGTCTTTGTATTTGTATTTCATATACGTTACTTAAATTATACGTTTATCAGGTGACTTTATATGTAACATACATAAATCCTAAAACAATATCATAATATGTTGTTGTCTTTGTCTTTGTATTTCATATACGTTACTTATATCATATTTTTACCAGGCGTCTTTGCATGTAACATACACAAATCCTTAAACACAAACATTATCATATACTAGTATTGTATGTAACATACATACATCCATAAACATCATCATATGTCTTTGTGTTTGTCTTTGTATTTCATTTACGTTACTTATATGATATATTTATTATATGTATTTGTATGTTACATAAATAAATCCTAAAACATTATCATGATATATTGTATGTAACATACACAAATCTTAAAAAACATTATCATATGTCTTTGTGTTTGCAGTGTATTTCATATACGTTAGTTATACATTTGATAAACGTTTGATTACAGATTACAGAAGTGAACTGAACTGAACGACATGTTCGCTTTTATCGTTAGCTGACAGATTAAACACCTCCGCGAGCTGTTTGCGCGGGTTTAATCACGTGACTTAATGGGAAATGAAGGGACAACGCCGAGTTGCGTTTATAAACAAAGTAGACATGTTTAACCGTGCTGAACGCAGCCAGTTGATGAAAATAAATGTTGATTTTGAGACAAAATCTATGTCGATATTCGGATATTTCGAGTTATTTTTTGGCAGTCCCTCCAATATCGAGAAAACGAGTTTCGACTGTATTATACGTTTATGAGGTGTTTTTGTATGTTACATACATCAATCTTATAACACATTATCATATATTGTATGTGACATAGCAACTTTTATAAAAGAATTATCATGTCTTTTGTATGTAATATATGTTTCTCTCATAAAATACTATCATATATATTTGTATTGTGTCTTTATATTTAAGATACATTACTGATATAGGTAATTACATTCTGTTTTTATAATCTCAAAAAGGATACTAACAACAACAAAAAAAATCCACTGAAAACAATTATGTCAATTATATGTTTACCCATCATCCTAATTATGCATGTATCATGTATCAAAACAGGTGGCAGTCGTGTTAGGCAGCATTGGGAAAATATCGACGTTCAAAAAGAGATGTGATAAAATTAATGCATTGAAAGAACTGACCTAATTTTTAATCTGCTTATTAAATAAAATATTTATAACCCCCTTTGCCATTGTATTACTCTGGCCCAATTTGCCAAACAAAATAGCGACCGGAAGTAAATAAACTGGATATGATGACGTCACATGGGATCTATGTATTGAGTTGATTGGACATATTTTCCCATCAAATATTACTGTGGGTTCGGAGGATATCAAATATCTGATAACACCCACTACCACCCCACCATACTGGACATTAATATAGACTGTTCTCTTGTTCTGGGTTTGACTTCTTAGATGGATATTTTCCATTGCTCAGAACCAAACTTTTGACTTACACTATATTTCGACCGTATCGTACAGTCTTCATCAGCTTTGTGCTGGGTCAGTGGTGCGCAGTGTCGCGTGACAAAGAGGAGACAAAGAAGTCCTAATATCTGGTATAGAAATTAAAAACGTACAAAAAGGAGCCAGAAATCAAGTAAATCCCAAACGATCCAATCAGAGTCGGGTATCTTTTATTTGTTATACTGAAGATGCTTATCGCAGTGTACGTGTAGTCTGTAAGGAGATAAACGTTTGGAAGCATTCCGGCTAGCTCAGTCATTAGAGGAATTCCCCAATCAGCAAATAGTGCCGTGTTCGGGTCCCCTGACTGGCTGCATATTTGTTTCTTCTTGCTACAGTTATACCCAGTCAGGAAGCAAGTCATCTTTGAACATTATAGTTGTCAAGAAAAGCTTGATGATCAAACATACGTAATTTCCCAAATTTGAGGTTTTGTGTTTTTATTTTTTCTCATTAAGTCATATATGTAAATTTGAGAGAGACTGCATGATAGACACGTTTCACATATACGTTATCTATATAGTAATACTGTGTATACGCAGTTAACATTCACCGCCTTCTTAGCTAACCTAATAGAAATGTTTAGAAACACCCAAATGCGCTTAATTAGTATCTCCTTTGAAATAAATTTTAATCGTGGATAAGATTGAAAACATAACATCATCTCTCTCTATATATATACGTCTAAATAAATAACAGGTACTTCTATCTGGAGACGGAGGTGAAGAATGCCTGTGTGGATTTTGTTAATATCCACGACGGCACCAGTACCACAGACACGGCACTCAACAGTAGTCCGCTATGTGCGGAGGCTGCGGCCAATAACTACACGTCCACCGGGACCGACATGACGATTTATTTTGAAACAGATTCCAGCGGCGTTCGGCGTGGTTTTGACTTCACCTTTGTAGCTATAACTACAGGTAATTGCCGACATTAGGTTTTAAGTGAATAAAGAAACAAACGCGAGTTTTTAGACTTTGGTGGGTTGTGTTATCTGAAGGTTAAAAGTCATTTGCAAAATCAGTAACTTACCCGTTTTTAACGTTTGAATCACAAAGTTTGCTTACAGTTTAAATAAATGACTTATTGTATAACAAACTGCAATAGTATAGTCACATGGAATGCTCTTCCTGAGAACATTCAAACAATTAAAAACCATGATAGGTACAAGAAAGAAGTTAAGAAACATTTACTTGTAAATATGTGTATTACTGAACAGTGCAATAATAATAATAATAATAATAATAATAATAATAATAATAGTAATAAATAAAAAATAAATAATAATAATAAAAAATAATAATAATAAATTAAAATAATAATAATAATAATAATTATAATAATAATAATGTCTCTGTTTAGAGAGGGTAAACTCATTAAGTTTTATACACAATATAAATATTTGTTTCAATGAGGCCCTCTGAAATAACACATTTTAAATCAATAATATCAATATTACAATGATTTACATCAACGATATTTGGAGCCGATACCTGCTAAAATCAAAACAATGTTAACAATGACAACGTGCAATATGTTCATGCTAAAGATGTTTTAGCGATTAGAAATTCTTTGCACACATATCTAAATACACATTAGTTTAACGGGATTCATTTTTACATCTGTGCTTGTATAATATTTAATCAATTGAATACATCAAAGTTATTCATAGTACTTGTGAAATATGTTATTTTGATTATCTTAATTATTCAATACAGTTTTATAGAATGCTATATTATTATTGCTAGTGTCCAACCGTAGTTTTTCAATCGCGTTATATGGATCCCAGTGGAAATAAGTGCTCGGACTTTACTGGGTTTTCCGAACAATTCATGTCACTTTACGATACACTTTCATTCTATTTTTAGCTTATTTTTCAAATCATGATCTACTGATAATAAGTATTCAAGCAAAATAAGACACTTAATTTGTAACGATTAATACTGTGATATGGTATTGAAATGTTGTGATACATTTAGTATGACATTCTGTGATGCTCATAGTAAATACAAAATTGATAAATATTTTAGACAAATATCCGTCTCTCTATTATTCTGGCTAATTTTCCAACATAAAGGTCAATATCGAACACAAAACTGTTTGGTTTATCGGTATTGGAAACGCCCCCACCCCCACCCCAACCCTTAACGCTGGGAGGACATGCCTAGTGATCTATTTATTTAGCATGCTATCTTCAAAAATTGATATTGTTGCCAATTATAGTATTGGTACTCAACGAAATGAATAACTCCGACAAGTAACGGGCGACAACTCTTATTGTATATCAAACTTATCTAGAACACGTCCCTTTGTTCCAGTCAAGAATAGATTTAAACTAATAATTCATCTACAAATTTTAAGATAAAAGCTTATTGTACATATTGTTGACATGTTACACTTTTAGAAATGTATACATAATAAACAAACAAAAACGGATTGACTAATTACTAGTACCATTTTACTGTTAAATGTTTCTATGTTAAGGGGAAGTCGATGTTTAGCCGCTTTTTAGTTGTTCACTAGACATTTGGCTGCGTTCCTTTTAATGTCTTTTTGGCTAAAATGATAGAAGATCAGTCTAAATTTGTGCCAATGCGTATGCTTAAATGACGGGTCGTATATTATTAAAAAGCCGCATTTCCAGTCAATTATAATGTATTATTGTTATATCTTCAGGGAATATAACGATACGAACACTCTTTTGTATTTGTGTAATACGCATAAAACTTGTTTTAAAATCGAATGATAAGTAGGCAAAATATTTTTTTAAGAAACTTGTATATTTTACAGGCACGTGTGGAACCGACCAGTTCTCTTGCAACACGACAGGCGTGTGTATAGACAGTTCCCTCGCATGTAACATTTATGACGAATGTGGAGATAATAGTGACGAGTCGAACTGTCCTTGTAAGTATAGCCATCACATACCAGTACTATCACATATGTTGAGCGCAAGGTCCCGTGGCAGGGCACTGAACACGGGATCAGGGGGATCACTTTATTTAAATAGCTTCTTGCATGTTTTGCGTTATCAACATGTGATTGCCATGGTGAATGTAAAACGTTTGTTAGAGGCAAAACACACCGATCGAAAACAGGAAGTGATTCCGTCGGGTAGTCGCATAATGGTGGTGATAAATAATCCTTAAAAATGCATTTTCCTTTATTTAATGCTATTATTTAAATGACAATATATATTGATGTGCTAGGGACAAAATCACATGCAAGAGGAACGTCAGCGAGATGGTGAAATTGTATGTAAAACAGCCTCTTTTTGCACTATTTTGGTTGCAAATGTTCAACTGGAGAGACACTTCATTAAGTAAAAACACATCTTGGTGTGTTTATGCCTCACATAAAGCATATAATTAAATGCATATTTACAATGACCAATTACTTCATTTTATAGAAAGGAATTTTGCTGTTAGTTAGTAAAACACACCGAAATGGCTGTCAGCCGTTGCATATATATATGACCATGCAGAAAATAGTTTTCTGGCAAAAGTTTCAGATTTTAATGCCTGAAACTTGGCAGTGTTACTGCAAACTGATAGTATTTACTGAAAAAGGTCTTATTACAGGTAAAAGAAAATAAAGATTCCATGTGAGCATAACTCGCCCATCGGAAATAGGAAGTGTTTCTGTGGGATAGTCGTACAATAGCGGTGATAAATAGTCGCTGTTTCGTATATCCAAATGTATTTTCCTTATTTTAATGCTAGAGTTGAACTGCATTATTGATGTGTTATATGAATATTTTATAGCATTATCATGTTTGAAATGTTTATTTAGAAGAACAATGATGCTTGGAAATTAGATAAGAATATTTCATCTGAAGTATATTTTCTCTTTATCGACAACATATACGCTGAATAGAAAAAAAATCTTTTGAAACGAAACACGACCGCTACTTTTCTAATACCGTTTTGGCACTGTAGATATCAACAGGCAATATGTAAAATTACTTTGGTTTTTGGTCGTTTTATGAATGACAAACGTTGAACTATAGAAAATTAAGGAAATGGGGTGGTTACTCTGAGATATTTCAATTCTTATCACAGCTACTACATACAACTTTGCGACTGACGATAACGCCGGGCTAATCGCCGGCCTCTGTATTGGTTTGTTGGCTCTGGTTTTGATTATAGTCATTATTGGGTACTGCTTGTGGCGTAACAACCGCTGGAGGGTCTTCAGTGACCGACCAATCACAGCCAAGAAGATCACTCACCAGGAAATGACGTATGCAACTACGTATCCTGTAACAAAAGTATATTATAAAGAAAGGTAAGTGTTGTAATTGTTAAAGAGTCATTTCGTCGGACAATACGTGACATAAATGAATGCGAAATTATCACTTCTTATTGATTTTATCGAGGTTGGAAGCCAAGTAAGAAGCATTTAACTAAAACAAAAATCGCACTGATTCTATTTATAACTTACATCCCAGAAGCCATCGCGAGAATAACAACATTGTTAAATCCGAATGCAATGGTCACGAAATATTTAGATAAGTATTATATTCATGGGGGAGGACCTACATCACGTGCACCGCTAAATACGGTGCCGGAACGTTGTCTCAAAAGCTGGTTGAGTGATCTTTCGTTTCGATTTTTTATTCACATTTTATATCTTCCACCGACCCCCTGGGTATTAGAGGAATCTATTTTGCCTATATATATATCAGTGTGATATACACAATTCAGATTACCTCAAAACGTTACCGGACATGACGCTCAACTGTTTTAAGCTAATGTAGAATTTTGGAGGGGCCGCACCGAATTGCATATCAGTGAAATATATTCTTCTAATACCCAGACGGTCGATGGGAACTATGTAATCTACACTTGTACCCGTAATTGACACGATAAAATCACTTAAACCAGCTTTTGAAATAGTGTTCCGACGTCGTATTTAGCGGTACTCGAGACGTAGGTTTTGACCCGATATTGCATAAAGGTACCTAACGGATCTCATCAATATCGGAATGGAAACAATGCAAGCTCACTAAGAAAACGGCCTAGTTGCGTGCGCATTATAGATACTATATACTGTCTGGAACTGGTCTGGCTGATGGACATCGCTAATTGAAAATTAATCGTGCAAACAATAAATTGTATTGTCCAAGCTGACATTGTGGAAACAATAACATTGAAACTTATTTATACCAACATTTGATTACTGGGAAAACCAGACGTGACAAACATTCCGGAATACTCTTTTAGTAAATACATTCGGTCCAATCAGCATGCGTATTGCACCCAAATAATGGGTCTCGTGACATATATTGATTTATACATATTTTCTTTTATAATCAAACTAATGAGCGTAACTATTGTTTAAAATAGCATTATATCATCCTTTGACAGAGTTCAAGAGTATTACAAAGACACCGAGAAGCCACCTATACTTAAATTCGAGGAGGACACCGGGAAACAGTGACGTACGAAACACCAACACAGTCGTTCTGAGGATATAGAGTAGGGCTTCCGGAAGTACTTCAATTTATCAGTGTTTTATGTCTTATCAAACTTTAGAATTCATTACGTTAACATTTTTAAATTTTTATTTTTCGATATTCTAAATACAGTAGAACTTCGATGTCTCGAACCCGACGTGACTAGACAAAACAGTTCGAGTTAAGGGTTGTTCGAACCAAACATCATATCATACATGAGCATGTATATACATCGAAATAGGACTTCGACCGGGACCAGATAAAAGGTTCGAGCTGTATATAAATAATGTTCTGTTCTGTTATGTTCTGTACTGTATATATAGTGTTCAGTCATCCGTGTTCGAGCCAACGAAGTTCTTCTGTGAGATATGTATTGCTTTATTATTTTGTCGATATTTTTAAAACAAAATGAGTTACGTCTAAGATGCTTTATATTAATATTATATTTGTTCAGGACGAATGGTTCAGTCGAAGCTTTATTTTGGCATTTCTATATACACCTTTAGTCGTACATGTATAAAGCGTTAACCGGAACATATATTTTGAAATTGTTGGGACAAAAATTTGATAGGACAAAATCAAAACAAATTGTACATTGCCAAGACAACAAATATTTAAATATTTTGCTGACTTTAGAATGCCAAAACAATTTTCAAAAGTTTTTAATATTGCTTTTCCTAACAAATTAATTTAATTTTGATATAAATCCACCAAAATATGCTTAGAAATCAGACTTTATTTACCATCCATAATATATAACTAAATATATCATCTATATTTTACTACCAAAGATTGTGTTTACAAAATAAGACAAAAGGGCTACGAGCCCTCAAATATTAGTTTAAAGTCCTTGTAGAGTGATTTATATACATACTTCTTGCTCACCTTTATAACACTTACTGAATAACCTCATGCATTACATTGATTTATAACATGCATTGTCACGTACTGTTACATTAGAATTAGTAAGCAAATAAAACAAAGCAGTAAGAAGTTTTCGAGGTTCCGTCTTTCAGTATTTTAGTATATAACTCTTCAATATCACGTTTTAAGTTTTATTAGTAAATCGGTAACATTATGTTTATGGCCAATTACAAAAAAATATTACATGAACTATGGCAAAGACAGCAAAAATACAAAAATACAAGATACATAATAAACGTTAAATATGTGTACAAAATAAACGAAAAAAATATTTATCACTTTACAAATTAAATCAATCAAAATTAAGATCACGGACATAGTTTCATAATGAATATCAAACTGACCTCAGTCTGATATATTCCAATATATTTTGTTAAAAATATGTAATTATTGTTCAGGTTTATGTTTACGTTGATTTAGTCCGTCTTCCGTTGTTAACTGTTCAGTTTAGCAACATTATTGTTAATGAACACGTTAAACATCTTTAAACCAAACTGAACGCACTCCTGTTTTTAAAGGGATTATATCAGGAAAAAACGCTATAAATATCTTAAAATTTTTTTTTTAAAATAGTTAAAATACATCTCATTACCATTAATAAATAATATCTGAATGACTTAGTATGTCACATCTACCAAAACTGCTATTTAAATCGGAGTTGAACCGAAACGAAATCCCCATTCTTAAAAAAGACAACACTTAAATACTGCTTGACGACCATCAAATTGTCATTCGGACTCATTCTATGATGAAACCATTTTTACTACGTGTAAACTTGTATAACGGATCAAATTGAAATCAAAATAAAACCACGTGATTCATTTAATACGTCACAAAATATGTTGCAGTTTTAAGCGGGAAATCTATTTTAGTCTAATCTAGGCGCGTAGCCCAAGTTAGGAAACCCCTTTTCAATATAATAATTTGGCATGTTTAAATATATATATATATAGCAATACGAAGTCAATGAGTATATATAAGCATGATATATTGGGAAAAAGTGTTTATAGCCAATTTTAAACTTTTGCAAAAATCCTGATAAATTCCCTTTAATGGTAAGTCCAATTGGCGGCGCAGATACATATTCTGCGCTATTACTGCGGTCATATGCAGGTAATAGGAAACGACCGATAAGAGCAAACTATATTTAGTTTATATAATTACTAAAAAATTCCTGAAATACAACGTGCACTTGTACCACTTATATCTATATGAACACAAGACGGAATAAAACTATGAATAAAATACTCACGCAGAGTAGTAGTGTTTATTATATACTTTACGATCAATTGAGCTCTGTGAACTAAAAGACACAGGTGAAAATGGCACATAACAAACATATTGTTTTTACTTTCATCTATAGATAAATTGTCTTGTTATGTTTAAATCTTATATATATGTAGGTGTTATCAACTCTCTTAAGGGAATGGCCGTATCTAATGTTGAAAGAAATAATGCATTTGGTATATGTGTTTATATTGCAATAACATATGTTTAAACTTAAACTATTATCTCATTACTGCATTTCACATTAATCACGTGATCACTTTATAGATGATATTTATTATAAGGTTGTACATTGGATTTATATTAAGAAATAGCCAACGTTAAGTTACACATGTAGATAATTGTTAAACTTAACTTTTCTAACATATGTTTTTATATGTGTGTTGATAATAGCATAGTTTATATGGAAACGTGTATATATCTAAAGAAAACTACGTCACCATAAGTCCCCACATGTTATGTAAAACCTGTTGCTCCATTTTGTCAATGATCGGCATTTTGAAATCGTTTTGCTCCGGAAGGAACGATGACACCCTCCATGTAAGTCAGCGATTTTGATGTATCGATGTATGAAATGTATTCAAACAACACCATTACAGTTTAACATAACATATACAAGTTTAACATGACATATTACTACCAAGAGCTATACACAGGACATGTTTTATATATGTTTTATATAAGTAGTCATTGTTGTCATTTCTGTCAGTCGTCTTTACTGAATAGCATTGTTTAAAATATAGCCTTTTATTAATCACGAAATAATATTTTATGCCTGCAAGCACTCATCTTAATGAAACTATAATGTATTTAGAAATAATAAATGTCTTTTTTGTTTGGTTTCTTTTCTTTTTAAGAAAAAAACATTTGTGAAAACATATCATCGCTCCGTCGTATTCTTATATGCTTAACTAATAAAGCTGAATCGTAACTTTAACCCACTCGCTGCTTTCTTGTGTCTTGTATATTTTTATTGTTGTTATATACACCGTATTACTTTTATGGTGCGACACTTGAATAACTTAATGTAATATATATCTTAAACAAACCAATTCCAACGATGGATATACATTTACATACATTTGCAAACATTTGCATACATTTGCAAACATTTGAAAGTAAAATAAAGTTGTGTATATTTCATTCATTAAAAGCAAGTCACACTTTAAGTAATCCGTCACAAATATTTAATAATTTGACAACCAACGCCAGTTTGATTTATACATGCCAGGCAATACAAAACAGCTTTTTGCTTTAAATCTTCCGAAACGAAACCTTCTTTGACTTAGACACTAATTGTGTTGTTTTCCTTCAGTCCGCGTTGACCTACTACAGAACATTGTAACGAGTTACTCTTATAAACGTTTTTTTTTCCTAATGCACACATGCAAAACAGGGTTTTTGTCTTTAAAGTAGGATATTTTTCATGGTTCAACGATTTTGATTTTTCAATTCGTATACAGTGTAAATTTTATGAAAGAAATTTTAATTGTAGAGATAAGCACAAAAAAAATGTCTTAATAAAGAACTAATTGAATAACGATAGTGTTGCGAATTTAAAGTCTGTGGGTGTAGCTTCTCCTAAAACAGTGTATTGTATGATTTTTTAATCATTATTGTATTTATTATATTTGTTGCATTAACACATTTGCTATATGCTATACATTAATTTTTATTTTTTATTTTATTTATTTTCGTTTTTTCACTACATGTATCATAGGTTCTATTTTTGTGTAGTTCATGTTGTTTAAGTTTAAATATGTGATTTGCTGGCAAATCTATACTTGTAGTGCACACTATAGAATAAAAATAACAGAATCTGATTGCTTCTTTCGTTTGTTGTATTTATACATTTGTAATAATTTTATAAGATCTCTTTGTTTAAAATTTAAAATACATCTAGCTTTATTGAAAATCGGGTTTACTCACCTTCTTGCATTTGTGAATGATAACTATATGGGAATGTTAATCTCCACCTGTGAATGATAACCATGCGGAAATGTAAATCTCCATCTGTGAATGATAACCATGCGGGAATGTTGATCTCCGTCTGTGAAAGACAACCATACGGAAATGTAAATCTCCGTCTGTGAATGATAACCATGCGGAAATGTTGATCTCCGTCTGTGAATGATAACCATGCGGAAATGTTGATCTCCGTCTGTGAATGATAACCATACGGAAATGTTGATCTCCGTCTGTGAATGATAACCATGCGGAAATGTTGATATCCATCTGTGAATGATAACCATATGGAAATGTTGATCTCCGTCTGTGAATGATAACCATACGAAAATTTTGATCTCCGTCTGTGAATGATAACCATACGGAAATGTTGATCTCTATCTGTGAATGATAACCATGCGGAAATGTTAATCTTCATCTGTTATTGATAACCATACAGAAATGTTAAAATCTCCACCTGTGAATGATAACCATGCGGAAATGTAAATCTCCATCTGTGAATGATAACCATACGGAAATGTCAATCTCCACCTGTGAATGATAACCATACGGAAATGTAAATCTCCGTCTGTGAATGATAACCATGCGGAAATGTTGATCTCCGTCTGTGAATGATAACCATGCGGAAATGTTGATCTCCATCTGTGAATGATAACCATACGGAAATGTTGATCTCCGTCTGTGAATGATAACCATGCGGAAATGTTGATATCCATCTGTGAATGATAACCATATGGAAATGTTGATCTCCGTCTGTGAATGATAACCATACGGAAATTTTGATCTCCGTCCGTGAATGATAACCATACGGAAATGTTGATCTCCATCTGTGAATGATAACCATGCGGAAATGTTAATCTTCATCTGTTATTGATAACCATACAGAAATGTTAAAATCTCCATCTTTGAATGATAACCATGCGAGAATGTTGATCTCCGTCTGTTAATGATAACCATAAGGAAATGTTTAACTCGATCTGTGAATGATAACCATATAGAAATGTTAAAATCTCCATCTTTGAATGATAACCATGCGAAAATGTTGATCTCCGTTTGTGAATGATAACCATGCGGAAATGTTGATCTCCATATGTGAATGATAACCATACAGAAATGTTGATCTCCATGCATCACTGTCGGAAACTTCGTAATTAAGAAATTAGAAACATTTTAACTAATCGTTCACTCTAGTTTTGAAAATATGAGTAGTTATTCTAAAAAAAAGAGAAATATCCAGGCATCATGTATTCACTTATATATATAAATATCCGGGCATTATGTATTCACTCTTGTATATACATATCCGGGCATTATGTATTCACTCATATATATAAATATTCGGGCATTATGTATTTACTCATCTATATAAATATCAAGACATTATGTATTCACTCATATATATAAATATCAGGGCATTATATAAATATCCGGGCATTATGTATTCACTCATATATATAAATATCCAGGCATTATGTATTCACTCATATATATAAATATCCGGGCATTATGTATTCACTCTTGTATATAAATATCCGGGCATTATGTATTCACTCATATATATAAATATCCAGGCATTATGTATTCACTCATATATATAAATATCCGGGCATTATGTATTCACTCTTATATAGAAATATCAGGGTATTATGTATTCACTCATATATATAAACATCCGGGCATTATGTATTCACTCATATATATAAATATCCAGGTATTATGTATTCACTCATATATATAAATGTCCAGGCATCATGTTTTCACTCATATATATAAATATCCAGGCATCATGTTTTCACTCATATATATAAATATCCAGGCATCATGTTTTCACTCATATATATAAATGTGCAAGCATCATGTTTTCACTCATATATATAAATGTCCAGGCATCATGTTTTCACTCATATATATAAATGTGCAGGCATCATGTTTTCACTCATATATATAAATGTGCAGGCATCATGTTTTCACTCATATATATAAATGTGCAGGCATCATGTTTTCACTCATATATATAAATGTCCAGGCATTATGTTTTAACTCATATATATATATATCCAGGCATCATGTTTTCACTCATATATATATAAATATCCGGGCATTATGTATTCACTCTTATATATAAATATCCGGGCATTATGTATTCACTCATATATATAAATATTCGGGCATTATGTATTCACTCATATATATAAATATCCAGACATTATGTATTCACTCATATATATAAATATCCGGGCATTATATAAATATCCGGGCATTATGTATTCACTCATATATATAAATATCCAGGCATTATGTATTCACTCATATATATAAATATCCGGGCATTATGTATTCACTCTTATATATAAATATCCGGGCATTATGTATTCAATCATATATATAAATATCCGGGCATTATGTATTCACTCATATATATAAATATCCGGGTATTATGTATTCACTCATATATATAAATGTGCAGGCATCTTGTTTTCACTCATATATATAAATATCCAGGCATCATGTTTTCACTCATATATATAAATATCCAGGCATCATGTTTTCACTCATATATATAAATGTGCAGGCATCATGTTTTCACTCATATATATCAATGTCTAGGCATCATGTTTTCACTCATATATATAAATGTGCAGGCATCATGTTTTCACTCATATATATAAACGTGCAAGCATCATGTTTTCACTCATATATATATAAATGTCCAGGCATCATGTTTTCACTCATAAATATAAATGTGCAGGCATCATGTTTTCACTCATATATATAAATGTGCAGGCATCATGTTTTCACTCATATATATAAATGTCCAGGCATCATGTTTTAACTCATATATATAAATATCCAGGCATCATGTTTTCACTTATATATATAAATATCCGAGCATTATGTATTCACTCATATATATAAATATCCGGGTATTATGTATTCACTCATATATATAAATGTGCAGGCATCATGTTTTCACTCATATATATAAATATCCAGGCATCATGTTTTCACTCATATATATAAATATCCAGGCATCATGTTTTCACTCATATATATAAATGTACAGGCATCATGTTTTCACTCATATATATAAATGTGCAGGCATCATGTTTTCACTCATATATATATAAATGTCCAGGCATCATGTTTTCACTCATAAATATAAATGTGCAGGCATCATGTTTTCACTCATATATATAAATGTGCAGGCATCATGTTTTCACTCATATCTATAAATGTCCAGGCATCATGTTTTAACTCATATATATAAATATCCAGGCATCATGTTTTCACTCATATATATAAATATCCGGGCATTATGTATTCACTCATATATATAAATATCCGGGTATTATGTATTCACTCATATATATAAATGTCCAGGCATCTTGTTTTCACTCATATATATAAATATCCAGGCATCATGTTTTCACTCATATATATAAATATCCAGGCATCATGTTTTCACTCATATATATAAATGTGCAGGCATCATGTTTTCACTCATATATATCAATGTCTAGGCATCATGTTTTCACTCATATATATAAATGTGCAGGCATCATGTTTTCACTCATATATATAAATGTGCAAGCATCATGTTTTCACTCATATATATATAAATGTCCAGGCATCATGTTTTCACTCATAAATATAAATGTGCAGGCATCATGTTTTCACTCATATATATAAATGTGCAGGCATCATGTTTTCACTCATATATATAAATGTCCAGGCATCATGTTTTAACTCATATATATAAATATCCAGGCATCATGTTTTCACTCATATATATAAATATCCGGGCATTATGTATTCACTCATATATATAAATGTCCAGGTATAATGTATTCACTCATATATATAAATGTCCAGGCATCATGTTTTCACTCATATATGTAAATGTCCAGGCATCATGTTTTCACTCATATATATAAATGTCCAGGCATTATGTTTTCACTCATATATATAAATGTCCAGGCATCATGTTTTCACATATATATATATAAATATCCAGGTATTATGTATTCACTCATATATATAAATGTCCAGGCATCATGTTTCACTCATATATATAAATGTCCAGGCATCATGTATTCACTCATATATATAAATATCCAGGCAGCATGTTTTCACTCATATATATTAATGTCCAGGCATCATGTTTCACTCATATATATATAAATGTCCAGGCATCATGTTTTCACTCATATATATAAATGTCCAGGCATTATGTTTTTATTCATATATATAAATGTCCAGACATCATGTTTTCACTCATATATATAAATGTCCAGGCATTATGTATTCACTCATATATATAAATATCCAGGCATCATGTTTTCACTCATATATATAAATGTCAAGACATCATGTTTTCACTCATATATATAAATGTCCAGGCATCATGTTTTCACTCATATATATATAAATATCCAGGTATTATGTATTCACTCATATATATAAATATCCAGGCATTATGTATTCACTCATATATATAAATATCCAAGCATCATGTATTCACTCATTTATATAAATGTCCAGGCATCATGTTTCACTCATATATATATAAATGTCCAGGCATCATGTTTTCACTCATATATATAAATGTCCAGGCATTATGTTTTTATTCATATATATAAATGTCCAGACATCATGTTTTCACTCATATATATAAATGTCCAGGCATTATGTATTCACTCATATATATAAATATCCAGGCATCATGTTTTCACTCATATATATAAATGTCAAGACATCATGTTTTCACTCATATATATAAATGTCCAGGCATCATGTTTTCACTCATATATATATAAATATCCAGGTATTATGTATTCACTCATATATATAAATATCCAGGCATTATGTATTCACTCATATATATAAATATCCAAGCATCATGTATTCACTCATTTATATAAATGTCCAGGCATCATGTTTTCACTCATATATATAAATGTCCAGGCATCATGTTTTCACTCATATATATATATATAAATATCCAGGTATTAGGTATTCACTCATATATATAAAATATCCGGGCATAATGTATTTCAAAGGTGAATTTACTCATATTTTCAAAACAAGCGCAACACCAATACTTGTATAAATAATTACTTGCGAAGTTTCTGATAGTATTACTTGGAGATTGATTTCTCAGTTCATTGGTGCAAAGGTTGATTTTATACATGACATTGAGTAAAATAGATTTCAGCATTGCCATGCGTCTCTTTAAAACAGTAAAACCCCGCAGCGACTGCCTTGTGGGTTCGATCCACGGTCGAGTCATACCAGAGACTTATAAAATTGTACTAGAAACTTTCTCGCTTTGAACTTAGCATTTAGAGAATAGTTCTAGGTCTGGTCGTCCCGGTGTCAGTATAATGTCACTGGGTAAGGTATCTTACCATATGTCTGTGGTATGATTCTTCAGTGTGACTGCTCTTAAAATACTGTCTCATATAGACACCATCGCGATATGACTGAAACAGTGTTGTCGCTAAACACCTAACCAAGCAAACTATCACGTGACTTTATAAATAAAATATTTAGATTGTCGTGATAAGCATACGTGGTGAGCATATTATTAAACAGGCATTAACTCAATGAATGAATGAATGAATGAATGAATGAATGAATGAATGAATGAATGAATGAATAAATGAATGAATGGGGTTTTCCGGTATACCAACACATTATAGGTTATTCGACGTTCCAGGTTCACTCTACATGTTAAAAAAAAAAAAAAAAATTAATATACAGATAAAAAAAAATAACTGGTGGATATGCAAAATGAACCTAGAACCTTGATACCTATTGAACTGCAGAGTTTCAGCAAATTCTATCGTGTTGTTCAAATAATCGCTTCTTACGACATACGTAAACCACAGTGATCACATTCTTGCCATCACTCATATGGCTCCCTTGAACCACACAGGGGTTGGTAATTTAACCACAATAATGAACATGACAAAACATGACAAAATGAACATGACGCCCATTCGAATGATTCCTACACCTCTGCAGATATCGACAGTAATTATATTCCTAGCCGGAACCACACTGGTACTGACTCTATTGTTTCCCTGCTATACATACATGCTTGGCACATTACGAGTCTAAGTATAGTATCAACTTGAACTTGGTGTGGCACCAAGAACGGAAACAAGCACACGCAGTTGCACTGCGGATTCAGTCACTTGACCGAGGTTATAAACACGTCAATTACCACGTGACCACGATTTGTGTTGGTGATAGTACATATATCATTTAGTCATAAAATTTAAGTGTTGAATGGATCTAAATGACAAAACATCACAAATGAGTAGGTAACTATATATCATTATTAACGTAGTTTTTTTCAGTTTTCCAGTACACGAAAAAAGTTGATTTGACTGGACACGCAGCTAAACATCGAGTTTACATACGAGCACGTGTCAAACTAATATGTAAACCTACGAAAACAAATATAGATATATTGATATTTTAATTCCAATTATTTACCTTCTGAAACGTTTTATTTAAAATAAAAAACAACTCACCATCTTAAATAAATAAAATCCGAATCGTTTTGCACATCAAATCCTCCAAAAAGTAGTGACAGAATCGATGCTGCATTCGGAGAGACTTTACAACGTGCGAACCTATATGACGGATACAATTTAAATCAAAATGAAAACATACGACTCATTTAATAAATCACAAAATATGTCGCAATTTTAAGCGGGAAATCTATTTTAGTGTAACCTAGGCACGTAGCCCAAGTTAGGAAACCCCTTTTCATTATATTATTTTGGTATGTTTAAATAGGTATCCATTTGGGAATATGGTGTCGATCGGAATATATCATAGGCATGATATATTGGAAAACACTGTTTTTAACCAATTTTAACCTTTTTGAAAAACCCTGATACATTCACTCAGTTTAAGGTACTATTTAGAGTAGTGTCACTTTGGTGGATTTTGTTATTTTATGACCGATAAATCTGATGAAATTAAAATCCACTTTACACTATTTGCCATGGATGATCAAACATGAGCGAAAATGGACACGTTCAACCATTTCTGTATGTTACAATACAATAACATGTTATATTTTATAAACTGTAAGAATGATACACAGACAAAAAATGGATGTGATTGAAAGCATGCTATGTAAATCTGCTCCATGCTTAAACAGGTACAATGATGGCAGATAAACGGTTAATGTAATTGGTAATGTTTCATTACCTATTTTACGTAAACAAATTGTAGAAAATTAAAATAAAAAAGGTTGTAGCTATCACATTAACTTGAAATTGTAGAGAGAGAGAGAGAGAGAGAGAGAGAGAGAGAGAGAGAGAGAGAGAGAGATTGTCGGGCATTCACTGTGAATATCGAATTTATATTACCGACTGAGCTAACTTTGCCCGGCGTCATGAACTGTTACATTATATGATAAGTGTTATTTTAAATATGAATAACGTCTAAACATAATAGCAGTAACTTAGTTAAAACAGCATTAAACATGTTAATAGCTAGTTAATACTAGAACGTGTAGATATTGAGTGTTCCCTCTTACCTGTAAAATAACAATTATTGAAAATATCAACCTTTTGAGATTTTATTATCAATTTCGCGCTTCTATTTTTATCATATGAAATTATGTTATAAATGCTGTTTTTAAGACGTTCGGTTGTTTCCTTCATCCATAAAAATATACCACACCTACGAGATAGGTGAAAAAAATGGAGACAAGATATTACATCACGATCATCATTAACACTTTATAAAACATATCAGTATGTCGAGTTATGACATCTTACAAATTAAGAAACACTATAGCAAAACTAAGGTTATCTCTTATCAATCAAATGTTGAAACTTGTAGACATAAAAACCAAGATAAAACTGAAATAAAATGTTCTTTGTGTAATCTTAATGACAATGAAGATGAGTATCGTTTTGTAATTATATGTCCTCTTTATGAATTATTCAGAATTCAGTAAGTATCTTAATATTGTTATCATCGTCCGAGTATATATATACATTTAATGGCCTTTTAAATGCGTTCAAACTAAGTTTTTTTTTAAAACAAATTAGCTGTAATTTGCATAAAGGCATTCAAGCACAGATAAAATGCTTTAGATTTGTAAATGTGCATTGTAACTAGATGATTTTTAAAAAAATATATATTCAAGTATGTAACATATTTATGTTCACACTCGTATTGTTGCGTACATGTTTTATATTGTTTGTATAAATAACGATGTACTGTACATGTTCAAGTTATATTGCCGGGCCCGATTGGCTTAGTCGTTAACGCGTCTGACTATTAATCCAGGGTTCGTTAGTTCGAATCCCCACCGGCCAAAATCTCCGTGATGGTTAATATATGACATTGCGTCTTATTATCATTCATCTCTCACCACTGATTCAAGTGGAAAAGTTATAAGTTACTTGCGGAGATGGGGTGTGCTCAATTACTGGTTTACCTTCGGGGATTCCAGGAAACAGTGGTACGGTTAACCGATCGTCAATTAGCCCTCAATGGCAAAAAAATGGCGCTAAATATTCAATCAATCAATCAATCAATCAATCAATCAATCAATCAATCAATCAATCAATATTGAGTAGAATTCTGTTCTGTTTTATGTATTATATATATATTATATATTATGTCTATGCTAATTGGTAAGAGGTTTCATTGATTAGAATGCTCGGAATGGCTGGATACGTCCAAATACGTCTGTTTATGAGAAATATGCAACACCTTACGGAGACCTCCTTTGTCTTGTGGTCTAAGGAAGTAAGACATTTTACAAGCTACTTGCGGAAAGAATTTATTTGAACTTTTATTTTAATAACATCACAAAGTGCAATAAAACGTATTTTACAGGAATAAATAAATAAGTTTAAACAAATTGATGTATCGTATTTTAAAACAAAACTGATGATAATCTTCTATGACAATATGCGAAAAATGTTTATTTTCATTTCATATGTTAGCGAATGAAAAAAGAAATAATATATCAAATTGTATTTTAAGATGGAATATATTTGTAAAATTGATCTATTTCTTTTATAGCTAGTCTACTGTTGATAATTCCTTAACTAAAGTTTAAGACAGTTCTATAAGCTATACATATATCCATAGAGTTAAACATTCATAGCTGTAAATAATGACTGTTTTACAATCGAAGTAAAATAAAAAAAAATTAAAACATTACAGTGAGTTTAAATAGGTTTTTTTTCTCATTTATTACAACAATACAACATCTTTGTACACAATATGGAACGGATCAGAACGAAAGATTAGAGTCCTTATCCAAAATATATTTATCCTTATTGAAATCATCTCGGCAGTATTTTGCATTCAATGCAAATTATCATGTATGTGAGGAAGGAATGATCGATTAAGTTGGGTTTATATGAACAGAATGAGCAAATTGCCAATTCTCGGTATTGTTAATAATGTTCGAATCCTTCAATGTATTCTTTTTACTTTTTTCAAAAAATTACACATTATATATAGCACCCAATTTTATTGTTGAAAAAAAAAACCCTAGTGAATTGAAATTTAGTTTAGTTTAAACGTATCTATTGCTTATAATCATACAATTACATGAATGTAGTATAACTATATATATTAACAAACATATATAAGCAAGAGGGTTGGGTTACAAGTTCTGCCAATATTAGTTACGGCCCGTCACTCTGAAATATATGTGGCACTTATTTATTGAAGAAACTAATGCATTGAAATATGTATAGCACTAATTGATGGAAGAGACTTATGTATTGAAATATGTGTGGCACTAATAGATAGAAGAGACTAATGAATTGAAATATGTGTGACACTTAATGGTGGGAGAAAACTAATGAATTGAAATATGTGTGACACTTAATGAGGAAAGAAAACTTATGATTTTAAATTTTTGTGACACTAATTAATGGAATAAACTAAGGAATTGAAATATGTGTGGCACTTATTGATGGACGAGAAAAATGAATTGAAATATGTGTGACACTAATTAATGGAAGAGACTAATGGATTGAAAAATATGTGAAACTTAATGGTGAAATAAACTAATGAATTAAAATATATACAGCACTTAATGGTGAAAAAAACTAATGAACTGAAATACGTATGACACTAATTAATGGAAGAGGCTAATGGATTGAAATATGTGTGACACTTAATGGTGGAATAAACTAATGAATTGAAATGCATGTGACACTTTTTGCCACATACCACAACTCTGTGAAATAGGACGTCCTTCAATCGTTTACAAGAGTTATGCCACTTTTCGAATAGAATACAAAACCAAGAGTACGATACTAGAGCATTTTAATTCCATAATCATATCATCTATATACCTATGTTAATAATTGAGTAAAGTAAAATAATACAAAAACTATCACGTGTTCTTTAAAATTAAAACAGAATGGCAGTGATATTTTATGTATTTGTTTCTATGTATAGTCTTTCAAGGTTAATGTTTTGAAATAACAAATATTGATAATCAATTGAATAACGTATGGCATTCCAGTAATTCATAAAACTTATGTTATGTATGTGTTTGGTAAGGTAAATTATAATATCAATATTCATACCGGACGTTTACACAGCAGTGGTAGTCGCAACCCCTTTCAAGCCAGTGCGAGTAAATTGATTTCCAAGATATCTCAAACCCGGAAACACGTGACGTTACTTTTCTTATGTATTTTGTAGAAGAAAAAAAAACAATCATGGGTGGACATATTTAAGACACAAAACTGTCTGAATAATTATCATTATCGTTATTTATACAATACCATCACAGCGGAGAGGGTGTAGAGTACGCCAAACTTACATAGGTCTGCACCTGTACGTACAGTGATAGCATTCCAAATTATATAAATACGTCACGGTATTCCTGTGATTTCGATTTGCTTTTCGTTTCCAATAACACTTGCTACCCACGTGATCCAGATCGAAGGGTTTTACGTGTAGCGTTGTCGATAATTTACATATTAAATAAATTATATTTTCAGTGTGAAATGGCTAAACCAATATACTTCACATTATCTTCTCTTTTACTTGAATAGTTTTCCGTCAGCTGATGTTAGAGAATTCTTCACGTACCAGCTGATAAGCTATTTGGGCTGTATCTCGAGAGTTGTGATAAATATATACAGATATCGATGATTTTTTTCTGCGAGGTACCTGGGATTATTTTATTGTGATTTCCTAAGGGAAAGTATGTTTGGGATTTTATAGAAGTGGATGATGTCTAATTTTTTTTAATGTAAGGATGGCTGATCTGTGATTATTGATTATCGATTTTGGATTTACATTCTTTATATTTGGATAGATTGCATTAATATTTTTTTTTTAAAATAGAATTTTAGATTTTAGTGGATATTATTTATTTTGATGTTTAATAAAGTTATATTATTAAAGATGAAATGTATTGATATAATGTTGTACTATATATATAAATACTATAAAGTATAATAGACTCGCCCGAACATAAATCATAAACGATGCCCATGACGTCACGTCAAACGTGCATAACAATGTCACCAGAACTTATTCAAAAACTGGAAGCGGCTTCGCAAAATTTTGACAATGGCGATTCCTTTCCAGCTGTCACAACTGACACGTCTAACCATATCGTCACAGTTGTAGAGAAACCCGTTGAAAATTCAAAAGAGATTATTGTAGCTGGGCAAAACACGCTTGAAAATCCAAATGAACACGTCGTTAATCTGGAGTCATCGACTCCTGAAAATACCGATGAAAATATTTCAGATTTAATAGTCACATCAGAAAGTTTCACTAACTTTGACAATTCAGAATTGTTTGATGATTCAGCGACAGAACCAAATTCTGAACTGTTTGATGTTTCTATTGATATCTCCACTAATGTTAGACATTCAGTCAATGGAGACGACACACAAAGTGTTTCATCAGATATATGTGATAAAAGAGATTCGCTTAACGCGCCGGATTATGACAACACGCGTAGGGGATCACGATGGAGTGCGACTGTTTTATTTGTAGCATCAGAAGTTCAGTTAATGGTAAATCTTGCAGAGTTATGTCCCCCTGATGGCTGGGAAACAGCACCGAGAAAGGTAACGACATCACAGCATATCATTATATCAAAACATATCTCTATATTTCATTCTCCGCACATGTTGTCCTGACATTAAACATATCTCTATAGTTCATTCTCCGCACATGTTGTCCTGACTTTAAACAAGTACTCATTCAGATTGCAATATATTTTATATTATTTAAATGGGGACAGTCTAACACACTCTGGAAATGATGCCTTGAAAACGTTATGATGTCATCCCCACAACTCACCTCCAGAAGTAGCCTCTGTTTACCAGTCCTAACACAATAGTCTCATGGTTGGAACTATACAGTTCATTTAGTGTTGCAATTTTTGTTACCACTCATAAACACAAACTCAATGAATCCGAGTCTGCTATTTCTGTGCTTCCATTTTTTATTTGTTCTGTGTTCAGTGTAGATTACCCGTGATGCCATATTTTACAACTGCTATTATAATATAATAAAACATTCGGTTATATGAGAGTTTAAACTAATAAATAATCTTACATTAGTGTTACTTTAAATTGATATACATTAGAAGGAGCAACTATGAACAAAGTGTTTGAATACTCGAACCCTGGAGTTCTGAAATATAAATGGTGCAGCCATATTTCACAGCTTAGAATTATTTATCTGAAATATTCGTCAATACATACATATATATATATATGATATTTAAATCGCAATGACGATGCTTTTATCGGACGATGGATATCAATGTTTCACAATTATGGTTTACTGCGTTAAATCATTCCACGTTAGGGTTATATTGATGACCTTTTAAATAGAACCAGAATGAAAATAACTTTAACTATATAAGCATTAGATGGATATCAACATTTTTAAAAAAGCTTTAAAGCTTAGTACCCCTTGGAAAAATATAATAATATAAAAGCAAGGTGGAATGTAGTTCAAGGTATTCTTTAAGTTATAAGTAACACATCTATAAAAAAGCTAATAATATACGATACGTATGTTATTACAAAATAGTTAAACTTAAAATTCCTGCCACGTAAATCCTATTTCTTATGTGCATCCTATATATAAAATAATGACAATGTATAATTATGTTATCTTCTGTATAATTTAATATGTACATACAAAATGATTGAATAAAAATATTAAAAACAGAAAGCATTAAAATAGGCTATGCACCTTGATTCTACATCGTGATGTGTCACTCATTCCAGACTGACTATCATAATTTCCTCTTTATTTGTGTGACGATCAGAGGATCTGGGAACTCGATAATCACGAATTTCTCTGAAAGCGTAAACAGACAGACGCGCTGAATAGTTGCTTTAACCGTCGTCACGTCTTGAACGAACGTTACTATTATTGTTATTATTCCCATGCTGCTCTGACGTCTGTAGAGTCATCGAATACATATGTGCAAAACATTTCTTGTTTCGTTTATGAATATATTTACCGGTTTACGCCATTTTATGCATAAATGCAAAACAATGGTGTAACGTTTTCACGGAATTTTTAAATACTTTGTATGGCATATCTAATAGTGACAGGTCAAGTCTGTTCTCGGGCAATTGAATACATATTTTTAAAATTTAACAAACAATTAGTTATAACTGATTTTGTTTGAGCTCCATTGCCTTTATATGAATCGGTCTTGAGTCCGCTTCCTGGATAGGACCAGTACTACGTGTGAATTTTTGAGGAGGTATCGGGTTGACTCGGGGACCGAGCCCGCAACTTCTGGCGTGAATGGCTAACAATCTGCCCCGATTTTTATAGTTTTTTTAAAATATATACTTTTTTTTGACAATTTAAAATATCTAGAATCCTCTTCCGTCTGTTTGATAGGATAAACTTCAAGTTTTAATAAACACGTATAATAGAATTAAAACATGGTAGGAAACCATCCTGTACGCAAGTTATGTAACATTTTTTCTCTTTTTTTTTAAATGCGGCTTAAAGCCATTTCAAACACATTTCAGTTTATATATGGAATATAAAGTTTTACTGGTGGCTGAATACCTCAGAATGAATCTGAGTAGAACCACCGCCCTTTCGCACGTAACTGAAATTTTTTTTCGTATACTTTTTTGAACGAGCTTGACTTGAACCTACGACCTTGGCGGTGAGAGGTAAATGATCTTGAGACGGCGCCTTAGACGACTAGGCCACTGCAGACCCTATATTTTACATACACTCGTCACTAGTCAACCGTTCGTTCAACATCTTCACACATTGCCGATCGTTTCTTTAACTTAATTCGTACCAAATCACATTCCTGGACACATCCGAGCCTCTTCAGATTTCAATACACAGTTGAATTGTGTTTGTTTTACATTAAATAAGGTCTACACTTTCCACATAAATTCCACATAGAACCATTTTTAAAGTATTTCTTATCATAGCAGGAATGTATCCGCAGATAAACATGCACAATAACTGGTAGGTTAACTAGCTTGTTTTTAAGACAGTGCAGTGGAACCCTGACATTGCTTTAAAAACGAAGTCCTCGAATGCTCATAGATACATGTATCTGTTAAAAACCTCTACAAGTCCACTCCAGTGATGTCTTATTTCAGCATATGCTATGCAAGCTTTTGCTTTACTCATCTGCAGCAAGAAATCATAGCCCCTATGAACCATTCTGAAAATATTTTAAACAATGTTTAAGTGAAATAATCATGCTACCGTGGAAATGATCAGACCGAAACGGATTGTGAGGCTTTAAGATATCTTCACTTGATAAATAGAAAAACACAAATGCGCTGGAAACCTACTATATTTATAATTAATTATATAAGCATCTGGAATGCGTTTCACAAAAAATCTTACGACAAATCATCGTAAACGTACACCAACAATTATTCATAATATGTTTAATTTTCATCCAAATGAAGCCGAGTTGGCCCAACTCATGCAGAAAATTACATATTTTCTGAAAATACAATAATTTTAAATTTTAAATTTTAAAATTTGAACACACAACAGAGAAATTGTCAAATTGCACAGACTACTATACACAGGCTCATAATATCATATTGAGATTAGCTGGATCGGTTACGCGTCTGACTATCAATCCAGGGGTCATGAGTTCAAATCCCCGCCCGGCAACAGTCTCCGTGATGATTGATATACGACATCGTATCTCATTATCATTCGTCTCTCACCGCTGATTCAAGTGGGGCAAGTTATCTGTTACTTGTGGAGATAGGGTGTGCTCGAGTACTGGTTTACCTTTTAGGATCCCATGAAACAATGGTTAGGTTAACTCATCGTCTGTTAGCCCTCGATGGCATAAAAATGAAGCTTTATATCCAATCAAGCAATGAGTTTAAAAACACATTTTAAACATTTGGGAAAAACGATTATATTTTAGACTTAACTTTATTAATTAACTCAAGTGTTAAAAGTTATTTCAAAGTTTGAATATCTCGCAAAACAATGTCGAAAACAAACATTTGCTGAGAATTTTCACATTTGACGTAATAAAAGCTTGCTCCCTTTTGAAGAAAACATTCAATATTAACACTAACTAGTTGATATGTTTGCCATGGTACCATAGACTATATATACTGGACGAAGCAGTTAACCCACCACCAGACAATTTATCTACCTGATGTTTTATGTATTTATCTTAAAAAGTATAAACGTAATAAAAGAAATTTGGACTTAAATAAGAAAGAACATTCAAAATCAAAACATCAATACTGTTGGTGTCGTATACAAACTTTAATAACACTAGTGAATATATCGATAAAGATATTGGAAATACAAAAGTGGCGGAATAGCTGTTCCTTTCAGTAGTTTCATAATTGTGTTACTGTATAAATATCATGTGCCATGTTTGGCTTAACTATAAGTTCTATTCTAGTATACCGTACTTTAGACTTGCTTTTTATATCCTGTATACATTGGTTAGCATGCCTATCAAATTGAATCAAGATTTGATAAAAGATGCCTTTGCTCTCCTCATTTGAATAAATTGTATGTTCAGATTAATTACATGGACGAGTAAGTTAAAGATAGTCATAATACGAGCACATATGCATAGACGCAAACATATATGAATTTCCCAAAAACAAAAACGTATCCAGAGAAATATAATACCAATCTATTTGAGAAACCCAATTTCGTTTTACATTTTTGGTTTTCAAATTCATATATTGTCATCATTCTTATTTTGTTTTAAGCTGTTGACGTTCTTTTCGTTAGCTTCATTTCTTATTTTATTCGTAGCATTTTACTTAATAATAATATACGTAGTCAAATTCGTATTCGTGAATAATTCATAATTAAAACAGTGTGTGTATGATAAAGTGTTTGCAGCACACATCAGGGGTCTTGGGGTTGACCCGATCACCTCTCCAAAACAACACTCAGAACTAGTTCTACATAGAAACCGACTCGAAGCCATTCACAATAAGCTGTCTTCGCAATCGAGCTAAATTAATTAGAATTAATTCACTGTGGTTGACTTTTTCAAAGAGGACTTTAAAATTAGATTATATCAAAATAGTGGCGTTACCCGATAATCACCTAAAGACACGAAATAGGATTAAACTGGTAGCACTTTCGGACTACAATTTAATTTATTTCTTCACATGTAACATTCCAAACATGCTTGTGCGTAACGTGCTAGGCTATTTTTGTTTCAGTTTTGACCAGTCTACAGTTAATACTTTACACGATATATATGCTTTCGTTCTGCTCCCTTTTCACTCTGTATTTTAGAAAGATACCGTTTTAAAGCTTAATAAATAAAATTTGTTAAACTAAAAAATAATATTAATATGTACTAGTATTTGAATGAAGGCCATTTCACACAATATGTATTTGGATCGATTGCGTTCGTTCTATAATTAATAATATACGTTTATAAAACAGTTAATGGCAGTTATTATTATAAACAGTATTTTCATTACTGATATTTCACTTTACATTCATGTTCATCAACGTTATATTACTGTTATTAAACTTGAAACATCAGTGCATCTACAAACATAATTACATTCATGTGGCAATTTCCGATAGTGCTGATATTTACATTCTTTATATTCTTCAAACATCAATATATACATAGAGGAAATGTGGGAATTTTGGGGTTATGTTTTTGCAAAACAGCACTTAAAGTACAAGAACTTCAAACATCAATATATACATAGAGGAAATGTGGAAATTTTGGGGTTATGTTTTTGCAAAACAGCACTTAAAGTATAAGAACTTCAAACATCAATATATACATAGAAGAAATGTGGGAATTTTCGGGTTATGCTTTTGCAAAACAGCACTTAAAGTATAAGAACTTCAAACAAAGTATATTGGAAGTGAATTGGAAGATGGCAATTGTAAAGTTTAAAAACAGATGGTACTCATGATACTCAAATTCACCTATTTATGTTTCTAAATATTAAACGAACAAAAAAGTTCTGTAGGTCACATTCAATGGTATTGATCCGATTACATTCTCAATTCTAACTCTGCATATAATAAAATATAGGTTAACAAAACATATGTTTTTTTTTTATTTATTGTTTTGGCTATTTCTAGTATTACTCAGATTGACAACCTTGATTCAACACTATATAGAGAGAAGCCTAGTGGGACTATGGCGGTGATAATGTTTGCAAATTCACACAATATATGGTTATCATTTTATTTAAATTTATATTGAGGTTTTCAAAAATGAATACACTTGCTCGTGTACAATCATTTTACCATTTCTCTGATGTTGCTAAAGTTTGAAGATTTAATTTCAACTCTACACAGAGAGAAGGCGAATCAAATTGAAAGGTGGTATTAATATGTTTTACAAACATTATTACACTTTTACATTGATTTCATGTTATTAAACTCTATGCAGAGAGGAGATTATTGTATTGGTGGCAGTAATGGTCTTGGAACGTTTAACTTCATTCTACAGTATAGTGGTTAATTAAACAATAAACGTGGTCAGCAGTAAATATATACTTGCTCTCTGCTCCTTAACGGCCATGTGCAAGTATGATACGTTATACAATGTGCTGGTTGTCTCTTTATTTAAGCAGTTGAGTTACGTAATCTTAGTGACGTAAACTATTCTAAGCTACGAGTTCTCAGAGGCACTGATACAGTTGTTGAACATAACACAGAAACCTCAAGACGGCTGCTGGTGACAGATTGACGTAACACACGCGTTCTTTCCCATGCCTACATACGTGTAAACCGACATTATAGAGTTCTGAAGTGTGCGATAAAAAATACTAAAAAATCAATGATTTTGATTGTTTGCCAATGTTGTCATTTATTTGTATAACACTGTAACAAATTTTAACGTCCGTTCAAGGGCATTAAATACATTTATATATGTACCGAATGTTTATTGTTGTTTTAAACATAGTCCTTCATGTTATCGGTAGCAGGAAGGAGAAAGTGACCAACACAAAATTCAATAACTGTCAGAGAACGTCCGCAGATGTTTCTAAGAATATAACAATCTAGACCTTCACAAAGTGAGAGAGGAATTCAGTGATGAGTAAATGTGTCAACAATGTTAATTAATGAGAAAAATCATAGGTGTTTAAATAAATTTCATATTACATGTACGTTTATGCTCTATACTAAAACGATTATACTAATTTCATTCTGCTTTGCCAAAATGACAAGTCCAAAGGGCGAGGACAAATAGAAACTTATACATACATACTTATTTCATTTCTAAGGCCGTAAATACAATAGTATTTGACTATGTGATTGCAAGATATGAACACTGCGTTACTCTTACAACCATGCACGAATTATCTTAAATATAAATATAAAACTACCTTGCATATCACATGGTATTTGAAAAAAAAATAGTATAAGAAACATTTATGAAAATATGTTTATTGAATTTATTCGTAGATATTAAAGTATGATTTGAGAGAATTTGTTGTAAGATAGTGTATTCGGTTAAGTGTGAGGGACGTTTTATGGCGTTTAGGCAAGATTACATTTTAGGAACGAGATATATTATATACCTGTGCGTGTATAGCAAATCAGCTACCCCAGATGTTACGACGTAACCTTACAATATATAGAAGTTTATTGGATCCAATAAATTTTATATTGTACATTTCAAAATTCATCGTACGTATTGCCTACGGCATCTCGTCCAATATGGTTTTCACCATAATACATACTCGTACAATACATTCCCATATACACTGTAAAATAACAGTATAATATTTTATGGCGACTGCTGATTAGAGTTGGAGACGCTTTATAAGATTTATAGCTATGGTAAACTAAAGATGTTGTAGCAATGCTTAAAGCTTTTAATTTTGTGTCTGGTGAAATTGTTTTTGCAATGTGTTTCATCCTATACCAAAATGATTTTTAATATTTTAATAGTTGCATTGTAGTATCCTCTGCACATTTTATAAAAACTGAATATTTAAATAATCCAAACTATTTCCACGGCTTTCACTAGTAGACACAATTAACAAAACTGTGACAGAAATAATAATAAAAACGACCAAGCTCAGTCGGGGTTTAGATTTTTTTCTTCAAAAATTGATCATTTATTTACATTACAAGCATTGATACAGAAATATCTAAGTAGACTTTTTGGAGATTTGATTGTTTATTTGTTTATATCACCAAGGTACCAAAGAGATACATATGATTGGTCTTATTCGTTTATCTCTCTTTCATAAAATGTATACTATTATTTTATTATGTGTCAAATTAGGGAATAACAATTATGCACTGTTCTTAAATTATATAATTGGTTTAAGGCAATTTAAGCACCTTTTTATCTAAATGTATTATAAATAATTTCGTAGACGAACTGAAACTCCTGTACAAGTGGTTTTCATATAACTAAAGACGTTGCTGATATTTGCCATCATGTTATAAATACTATGATGATGACATTGCCAACTGTAGTGACACTTTTCGACTATTTCTACAGTTATACATTAATACAATTTTAATGTTTTGCAATAGAATGGGTATTATAATTAATTTATTGGAGCGCGTGGTCCAGTGGTAGAGCATCGGTCTCATGATAAGCGGGTCGTATATACGAGTCTCTGTCATAGCTATGTGTGGTGTTCTTAAGCAAGACATTGCGTCCGCATATGCTTAATATCAGTTTAAAATAAGATAAGTGTAAACTAAAGAAAACCAAAATTATAGTGTTTAGAAAGGGCGGTTATTTACATAGATCTGAAAGCTGGACAATTGTGACATGTGTTTCTTGCTTTAGGGTATACATTACAACATAGTTAATATGACAGAAAACTACAGACATGCCTACTGTTTGCAGTAAAGGGCAATAACTTCTATTTACAAATCCCAAAAATAAGTGAAAAATACTGGTTAAGTCTTCTCTAAAAATGACCATTCCAGATACCCAAAGCAACGCCATGTTGTCATGATGGTCAATTTTGATGACGTTGGTGGAATAAGGTGGGCTACAATGGTCAAAATATTACTTTTTAAAACGGGCTTTGATATCTCAAGACATCTTTATATCAAAATTTAAAAAAAACGTGTAATAGATTGTAATGTACACAGTTATCACGCTGATATCAATTAATCAAGAAATATTTTTCATGACAATCACGTCAAAATGGAACTCAACGCCGAGGAATAGCTTACTTTATAAATTCCTTTTAAAACATGATTATGCACTGCTGTTCAAAGTATTTGTTATTTGTTGAAATAAGGAGACATAAAACTGCTTATGTTCGTAGATAACGTATTTTATGTTATAAACAAGAAATAGAAGACGAATTTCACGTTGCCATGACATGTCCTTTTTATGTTAATCTATATATCCATCTCATTGCCGATGTTATTAACTATAATAATTACATTTATCACATTGTAAACGATTTTTACTATTTGATGTGCACAACAAATTCTGACGAGACATTCAAACTGGCAAATTTTGTATTTGATAAAAGAACTGTTTACTTCAAAATTTACAATATACTGGAGTAAAATAAACTGGCTAAATTTGTGTTTATAATATTTAAAAAGCAAATATACACAGCTAGCTACATGACGAAACAGTTAATATATAAAAAATGTTACTTTTTTGTAATATGCACGTATGTTCTAAACATATCCATGTAATCAAAGTATATTTTCGATGCAATCAGATAACACATTTACTGTATCACACTGAGCTAAGAAAACATTCACTATTTGTACTTGGGATCCTTGACATTCTTTTAACTCTTTATGTCAAAATATAAGTGGGTTTTTGTCCGTAAGGTTTTACCTGAAACTCATTAATCTTCGCCAATATGTTCGGGAATTTAAACGCCTTCTTTGTAGAGCTATTTGTGCGTGCGATTTGATGCCGATTTAATAATGTATTGGTATCGGTTTATCAACAGTAGTATCACTATTTACGTTCGGTCACCGATACTTAACTTACGGAAATACACGGAATATTCACGAGTGCCAGATGGACCCTAACGCACAATAACCACAAGGACATTTAGACTAGGTTAAATCAATACGTAGTGTGTTTGTTAATGTAGAATACAAATTTTAATAACGTTACTCAATATTTTGACGAAGATATTGTAAAATACTTAATGTTTCTTTATTGTCTAATGTTTGCATTGTGTATGCTGATTAGTTATGTTACGGTTATTTGCGGTGTCCATGAGCAGGACACTTTATCCGCATATGCCTGATACGGCACGGTTCTACCCAGTTAGAATGTCGAGCGTATATAGTCCATGTTGCCGGGTCCGATTAGCTCAGTCGGTAGCGTGTCCGAATATCAATCCAGGGGTCGTGAGTACGAATCCCTGCCCGGCAACAGTCTCCGTTATGATTGATATACGACATTGTGTCTCATAATCATTCGTCTCTCACCGCTGATTCAAGTGAGAAAGTTATTAGTTAATACAAGAGATGGGTTATTAACCTTTCAGGATCCTAGAAAACAGTGGTTAGGTCAACTGATCGTCTGGTAGCCATCGGTGGCATAAAAACGACGCTAAATATTCATCAATCAATCAATCCAAGTTAAAAGAACTTGTTTCACAATCTAGTTAAAATAAATAAGTTTTATAAAATGCAATTAGAAATAGGCCAGGCAAAAAAACACTGAACATTGATTCAATAGCTAGTTTCCACTCTGGGAAACGTTAAAGATAATTAAAATGATTTACCTTGATTTATATATACATCTATGTTATTTCACGTTCGTCTTTAATTTGATATATTGATTTCTGCTAAATTCTCGCCCACTGATGGAATTAGATAAGCAGTTTCAAAATATTTGTTTTCATCAAGGACTGAAATAGACGCAGGATTTATTTTTAGTAGGCATCAAAGTGCGCCTCTCTGTTGCTGATACTATCTGTACAGGGTAAGGAGGAAAACGAAGTGTGGAGGAGATAATCTTTATTGGTTTCTATTAAGCTTTCAATTTCCACTCTTTACTTTTTATACGATGTAGTACATGTATTTACTTGAAAAAAAATAGAGAAATTAATATAAGTCTAGGTAATTAAATACATAATTGGAGCATCAAGTGTGTATGGATGCCGCCTTGATTTTGTTTTGCTCCTGGGGATAAAAGAAAGTTTAAGGATGGCGGACATTCTCATATGCACAAAGAAATATGACATTTCATGCATTTTTAACACACACAAAAAAATGCCCAACCGCTTTACACGGCTCTAATTTCTTGAGTATGAGAATCTTGTTACCGTCATGTAAGGGAGGTAATTCTTTAGTGCGACCTGTAACACATAAGTGTAACTTCTAAATATTACTCGCATATGCTACTTAAAGAACCATTAGCAGGTCAAACACTGCCAGAAACATTCGCATATATGAC
Source organism: Panopea generosa (assembly GCA_029582155.1). Taxonomy (NCBI): domain Eukaryota; kingdom Metazoa; phylum Mollusca; class Bivalvia; order Adapedonta; family Hiatellidae; genus Panopea; species Panopea generosa. Next base: position 62,526,093 of record CM055900.1, read on the forward strand.
TACATGAGAATCACCGTATGTCCGCCTATCTACAGATTCATCAACTAACATCGTCACCTGTATCTACATAATAAGAATAGCCACATACAATATCGTGTTCCTCGCAGGCATAATTACAACAAGAACATATTTTATTTATTAAAGTAACAGGTACAATACATGTTAAGATTTAGAACATGTGCAAAATGTTAATATATGTTAAGAAATAATCAGTCTAATAATGCATATCAGTCACTTTAATTTTTTATCAAAAATGGAATTTCTTTAACACAAATATAAAGAAACTTGACATTATTTAACATTATTAAACAAAACAAAAAGAACAAAATGAAATGAATTATAACATCAATCCACCAATGCAATAAGAAAAAAAAAAGGTGTTTAAGTTTGCCTTGTTCTAAGCGCTCTTTCTATTAACTTTGCGAGAGATATTATTACACTTTTATTTTGTAATAGTATGTCAGTTTTACATAGTATCTGCCTCTTCACACACATTATTCAAATCAAAACATGTTATTACAGAATACAGTGCACAGAATAAACTATTTTGGAATAAAAGACATTACGAGACAAGTTACATATCTTGTCATCACAAATATTTCATGTTAGTACGTGCACAATCATATCAAATGTGACGCACAACTACGTTCAGGGTCCACTCCACAAATATCATTATTCGTATGCAAGGATTAGCAACGCAAGGTGATCATAGATATAAAGAGCAGTAGTAATACATTCCGGCGATATTTCAAATGTTGAATACAGAAATATGGCTTACTTGGTGTACTGCGAGTGTTGAAATCGCTAGATCTTGTGAACTAATTTGTCTTCGATGGTGTACACATTTCCTTATAGGCTAAAAAAATGTGCAGTTGCTTTAAGAAATTGACAACTCCGACCAGCTTTACATGGCACGTGGGGTGACCTCACCATTTATGTAGCATGAATAGTTCACTAATCTATTCTGTAGAACGAACCCAGCTCTCCCGACTGTGTCCGTCAAAAAGCAATTGTAACGAGCACGCTGATTGGTCAGTTGTATCACGGAAAGTTTGATAGTTAGCGTCCAATTGCAATGAATTGTGGGACAGGCATAGAATTCCCTGTTTTTTTTTCATTGATGGCTAATAGACGTGATTCGGGAGATATCATGTTCTTGGATAGACTACAACAAAGCTAACTGATTTGTATAAATGAAATACTTGCAATTGTTTTACAAAACTGACCAAGCGGAGCCGCTGTTAATGTTACATAAGGTGACGTCACCGTTTGCGAAGCATGCACAGCCGATTACTCTAAAGAAAGACATAATGTAAGCGACTGGTTCTACACAGGAAGCAGATACAGTTCATATAATCACCGAGCTTTCTTCGTAGTCGAGTTAATATAAATTACACCGTTGTATAAATAAAGTTATAAACAGAATCACTTTGTCTCAATTACTATTTGTCTTGATGGTCAATCAGTGGCAGTTATCAGTCAAGTGTTATTTAGGTAACTGCGAGTGACTGGTTTTAAAGCGCTTTGATTTATCAATTTTCCAGTAACGTCGCGGTAGCAGTCTGCCTTAAGCAGACTTGAAACGTCTGTTAAAAGATATACATTTATACTCAGTAATAAATAACAAAATGTTTGACATAGAGAAATAAGCCACATCCGTTACAATCACCATAGACAAAACTTAAACGTATTTACGTTATATGTAAACTGTTAACAGATGTATATTCTGTTTCACCAGCGTAATTAGGTAAACAATGCCAATGCATACATATTTGATTGATAACCCAGCCTGCAGCATATCATGTGATACGTATTGTATCGGCGCTGATCGTACAAGAACAAGTAATGCTGTACTTATTACAAGGATGTGTCATACACAGTTACATGTACTGTACACATTTTGTCAATATGTTGTGCACGTGGCAATCATGCTTCACACGTGTCATCAATCATATATGTTTTGTAGAAATGTTATGTGTACGTTACGTACAGTGACAGTTATATTTATTTAACACGTGTTTATTACATCAATGCGTAGTTATGGTATCCACTTTGCGGTTATGTTATTAACACGCCCGTTATTGTTTACTTTCATGTTATTAATTTATATACATAAAATTAAGGACGGATCGGAAACTTGTATCTCTCTGCGAAATGTTTATGAAATAGCATGCGAAGAATTAATAATCTGACAAACTAATCATTTAAATTTCACAGGCAACTGATTTCTTTCACATAAAATGTAATGTGCATGTAACCTTAAATGTTTTATAATGTTTTAAACACTCAAAATGATCTTGAATTTAGAAAATTGCAGTTTGAAGTAAAATTTTAAGTACTTTCCTTGATTTTTTAGTTGCAGTATACAAAGTTTATAATCATTCGTACCTCAACGATATTCACAACAATTTATTGGGAATGTTCTCATTTTGTAGAAAGCATATTCAAAGAAAGAATTTTAATTTTTTTTCTGAAATTCGTAGAAGTAAGGATATGTGAAAAACGAGGTTTTGCGAGATTTTGCGCGAATACGCCAGTGTTCATAACATCTAAATCAATTTTTTTCCTTCTCTATATTAGTCCTTGATGGAATATATATATATTCCGTATGCTCTTCTAAATCATATCTTGTGAACGTGCATCTAACTATAGCTTAAACATCGGAAACTGTTCTTGTGAACGTGCATCTAACTATAGCTTAAACATCGGAAACTGTTCTTGTGAACGTGCATCTAACTATAGCTTAAACATCGGAAACTGTTCTTGTGAACGTGCATCTAACTATAGCTTAAACATCGAAAACTGTTCTTGTGAACGTGCATCTAACTATAGCTTAAACACCAGAAACTGTTCTTGTGAACGTGCATCTAACTATAGCTTAAACACCAGAAACTGTTCTTGTGAACGTGCATCTAACTATAGCTTAAACATCGGAAACTGTTCTTGTGAACGTGCATCTAACTATAGCTTAAACACCGGAAACTGTTCTTGTGAACGTGCATCTAACTATAGCTTAAACATCGGAAACTGTTCTTGTGAACGTGCATCTTACTATAGCTTAAACATCGGAAACTGTACTTGTGAACGTGCATCGAAGTATAGCTTAAACACCGGAAACTGTACTTGTGAACGTGCATCTAACTATAGCTTAAACACCGGAAACTGTTCTTGTGAACGTGCATCTAACTATAGCTTAAACATCGGAAACTGTACTTGTGAACGTGCATCTAACTATAGCTTAAACACCGGAAACTGTTCTTGTGAACGTGCATCTAACTATAGCTTTAGCACCGGAAACTGTCCTTGTGAACGTGCATCTAACTATAGCTTAAGCATCGGGAACTGTTTTGTGAACGTGCATCTAACTATAGCTTAAACACCGGAAACTGTACTTGTGAACGTGCATCTAACTATAGCTTAAGCATCGGGAACTGTTCTTGTGAACGTGCATCTAACTAAAGCTTAAACACCGGAAACTGTACTTGTGAACGTGCATCTAACTATAGCTTAAACATCGGAAACTGTTCTTGTGAACGTGCATCTAACTATAGCTTAAACACCGGAAACTGTTCTTGTGATTTCAAGTATCTCCCTATATGAAATAGCATAATTCTGATTCCACTGTATCTTCATGATACAACGGGCTTCTATGTCAATCCTTTATATAGAGTGTGAGAAGTTATGAATCATTTACAAGATCTTACTTATAATAAACAATCAGTACGTGTATGTGAATTGTCCCAACTGTACAGGTATCTTATGTGTTAACTCCTGATACATAACACATAACTGGTTGAACCTATTTCTAATAAAATAGTGAATTCAGCTTGAAATGTATTGTAGCTATACCCGCTTAAAACTGTATATTTATGTCTGGCTGTTCACAGAGTTATCCATATAAATACGATATATAGTGCCACTATACGTCTCACACACTAATTAAATTTGTAATGTTCTACATATAGAGGCATGCTCTTCTGGAACACTGAACACATTGCCAATGGTTCTAAAAGAGTCTTGTTTTCATAAATAGTCCTCTGTTAGTCCAAATATGCAGGAAAAACATGGGGTTGACCAGATTGCTTTTTCACAATTTTGATGGTTTAATGTCACCCCTTCGTTTTTGACAATTCTGCCCATTTGTTGCAGTGTATCACTGCCCATCTTTAAACTGTTATAGCTTCATCCAACACTACCCAACATCATCCAAACTCAAAAAAATGTTCCAATGTTCTCCCATGTACAAAGAAATATGGCCAGTTTAAATATTTCAACAAAAATAATACCCGACAGATTTACACAGCTCTAATTTCTTGGGCGCAATAATTGGTAAGTGAAACCGAGACCTATATATAACCGTTACATTTATGTTAGAAACCTAACAAATATGATGCAAGTGCTCAAATATACAATAAATGCAATGTTGTGGATTACGGCTTTGTTTACATTCATTAATAATATGTTATAAGTGTTAGTTATGTTGCACTTGACATGTACTATGCATAGCCTACATATGTTATACTCATGATGACTATTTTATATCAATTTCAAAATAACATAGAAGACAACTCTTATCAATAAATGCCATTAAATTGTATTAATTCATAAAATAAAACGCATCTTCTAAAATCGATTTTCTTCAAAGCTGTATCCTGCTGAGACAAAATAATTAGAATAAAGATTGAAACATAAAACTGAAGGTTTTGTTAGTTTAATTTTGAATACGAGTTATTTTACATAACAGCTTACATATCATAAGGTTGCACCATAAAACTGGAGCTTTGCCAACAGTTTCCCCCCAAAGAGCGTTTTCAGCCCTCCTGGGCTTTTTGTTTGAATACGGGTTACTCTACACTAAAGGTTGAAACATAACATTGAGGTCTTAGTCGCTTAATCTTTGAATATCAGTTACTTTACAACACAGATTATATATCAATGATTGAAACAAAACACTGACAGTTAAGCCAATTCATTTTGAATACCAGTTATTTTACAACACAGATACTATAATAGATGTTGAAACATAACACTGAAGGTTTAGTCAATTCATTTTTGAGTACCAGTTATTTTACAACACAGATTATATATTAAATATTGAAACATAGCACTGAGGGTTTAGTCAATTCATTTTGAATACCAGTTATTTTACAATACAGATTATATATTAAATACTGAAACATAACACTGAGGGTTTAGTCAATTCATTTTGAATACCAGTTATTTTACAACACAGATTATATATTAAATACTGAAACATTACACTGACGGTTTAGTCAATTCATTTTGAATACCAGTTATTTCACAACACAGATTAGATATCAAATATTGAAACATAACACTGAGGGTTTAGTCAATTCATTTTTGTATACCAGTTATTTCACAACACAGATTATATATTGAATATTGAAACATTACACTGACGGTTTAGTCAATTCATTTTGAATACCGGTTATTTCATAACACAGATTAGATATCAAATATTGAAACATAACACTGAGGGTTTAGTCAATTCATTTTTGAATACCGGTTATTTCACAACACACACATTATTTATCAAATATTGAAACATTACACTGAGGGTTTAGTCAACTCATTTTTGAATACCAGTTATTTTACAACATAGATTTTATATTAAATATTGAAACATAACACTGACGGTTTAGCCACTTCATTTTGAATACCAGTTATTTTACAACACAGATTATATATTAAATATTGAAACATAACACTGAGGGTTTAGTCAATTCATTTTTGAATACCGGTTATTTCACAACACAGATTATATATCAAATATTGAAACATAGCACTGAGTGTTTAGTCAATTCATTTTTGAAAACCGGTTATTTCACAACACATAGATTATATATCAAATATTGAAACATAGCACTGAGTGTTTAGTCAATTCATTTTTGAAAACCGGTTATTTCAAAACACATAGATTATATATCAAATATTGAAACATAGCACTGAGTGTTTAGTCAATTCATTTTTGAAAACCGGTTATTTTACAACACATAGATTATATATCAAATATTGAAACATAGCACTGAGTGTTTAGTCAATTCATTTTTGAAAACCGGTTATTTCATAACACATAGATTATATATCAAATATTGAAACATAGCACCTAGTGTTTAGTCAATTCATTTTTGAATACCGGTTATTTCACAACACATAGATTATATATCAAATATTGAAACATAGCACTGAGTGTTTAGTCAATTCATTTTTGAAAACCGTTTATTTTACAAAACAGATTATATATTAAATACACAAACATTATAATGTCTCCTCTATCAATAAAACTCGAATACATAATAAAAACAGCGTCGACTACTATTAGTATTTCCATATTAGAAGATATATCTGTTGAAATCGTTAGCTCAAAATATGTTTTATGGCCCGATCAAAACATATTAAACAGCAGTGCTATGTAGGACCTTACTTTTACCAGATCATATTCTTCCCACCTGGGAAAAATAGGATCCTATTCCTCACAGCTGGGAAAAATAAGAGCATATATTTCACAGGTCCTGGGAAATTTATGATCGAAGTCGGTTTTGTATGTACCACGGAATCACATTCCTTTCAGGTCAAAAATTACATGATTTTTTAGCAACAAATTACCTTTTTAAAACTGAGTCACATTTGTCACAGATTGCTATTGTCGGTATTGCAGACATATTTTGTTGCTATACATGTATGCGTTTATATTATAGTTATAAAGAATCATCGATTATGTTGTTGTTGTTGTTGTTGTTGTTGTTTTTGTTTTTTTGCTGGTGCTGCTGTTAGTTCTCGACTTGACTGATGCTGTAAAAGTGGAAATAGTAATCATTCTTGTTGGCAGCGTAATAGTAAGTGTAAAAGTAGTGGTATATGGCAGTATGGTTGTTGTTGTGAATTGTATAGGCATTGTTTTGCTTGCTATCGATAAATGGTGATTGATGTAGGCGCAGACAAGGTAGTTGTTGGCTTTTTTTTGTTGTTATTATAGCAGTCGTTGTATTCGTATATAGTCTATACCATTTCATATTAGCTCCATTGAAATAGAAAGCTGGCAGTTTCTTTAATCACTCTCGAGTCCGCTTCCTTGGTCAAACTCATCATTACTGAGTACTCATGAGAAAAGTTCTATGAGAACGTTCACCTACCGAGGATAGAACCCGGGACCTCTACATCTGAGCGCCTGTTACGGTATAGATAAAGTTAAAATATGTTAAATGAAATAATTATTGTTGTTGTTTGTTTTATTGTTGGAGATATACGTGCCGTTGTTGGGTGAAGTACTTCCGCAATAATTGGAGGTGGCACTTGTTTGTAATGGTACTCGTAGGCGTAATAGTGGTAGTTGTTGGCGTTGTTGTTGTGGTGTTTGATCGCTTAATTGTTTTCCGCTCACCTGAGTAATAAATGCCAGATGTGAAATATTGTGATCAACATATATCCGATGTATGTTCGTCGTAAATATTTTTTAAACATATCGTCTTGTCGGAACCCATTTATATTTGGTAAATATGTAGCACCATAAAGTGATCCTTGACAACGATTTTCAAATCTGGCACCGCCCCAGAGGTCAAACGTTTCATTTATACTTGTATAAGAAAATCTTCTTGTCTAAAGCTGCAATGCCCGTACCTTTGATATGTGGTATTTAGCAATACAGTATATGTAGTGATCTTTTACCGACACTGTTCAAATTAGGTCCGATCCCTTTGATTATCGAGTGGGAAATTCAGACGCCCTGTGCTTAAAAGAAATGCTGGAAATAAGTAATCATGAAAAGGATTTGCAAAGATAGACTGGTTCCTGAACTAAATCAAGACTTTCCGATGATGTATACGGGTTACTTATGTGTTTTTAAAAACAGACGCGGGAATGTGTGAAATCCGTCCATCCCCACAACGTATTGTCAACCACTCTACAATTGTATTTACTATTTATATATTTTTTCTACTGTAATTATTAATTAATCATAATACTGTGGGTATGTTGTAAAAGAGCAAACTACGTTCGTTGTACGTAAAATATATCGTCATTGACCGAGATTTATACATTATAACATCTCTGAAATTATAAGTAAATTGCACAAACTAAGTATGGCATACTTAAAATGTGAGAGCTTGTTAATAAGCAATTTATATTCATAAAAATATGTACTGGAAAATGTATTTCCAACACTTTTAACAGATAAATTTTGTGCCAACAGTGAATACCACAATGCAAGCGAGCTTTGGTTTAAAGATAGTTCTGTTCTGAGCCTGCCTGATATGGTCGAGCTTTAACGTCAGTGTAACAGTTCAACCCCCGGGGTCACAATCCGAACAAGATAGATAAAGACAAAATTTTAAAGATTTGTTGGTGTTATTGTTTTTTCAATGGCGTAGTAGTGGTTATTGTAGGTGTTTGGCGTTGGGGGACATATAGTATAAACTTCTTAGCTGGCCCAAATATAACGTACAACTAGTATAAGGCTTTCGTTAGAGTAAATAACTCATTACATTAATTATACATTTTCAAAGAAGTGCATACAGTTTTATTTTATTGTGTACATGTCAGTCAGTCGGTCGGTAGGTGGTCGTCCCGTCGGTCGGTCAGCCGGTATACCAAAGCCTGTTCGATTGATAAAATATGTCTTTAACGTCAGTTAAGCCGGGCAGTTATAATGTCCCTGCAATATGCACCCGCAAACTTTTTTCTCGAATCAGTTCAATATACGAGTACTATTATTACGTATGCTACTACTACTGCTGCTGCTGCTGCTGCAATTACCGCCGCCGCCATCACAACCCCTACCGACTACTGACGATCCTCCTCCTTATACTACTACTACCCTTTCTTATAAACATTGTTGTTGTTGTTGTTGTTGTTGTTATTATTATTATTACGTGTATCATACTATTATTGTTATTAGTGTTTAGTTCCTTTTATTATTATATTTTTATTATCAAATTTACAAACAGCAATGTCATCGACAAAATCTGTGAAGAATATGATTCTCTTGTTTACTACCATTTTGGTCAATCATATATGTCACAGTTTGAAACTGTGAGGAATAGGATCCTATTTTTCCCAGACCTGTGAGGAATATGATCTGGGAATAATAAGGTCCTACAGTGCTATAAGTGTAACATCAATATGTTTGGTTGATGATTGAAAGGTTAACATCAAACAGATTATATGGTTTTTATTGGATAGTCTCATGTTTATACTGGCGAAAATAATCCACTGGCAACAGTCTCGTTCAATTTCCGCATGTTATTTTGTCTTCTAATAAGTTTTTCAAGCAGGTGGTTTTTGATAAGATAATTCACGAATAACTCTTAACACAGTTTGAAAATGAAAGCGATTTTAATTATTTGTTATTTATTGTTTTTTTATTGTAATATTTGTAATATTATATGTCTTTGAAATACTAATGTAAAAGTGCTCACACGGCGTTTTCAAAATATGATGAGTTGTTTAGTTTAAAGCTTATATGAATCCCTCTAAAGTCCGCTCCATGGGTAGACCAGTTCTGAGTGTTGTTTTATTTATGAGAGGCATCGGGTCGAGCTTGGGATCGAACCCGCAACCTTCGGTGGAAGCGGCAAACACTCTATCCATTGAACTACCGCCCGGCGTTGTTTACATTATACATTAAAGGTATATGAGTTCATGAAAACCTGATTTATTTTGATGGAATACTAATATAGTACTGCTAGTGCTGTTGTTTAAAGTATCAATTAATGATTATCTATTGGGGACAACACTGTTACCTGATTGGACGGTGTCATTTTGTTCTTTGGTGTAAAATGTATATAATGTGAAATACTGACTTGTGTAGTAGTATTAGTAGTAGTATTAGTATTAGTAGTAGTAGTGGTAGTGGAAGCAGTAGTAATAGTAGTAGTAGTAGTAGTAGTAGTAGTAGTAGTAGTAGTAGTAGTAGTAGTAGTAGAAGTAGTAGTAGTAATAGTAGTGATAGTAGTGACACCATTTACACATACAGCGCAATAAAATACGTACAGTCAAACCTGTCTTAAGCAGCCAGTCTATGGAAAGAGCATAAGTGGCCTTTTAGGTCAGGTTTTGCTTAATGCAGGTTGATTCGCTGGAAAATAGCAAATGTGGCTGCTTAAGACAAGTGGCTGCTTAAGACGACAACTTACACAGGTTTGACTGTATACGGTGCTAAGGATTGAATCTAATTTAACTCGAAGATGCATCCAGTACCATTTCATCTTTACTTGTTCTGTTTCAACAGATACAGCAAAGAAAATTGGTTTAATATCGACAATAATGTGTTTGTTATAATGAAGAACAAATTGGTAATTCATAAAACACAAAACATAGTTTACATTATGTTAAAGAAACACCAAGAGCATTAACATTTAAGCTAATTACCCCATGCCGATGATAAGACTTTTCGTTTCATCTTTGATTTTACAGATTTGCCGAGATGCAAAACTTATAATGTGCTCGATTAACAGAAGTTGAACGTTCGATTAAAACGAGATTTCTTTTCTAATATTTCCCCTTATTCACTGATAGCGTTCCGTATTCAAAGTATTTGAACAAATTAGCTAAATATATATTGTTCGTATGTATTGTATTTGTACACACATTTATACATTACCTCATGGCAAGTAAAATTAAACACCGATTAAAATATCGCTTCTGTTACGATTTGATTGATTTGAAATTCCAAATCATTCGTAGATTATAATTTATAAATATATGCTTTGTATTCATTTTAAAACTTAACGGTGACCTCTTAGACTTTCATTGCGAGTTGCCTGACATACTGCCTTTGACCCTTTACTCCATATGCATTGTCGTGGTCTCTTTCAAATTGAAAGCATTAATTCACCACTTATAAGCAATAGGTGAATTGTGTTTATATTTACTGACAGAGTGGAAAACGGTGCAGGAAGTGTTCAGATTGCTTACGAGCAATCTGAACTCTTCCTGCACTGTTTTCCAAGGCCTTCTGTGATTGGTGCGGGAAAACGCGTATCTATGGAGTAAAGGGTTAAGACAAATATTTTTTGGCATATGATGTTAGTCGTTAGTTTCATGTTCGTAGTTCCTGTTTTGATATTCAACATGAACTCTGACTTTCTCAATCTTCAATATTAAACGGTTGCCCACTGAAATGTCGAAAAAACGGGTATCAAACTTGGGATTGCTTTATGGAGTGGTAGAGTAGTGTATAAAGCAGTGGCTGTTCATGCTATATGTTGTAGGTTCGATCCCTAACTCGGTCCGATGCCTTTCAAAAACAACACTCAGTTCTGGTTCTACACAGGAACCGGACTCGAGAGCGGTCCATATAAGCTTACAGCTTTCATCGCAATCGAAGCTGAAATAAAAATGTTTAAACTAATTGCTATAATTATTATAGTTACAAAATGGGCCTGACCAATCTCAAAGGCAACAAAGCAGCATCCGTATGTTCATCTCTTGTGTTTCTTTATCAGAAATGAAACTATTTGTAAACATCAGAAGTTGTTCCTCTAATGATTCCAAGATTCAGTGCGTTGTACTTTAGTAATTGAAAATGAACAGCTTGTTAAATTGAACGTGGACAAGATGACTGGAGAAGTAGTTTCGGCATATGGATGTGAAAGGTTAGGTCTGGTTAAACTCCAGACCATTTACCATGTGTTTGTTGACATATAAATCACTTTCGTATTTATGAAAGTGAGAGTCTGTTGGAACGGTATAACATCTATTATAAACAGTTTTAATTTTACTTAATTTTTTTCGTCTCGAAAGGTTCCTGACTGAAGTCAAGCGGTCGAGTACAAACTCATAGTTCATTCTCATCTTGAACCTCTGCTGACGTCATCTTGTGTATGAAACCATTTTTCAATAATACATACGTTTTAATTCATTGACTGATCGATAAATCAACTGACTGATTGACTGATTAAACCAAGATGAGGCTGTTTCAGCCAAGATAGCTAATAAGCACGTAACATTTTGTCGGTAAACAATGGTGGCTGAATCTTGAACCTCTGCCGATGTCAGCTTATGTATGAAATCTTAATTCCTTTAAAAAAACATTTTCTAATAATACATATGTTTTAATTCATTGATAGATCGATAAATCAACTGACTGATTGATTGATTGATTAAACCAAGACAAGGCTGTTTCAGCCAAGATAGCTAATACGCACGTAACATTTTGCCGGTGAACTATGGTGGTGGATGGATGCCTTTTCGTGTTGTTTTTTCTAGCGCGACGAAAGAATGACAGAAAGACGGCGCGACAATTGTCAAATTTATCGTACCGCTCAAGGTGAACAGTAAAGTATACTAAGTTTGATTTACTGGGTTTATATTTCTAAATAAATGTTGCAGTAAATTCCACATCAGCTTTCTGGTTTAAACGTTTGATGTCCCCTTTTACTTATAGCAAAATGATGGACTACAAGTTCTCTCAATATAAGTTATTGTCCGTCCCCTTATTGCCCGTCCCCATCTTTCGTCTCACCAGCTTTCACCAGAGATGGGCAATTGATAGCTTTTTTCTAAACATAATGTTTGAAAATAACCAATAATGATATACATGTCTATTGAAAAATAGTATTATATAAATAATAACTCAAACACACTAAAAAACACTGTTGGTAAAACATAACTAATTCTTTTCCAGAATATTTAATAACTGAAACCAGTATCGCATTATGTTTTCCTTTTTCCTTCCATAAGGTCTAATTTGTGAACCGCAGCGGTAGTCTATGTGTAAAGCGTCCGCCTCGCAACATCGATCCCTGGCCGGGTCATACCAAAGACTTTAACAATGGTACTAGAAGCTTCCTCACTTAGAGGATAGTTCTTGGTCTGTTCGGCCGGGTATCAGCATAATGTGATGGATTATGGTATCATACCAGCTCTTAGAATATTATCTTAATTAGACACTGTCGCGGCATAGCTGAACAATAGTTGAAAGCGACGGTGAACATCATACAAACAAATCAAATTCTTTCCTCACGCGGCAATGTCAAATTCGATTTTACTCATGTGCACGCTTCAAAAGAAGTAGTTCTCCCGATAACCGTATTATTATAGGGTATACTCTACAGCGACATAAAAATATGTTTGTCCTTTCAAATCAATAAAACACTGGTATACTTATTTATTTATCGTCACAGCACTAGTACAACATTAGATCTTACTAAAACATTTATATATTTTTTACAGTTTATTAAGATATACGGAAGTACCTTAGTACCACTTTAATGTACATTCCGTATTTTACCCCCTGCCAACTTATTATAAACTCAATAGCTACAACAACAGTAAATACAGCAGTTTTATCTGAGTAACAACAACAAAATGATAATGTTGCCAATTATTTTAAGAAATATTTTTAAAATGAATTTGAGTTTCAGATTATCGTATTATCCTATTTGAGTACAATCCTATTTGAGTCTATTATTTCTTACTATTGCAAAATCACAAAAATAACAATCTACGCCTGTTTCAAATACGCTAACCTTAAACTCCAAACTCGAAGTCATTTCGGGATCTTCCATGGTTCATTGGTCTAAAGAGATATCTAAAGGTTCAAAATTAGCTTGCGATCACTAAAAATATTTATAAGAAAATGTGTGCCAGTTCCTTGCGAAAGGATCAGAACCTGGTGTTTTACATTTTTAACAGTAAAACTTGTCGTTTGTTGAATACTTAGCGTCATTATTATGTCATCTTGGGCTAACAAACCACCATTCAAATTAACAACTCTTTCATGTGAGCCCGGATGGTAAACCCGCACTCGAGCACATCCATCTCCGCAAGTAACTGATAACTTTCCATCTTGAATAAGACGGTTGAGAGACAAATGACAATGACACTCAATGTTGTATATAACAATTCACAGAGACGATTGTGGGCAAGTCGGAATTCGACCTCACGGACCCTGAGTTGACAATCTGGCGCCCTACAAACATATCTAACCAGGTCCGGCTAGAACTACTGGTTGGCATAGATGTGTTGAAAAGGCATTAAAGCCTTACCTGTAAACAGTAAGAACTACATAAGTATTATTTGAGAAGAAAATAAAATAGAACGATAACATAAAGCTGCATATCACTCTTAAGAGTTTGGCAGAAAGACTTTTATTTCCGAAATCGTCATTGTTATCTTCAGCATATCAAAATTCCAATAACTTTGAAAAATCTCCCATCTTAAATAAGACTTTTAGAAGCCCATTAAACAGTTTTAGCGTTCGCATTTCAGATAGCATGCATTCGCAACATTAAATGCATACCTTAAAACTTCGTATCATTTAGATTCATGTCATTCGTGGTAAATTTTCTGCGAAAAATGACTGTTTTTGTGTGATTATACTTCTGATTGGTTATGATAAAATATTGATTTAGAAAGATTTCACAACATATATTTTCTAAAGGTGATTGAAACGCGCATAAAACAAAACATATTTTGTTAAAAATATATAAAACAGATGCTGCACGGGGCGACCTTGCCATTGTAAATCATAGGAGCAGCTATTTTATTGCTTGCAAACTATACAAAACATGCAACTGTCAATTTACATGTAAGTACTGCAGCTTATATTCTGACGTTTACAGTCGTTTTTACAGGCTCTAAACAATAAATGCTATATAAAAGTAATTGTAGAAGAATATAATACTCTCGTTCACATGCCTGCTATGTATTTCTGAAACAATTAACGATCTACAAAACACAGCGATCTAAAAGTGCACCATGTGTATTAACACTCAACAAAAGAATATGCAAAAATTTGCGTGTTGCATGCAATTGTTTGGGGCGTATGTTTCCAGCCAAAGTTTTTGTGTTTGTTTTTTGCTTTCATGAATACAATTTAACAAATAAGCTACCAGGCGATCGTTATCATTGATAAAGGTATCTTATATTCGTTTGGCCGAACCCAGTTCGCTTAATAGGCAGCGCGTCTGATTACTGATCCAGGTGTTGTTAGTTTGGATGACCCACGCCCGACCAAGTTGCCGTATTGGCTGATATACGACATTTCGATTCATTGGCATTCATCTCCCACCGCTGATTCAAGTGAGAACGTTTTCAGTTACTTGCGAAGACGAATGTGCTCGAGAACTGGTTGATCTACCAGGATCCCAGGAAAGAGTGATTAGGTTAACTGGTCGTTTGTTAAAACTATCTCTCGGTGGCATAAAAATGACACTTAAGAATCAAACAAAACTTTCGTTTAGTAAAACCAAGTTTACGACAAAGACTAAAATGTCCAATCGATTTTTTTATTTATCGCTAAAAAAATTGCCTCACTAATTCATAATATAAGTTTTTCTTTCATAGATAGTGTTTACAAAATTAAAAAGGAAACTTGTGGTGGAAACATGTGCCCTGCACAATTATATTCAGCATGAGATTGTTAATCGAAAGATTTTGATTGTCATTTAAAATGTACATGTTTTGCAAGCGCATTGTTTAAAGGGGTATCACATCTATCATATATATTTCCATATCACGAAATAATAGCGATATTTTAACACAAATAGCTTTAAATGTGTAATATTGATTATCGCTTATATAATGCAGTTTACATATATGACCTAACTCTATCTACTTTTTTATTCTAATTATATTGTTTATACCATGGAAATACGAATTTGTTATATTTTTTTGACTATTGTAACAAATGGAAGTTAAGCGTCAATATAACTAAATAGTTATGTTTTCCAAAGCCAGACTTATGCCAAGAAATTTACGTTTTGTTTTTTATTATTATAAAAAGCAAGTAAAAATCGCAAAGTCCTTATTCTATCTTGGTGTTAACTAAAAGTAGGATATTTCAGTAAAACTCAAATGGCTCTCTTTGGAAAAGCTCAAAAAGAAATTTTCAAACTGAATAAAGTCTTTAATATGGCGATAATCAACATATTAAAAATTGATAAATTTATATTATCTAAAAAGGTTTTCGGCGAATTTTTGAGATTTAGTAGCTAAAAAAATATTGAACGAGAACATACATTGTATTGTAAATGTATTTTAAAGTTAAAACGCCTGGCCAGATTAGCTTAGTTGGTTACGCGTCTGACTATCAATCCAGAGGTCGGGAGTTCGAATCCCCGCCCGGCAACAGTCTCTGTGGTGAGTGGTATACGACATTGCGTCTCATTAACATTCGTCTCTCACCGCTGATTCAAGTGGGAAATATATCAGTTACTTGCGGAGATGGGTGTGCTCGAATGCGGGTAAATCATTCTGGATCTCAGGAAACAGTGGTTATGTTAACTGATCGTCTGTTAGCTCTCGATGGCATAAAAATGACGCTAAATATTAGAGTAATCAATTCAATTAAAGTTAAAACGTACAACACAAAAAAAGTTTATAGCATATTATAGGAAATGAGAGTTACTAATACAAGACATTACAAGAGTTTTCAAATATTTATTAAAATTTTTTTGAATAGCAGTATAGATAAATACAGTAACTGCAAACTGTAATGTAAACTCTCTTCACATTACAATGAGGATAATAAAAGAACATTCTTAATGAGTCGAAGTTAGTTAATGTGCGTCAAAGAGGAAAGACAAACTAAATTTACATTTCACTGAAAAGAAAAAAAGCCTATATATCCAGTTTAAGCAAACATTTGCCTAGAAAGTTTTGGAAATAATTATAAACAAAAAATCGTGTGAATTTTAATCAATTTGTAATTTTGTATTTATTGCTATTTTTGCTATATCTCATTTAATGTCTGGCTGTCCGTTTGATATCAGTATGAATGGTATCTTTTCACATCGAATCGAACCATAAAACCCTGAATAAATATTTATCGATAAGAAGTTTTCTGTATTTCGGCAAAAGTTCGTTGAATGCCTTTTTTCTTGCTTGCTTTTCATTCAGTTCATCGTCGTTCACAAAATCTGATGCTATTTTGTCGAATTCGGACTGAAGCGATTTTAATGCATAATCAACCATGTCGTACCAAGGGTCTATTGTTTATTCCTTTTCATCCGAGTCTGATTCCATATCTGAATCGTCAGTATTAGATTCGTCGATAAGTTCTTATTCTTCAGCTCTTCCTCGGAACTATTTTCTCCGTGTATTATTTTCTTGTGCCGAAGCATATTATCTTTACGTTTATACACCTTTTTACAAAGATCACAGGCGAACATTCTCGGCGACAGCAAACTACTGAATGATTTGTTCACTTTTAATTCATATATTTATACAGTTTACACAGAACGATGAG
Source organism: Panopea generosa (assembly GCA_029582155.1). NCBI lineage: Eukaryota > Metazoa > Mollusca > Bivalvia > Adapedonta > Hiatellidae > Panopea > Panopea generosa. The sequence goes on from CM055900.1 coordinate 62,543,302, forward strand.
TTATATACAAACTATAATGAACTGTATATTACTTAAGGTAACGTGATTTATTAAATGCAAGTTTTCTGAAAATTCAACGTTCGCTGTTATTTTCTGTATTCACCTTTCGTCGTTGTTAAATAAAAACAGTGGCTTAATTGTTTATATGTCTCTGTTAAAACGTAATACGCAACTACAACGACGTGGTTCAATCTATTTCCTTCTTTTACGTTCAAACCCATCTAACGAAGTTAAATAAAAGCCGATACTCGCTCGGCCGTTTCCTTTTAAGATCGTTTGCGATAATTACAACTAATATACCGCGTTCGTTCGCCTTCGGCGATTATCGGTATCCTCCGTCAAAGAATTTGGCTAAATGTGGCCGATTTGGCAAAATGTGGCGTGGTTATTTTAAAGCAAACCTTACTACTTATATGTACACGTGTGATCACGCGCGCACACAATCATGTAAACCTCTCTCACTACACAATTATTGTGTCTTTTCTTTTGCCACGTTTACATGATTATTTCGCTTAAAACTTGCCACTACACCGGCTTTAAAAATCAAGCTGGTCAACTTACCAGCTATTTTGCATTTTTATGTGTGGATACATTCCTGTTATAAAGAAAAAATACTTAAAAAAATTCTATGTGGCATATTTTCACCGTGAAAATCCTAGACCTTATTAAATATGGAACAAAGAACACAATTCGACTGTGTGGTGAGATACATTCGCGCGTAGACACGCGAGAAAACACGTACACATTTATAAGACATAAGACATTTTAATGACTAAAACTATATACAGTTTTTTATCATCATATACATCTATATATATATATAAATTAACAAATATTGCATTACATGACAGGTATGCTAATTACTTTAAATTATTATCTGTAATAAGAGATGCTATAATCATTTCATAAAAAATATAAATATTTGTGATATCACCAAAATCATGAGAATGAACATGATAATGCACATTTTAAGAACAACATTTGGAATTGATCGCCTTATTACAAAAGCTCGGAAATACATTTATTTAAATTTAGAAATTCTCTTTTATTTGTAGATTGCAATAATGTTATAAACTTAAACATAATTGGTCTTGTGTAATAAAACTTCTCGTTATACTTCTTTCTAATTTCTTTATGGTTAAAACACATTTAAACAAAGTGAAACTCGTCTTCAATATCATAATTATGACATATCTGGCAAAGTCATTCATTTCTTTCTATTCTTTCTATCCCATATCGCTTTGTTTCAATTCTTAATGAATGTGAAGATAGTCTTAATTTAGTTAAAACACTGCGTAGTTGTTTAGTACATAGCAAATCTAAATATCTTTCATAGCCATATGTTAGTTTTATATTACTATACAACAGGTTCTATATCTATTCGTTCCACATCTACCGTTCAAGTTTGAATAAAACTTTCAATCATTCTTTCACGAAAAATCGAAAGAAAATGTTTTTCATTTACATTTGTTGGATTATCCATTACATACATAAAACCATAATTATTTAGGATGGACTTAACCTTTGAGACCCAGTTGATCAATCCTTTTTCACAATCAGCAACAGAGTTTTAATAAGCACTGCTTAAAGGCCCATCGCCGGTAGCTCCTACACACAGTATTATAGGCGGGGCTTATCACTAGCAGCCGACAAGTTTACTACAGTTATTTGATAATACTCATGCCCAACATAAGCTGTAACTACCAGCATAGCCATAGACGATACTGCCTGTTACAAGTTAACACACACTGAATTTCTTGTAAATATATTTCATTGATATTATGGAAATTAATCTAAGCAACAATGTTTCTTGTACGTGCAGGTTCCTCAGTATTATGGATTAAAATAAAGGTTTCCCCAGATTTAGTACAGCAAACACAGCACTCAAATATATTGCAATGGACATCTTATCTGCATGCATAATAAACAAAATTGCTAATTAGGTACATCCAATTTACAGTATTATGCTGGGTTACATATAACACATCTCTGGTCATGATCAAAGAGATAAAGTGAAATTATTTGGGTCAAGTTCCATGGATTAGTACATTATTTACTTAGAGAGAATGAAACTATTTATGAAAAATGGTTTATCTTATTTATTATGGACTTATAATATCAAACAGGCATACATGTTGTAATGAATTGTAAATAAATTGCTTGGACACAAGTAAAGGGCAAACAATTATTTGTGAGACAAAACATACAAAGATTGAAAAATACAGATACCCCTTTGACATAATAGAATGACCCATTCCATTTAGGTTCACAATTTCCCTGGCAAAACTTACAAATGGAAGAAAATCACGGAAATACTTTGAAGGTTTCGAGGGAACAGTTTTGTATATTATTCCATTTGTATGATTATAACGAGTGTGATTTTGAGGATCATTTAGTTACACCAGACTAGTCAATTAATGTTGATGAAAATAACTATAGTTAGAAACAGAACATACTTGCAGGAATATTTATTGTCAGATGGCAATCAGGAAAAAAATTGAGGCACAGATGGGGAAAATGATAACATGATTATTGATGCTGATGATGATGATGAAAATAAATGTGGATATTGTTTTCATGTCCGTTTATAACATTTCAACATCAGTTTTGGCTATAGGTGAATTTCCATTTCCTAACCAAAGAAACAGTCATTTACCAAAACGTAGATACAGAAAATACTGGAATATGTTTTCAAATGTAGGAGTTTGGTTCCTACTTAATTATGTAATAACAAAAGCAAAGAATATTGAACCAACCAAGATCTAAATTATGCCAAGTTGTGTTTTGAACCTAATACATGGTGCATACACATACATCCAATGCCACCTATATAGCACTAAGTGGTTTTAATTGAAGGCTGTGATATAAGAACTGTATAAACAATAAAATGACATTTATTTGCTAAAAAAACAAAAACTTAAAGTTATTTCCAAAAGTAAGCTATTGTGAATTATGGGATTCAAAACAATGATCAACCAAGGTTAGTGTGAATAGTTACTTATTTGCATCTAAATAAAAAAGCATGTATGCATGTATCTGAGATAAGCCATCAACTACAATGTATAATCATTTGTTTATAATATGAAAAAGGCAGAAATATTATGAAGATTAATCTTCCTAAACATGTAATTCACAAACTGAAAGTCAAACACATTATTCTACTCTGAGATATCAAACACTGCATGGCTCCTCAAAGTGGGTTATACACATCTCCAAGCAAGTGTTGCTGTTTACACCACGTGACAAGGGTCAGACTGGGTTCAAAATTCAAATATTTAGCAAATTTTCCTTGATATTTCAATTTTGTAAGGACTACTACTCCTTTGTTTCAGGGAGCTTTTGTGAATAAAGGGTATTTTTAAAAAGACAAAATATGTCCCTACAACTGCACTTCTTTTTGAAAATAATGACAACTTTGTTACTATGTTTTACAGAAAAACATCTCCCAATTCAACATTGTTGCAAGAAAGTGCCACCATTTGAAATTAGGCTCCTCCCATTTCTTTTTATAGAAAAGTTTGGGGTTTAAAATAATATTATCAGTTGTTGATAATCTTAAGCAGTACTTAACAATTTTAAAGTATAGAGAATTAAACATCGGATAACGCCCAAGTTCGCCGTAAATACCAGAATTGCTAGTAGTTTATTTTTCTATGTATACGTACAAAATAAAACTATGTTTTAAGTACATAAAACAGCTGTACGTTTAAGATAAAAAAATCAATTATATATCTCAATCACTGTCTATAGTAAAGGTAGACATCTGCGCCGTTCGTATTAACAAGTTAAGAAGGTATAATATTACATTTTACGTTGCTTCATTTAATCGTAGTTACAGCAAGTGATATGAAAAGCAAGATTCTTCTCATAATGAACGGTAGAAGTATCTTAATTCAATATTTAATTGATAATGTGTCAATGTTTACTCTGCGATGACAACTAAATAACGCCGCATGATTCCTGGCTTTCCAGACACGACCGTGTGCAGAACCAGGGACACACAGTGTTCAAGGTGTAAGTCACCGTTGCTTTTTGTTCTTTTTGTCTATTGTAAATACAAAAAAAATATTTGCGGAAGGATAGCTGTTCTACTGAGATTTATTTCCAGCTCTTCCTGCACCAATTTAACTGGAAATAATATATATATATAGCATGTAATGTATTGTGAATGGCTTAAATGACGCCGCAACCGTCCCCGACTCCAAAATGATATCGACGATCAGTATTAAAACATATACAATTGTATATATCCTGACAAAATACTAACATTAAAGACTTTGGTAAAACAAAGAAGACAAGCCATATATATGTTTTAAAGCGTTATGTTGTGCTATTGATGTTGTTGTTTTATTTTTCTCCTTGCCTGCGAATAGAGGGAATTTATATAAAATGTATTATTTAAGAGTAAAGTAAAATATGATTTTTTGGTGAAGTACAGAGATTTCTAAGAGAACAACATATTTGATCATTCAACCGTTACTAATGGTATGTTCAATGTTTTCAATCATAAAATACAAATAAAAAAAATGTTGGTTTCAGTAAAAATATCAAATAATTTTCACCCTTAAACTCTGCCATTGACATGCTCACTCGCGACCACACGCATACATACGCGTACCACTTTCTCACGCATTAAAATAAAACCGATATCTCACTGCCAGCAAAATATTCTCTACACTTTCTCAATAATATGTCTGTGAATAATCCTAAAATAAAAAAAAAATATTGGGTTCAGTGTATGATAATCATTTCACTCGTGAATCTGGAACATGCAACCTCAACTCGTGGCTCCGCCTATCGTGACCATACGTACCACTTCAGTGCACACTCATTGAAATAAAAATATAATTCCACTGACAACAAACTTTTATCTCTAATCCAAAACACATCATCAACCTTCTTCGCTTCTTTTATAGCAGAAAGCGGAAGTGAATATTTATCGGTTGGCAATGTGAGACTGTTTGACTATTACTACGTTCGTTTTCTTCGATTATTTTTACATACTCGTGTTTACGAGTAGTGAGTGAAAGCATACTCTTGTATACAATACTTCACCGTACTATTTATCATTTACAAATTTCAATTAAGGAGTGCCAGGAGAATATACGCATTATCACAAAATACGTGAGAAAATGTACGTATCAAATAATCAACGTTTATTAAATAGCTCCTAACATAAAGAGGAATTGGGAAAATACACCAAAAAAATGAGACGGATTTAAAAAAAACACACGTCTAGTTGATACTTTGTCATTATACTGTTTTGTTTTGCACTAGGCAACATACTAAACAAGTTTTTAACTAACTCTCCATAAAGGACTAACATTGACGAAAACATTTTTTTTCAGTTTTCGCGTCATCAATAGTTGGAATGACTTTCCCCAGGATGTTATTGCGTCCGATTCCGTAAACACCTTCAAACACAGACTATGCGGCCATTTGATCGAAATGATGAAATAATGGGACACAATCCAGAGAATATACCTAAAACTTAAACTCCCATAAAACTTGTAAATGTAAAAATGAATATTCCTATGAATATACAAGCGAAACTCGATATTTTAAGCGGTACGGGGATGCTGTGTATAGGGCATTGGCCGCTCATGTAAAATATCGAAGGTTCGATCCCGGACTCGACTCGACGTCCAGTCAAAAACAACACTCCGTACTTGTTTTACGCTGCTCTAAGACTACAGCACTTAAAAATAGAGCTGAAATGAAATAGTATAAACGAAACTCGTTATCTTCGGAGAAATTGGAATTATGTTTTCTATTTCTGATTAATGGAAAAGAAGTCATCGTTGTGACATCATTCAAATTTACACGTTTTCGAACTTTCCCAAGATGTTTAAAATCATATTAAAACAGACAGAATTGTGAATAAATAGTCTGGGGCGATCAAATACACATTATCTTAGCACTTCACCCAGTTTGTCTTATTTTCTGTCGTTTTTTTGACTTGATGGTGGGTTACATTGTGCAGTTAGCAATTAAATATTTTGCTGTTTCAACTAGTTTTTTATACTGACATGCGTAGATGATTCGAGATACCAGAGTTACATTTTATGAATACAGCCAAACCTGATTAAGCGGTCACCTCTATTGAGCAGTCACTTGTCTTAAACAGCAAAATTTTCTATTTTTCATTTCTATGCTTTCAGAGAAAATTAATCTATATAAAGCAACAATCTGTCTTAAAATGCCACTTTTATCCTTCCCCTTGACTGGCTGCTTACTACAGGTTTGACTGTAAAGTTTTTTCTTGAAATCGTCGTGACTATGGACGATCTTTACTATATCCGTGGTAAAATCCGATATAGCTGTTGATGCGATTGTTATCACGTAACGTGTACCTAATTTATTTCATATTTGTAATAAACTTAGTTCAGGTGTACTAAAATTATGATAAGGATCGATATAGCTGTTGATGCGATTGTAATCACGTAGCGTGTACCTAATTTATTTCATATTTGTAATAAACTTAGTTCAGGTGTACTAAAATTTATGATAAGGATTGATATAGCTGTCGGTGCGATTGTAATCACGTAACGTGTACCTAATTTATTTCATATTTGTAATAAACTTAGTTCAGGTGTACTAAAATTATGATAAGGATCGATATGGCTGTTGATGCGATTGTATTCACGTAACGTGTACCTAATTTATTTCATATTTGTAATAAACTTAGTTAAAGTGTACTAAAATTATGATAATAATCGATATAGCTGTTGATGCGATTGTATTCACGTAACATGTACCTAATTTATTTCATATTTGTAATAAACTTAGGTAGGTGTACTAAAATTATGATAAGGATAGATATAGCTGTTGATGCGATTGTAATCACGTAACGTGTACCTAATTTATTTCATTTTTGTAATAAACTCAGTTCAGGTGTACTAAAATTATGATAAGGATCGATATAGCTGTTGATGCGATTGTAATCACGTAACGTGTACCAAATTTATTTCATATTTGTAATAAACTTAGTCCAGGTGAACTAAAATTATGATAAGGATCGATATAGCTGTTGATGCGATTGTAATCACGTAACGTGTACCTAATTTATTTCATATTTGTAATAAACTTAGTTCAGGTGAACTAAAATTATGATAAGGATCGATATAGCTGTTGATGCGATTGTAATCACGTACCGTGTACCTAATTTATTTCATATTTGTAATAAACTCAGTTCAGGTGTACTAAAATTATGATAAGGATCGATATAGCTGTCGATGCGATTGTAATCACGTAACGTGTACCTAATTTATTTCATATTTGTAATAAACTTAGTTCAGGTGTATTAAAATTAAGATAAGGATCGATATAGCTGTCGATGCGATTGTAATCACGTAACGTGTACCTAATTTATTTCATATTTGTAATAAACTTAGTTCAGGTGTACTAAAATTATGATAAGGATCGATATAGCTGTTGATGCGATTGTAATCACGTACCGTGTACCTAATTTATTTCATATTTGTAATAAACTCAGTTCAGGTGTACTAAAATTATGATAAGGATCGATATAGCTGTCGATGCGATTGTAATCACGTAACGTGTACCTAATTTATTTCATATTTGTAATAAACTTAGTTCAGGTGTATTAAAATTAAGATAAGGATCGATATAGCTGTCGATGCGATTGTAATCACGTAACGTGTACCTAATTTATTTCATATTTGTAATAAACTCAGTTCAGGTGTACTAAAATTATGATAAGGACCGATATAGCTGTCGATGCGATTGTAATCACGTAACGTGTATCTAATTTATTTCATATTTGTAATAAACTCAGTTCAGGTGTACTAAAATTATGATAAGGATCGATATAGCTGTTGATGCGATTGTAATCACGTACCGTGTACCTAATTTATTTCATATTTGTAATAAACTTAGTTCAGGTGTACTAAAACTATGATAAGGTCCGATATAGCTGTTAATGCGATTGTATTCACATAACATTTGCCGATTTTATTTCATGTGTTATAAACTAAGCTTATATGAAAGAGATACATGGCGGTAATAAATATAACACTTAATATTGGCGGGGATTATATTTTGGTACTATTGGCGGTTGAGGCCTACAGAGCCAAAATAAAATACCACCAATAAAGATTTCGTTTTTTCACCTTCATATAATGTAGTGATAGGTAAAAGGTTTCATAAAGTAGATATCTACAGTCGTGTGTATGCTGATGCTCTTGTTCGTTTTGAAATGAAAAAGAAAACAAGAAAATGAAACAACCGATGCTAACTTAAACTAAAGATATGTATTATTCTGAAGACATCCCCCTCATTAAATACTGCAGGAAGTGTATGGGGTTGAGGGGGGGGGGGGGGGGGGGGGCAACAGTTTCCATAATCGAAAAGCATAACACAAACATATGCAGTTGATAAACGCAGAATTGAACAGGAGAATATATAATTATATAAACAGTTGGCGTGGGTAGGGACAGGGGAGGGGTCGACAACAGTTTCCATTATCGCCCATTATTAAAAACTAAATGCAAGCTTAAGTTTCGTTAAAAAAAAAACGGAAAAACATAATACCACTTGTTGATTTATCCCTTACATCTAATAGTCGTACCAAGGTTGGAGATAAGCCCTTATAATCCCTTACTAGTTGTAAAAGGAGTCTAAGGGACAATAAAGGACAAACAGACGGACGGACACACTAACACATGATAATCTGTGCGTCAGTTAGGAGGGATACATAAAGTTCATGTTAAAAAAAGACAAAAATATATGTTAAAATATATCTAACTAAATCATTTATTATTCAAGGTAAGCTATTAACACCAAATCGACAAATTTATAAGACAAAACAAATTTTACAAAAAAATAAATTAGTATGAATTATAATTTAAAATAAAGCTATTTTGATATTTTCCCTACAATCTGTATCTTCCACTCACGTTCTCCTTAAACCTGAAATGAAAATATAAACGTTACATAAGTATATATCTAATTTGGCAAAATAGAATGATAGTTTGTTGATTTCTACAAAACAAGATCACTCAGTGATACGAGCTATTTATACATTGCGTTTTATCATAACTGTTTGTCCACGTTCCAATTCAATTTATTTACACGGTTTTGCGGTTGTATGTCAGTTTTATTAAAGTAGGAAACTGAGGCATCGATAACAATATTCAAAGTGTGAGGTAGTTTGAAGTTAGTTTGATATTTGTTTTTCGTTGATCGTTATTGAAGTGTGAAACTCTTCCATATTGGAGGCTGAGAAGCTGAGATTAAGTTTTATGTTGAACATCGAAAAACGAAACAGGTCAAACTAATTTTGTTTGTCAATAGTTTATGTATGCATTTTGTTCTATGGCGACAGATTGTGTAAGCACACCATTTATATAGTTGTATACTCTTCTTTACATTTCTACATTTATCAACATCATGTGTTTGTTATGCTGGTCTAAAAGAATGTGTCTGTCTGCTTGCCTGCCTGCCTGCCTGCCTGCCTGCCTGCCTGTCTGTCTGTCTGTCTGTCTGTCTGTCTGTCTGTCTGTCTGTCTGTCTGTCTGTCTGTCTGTCTGTCTGTCTGTCTGTCTGTCTGTCTGTCTGTCTGTCTGTCTGTCTGTCTGTCTGTCTGTCTGTCTGTCTGTCTGTCTGTCTGTCTGTCTGTCTGTCTGTCTGTCTGTCTGTCTGTCTGTCTGTCTGTCTGTCTGTCTGTCTGTCTGTCTGTCTGTCTGTTTGTCAATTCAACCAATGGGGATCTTATGTCCTGAGATTGTTATGATATTGCTGAAAGATCAGGAAAAAACGATATTGACCATCATTAAAGCTTATATTAACTTTACACTAACGTACCTCGTCCCTAGGGTTTGCCGCCGGAAATACGATGTTTACTAAATCCTCCACGAGGTTGTTGTCCACAGAGTCGCAATGGAACTGACAAACTATGTCTTCTGGTGTCAAAGTCGCCTGGCAAAATACATAAAGAATTCATTAATTTGCATTTATATTTCAGTATATGATTTATGAATGAAAATCGTTGAAAATAATTACCATTTAACATTTAACTATTTATAACAACTCAATTGTCATAAAATATCACTGAGCAATCTATATAATTTATTAAAAAGCAAAAAATAAATTTGGTTTTACTGCATTCATGTAAAATAGCGATTGGGTACCATTTATCTGAATTTATTTTAGTTTTAACTTATTTATTTTACTTCGATTGTGAAATCAAGTTATTACAACTTATACAAATCACGCTCGAAGTAGAAATATTCCTACTTAACATATACGGGACAAGTGTCTTGCTCAACAAATACACCATGCACAACCGTGAGGGGAGGATCGGACCCAAGACCCACCAATCTGGGTTTGATGATCTACCACAGTACCACTATACCACGTGCTCAATATTGGATTAAGTTCAATAGTCGTGGTTCTTCTTTCGATATTCAACATTAAATAATCAATCTTCTCAACCTCCAGTATTGAAGAGTTACGGACTCAAATATCGAAATACAAATATGGAAAACAAATTTTAAACTTGCTTCTTACAGCACCATGCTTCTACTTTTGAAAGGGTAACTAACGGTGTATTGGATTTGTTTCCTTTAAAGGGTTATATGACTCTTTTAATGATCTGAAAAATTAATACTGGCTTCTTGTTACTTAAACCAGGTTTGTGACCGCATCGAAAATATATTTAACCACTCCACTGCTTCCCCACAAACTCGGGGGCGGGAGATTCATCGACGTAGAACAACGTTCATCTCAAATCGTCACAAATACTGGTCGGACGAGGAATCGAACTCACGAATCCTGTCAGACAGACAGTCAGATACGCTACTGGCGCGTTAACGGGCTCGTAATGTACATTTAAAAACAATGAAATGGAATAAGTGTTCAAGGCGAATGTTTGTTTTCCATAAACGATTCTTTCGAGTTGTGATTATGTGGAATTAACCATTAATCATTTTATATTTCCCGTTCATGGACTTAGATTTCTTAAATTAGTTTATACAATTATCAACGTTTTCTTATATCAAAAACATCTAAATTCAATCATGCGATTTGAAAATATTAAGTATCACAAATTGGTTTGGACTTAAATTATATCCCAGAACCAGAAACACATCTAGTTGCCAAACGTTCCTAACTCTGGAAATGCATGCATTAATTAAAAATTCTGATAAACTTAAATATTTACACCACCGCCGTCAATGTAACAAGACAGCCGTGACATCCGCTCATTGACGATTTCTGTTATATTTAACTGAGTAGCAATACACATCAAAAACAATTTCTTATGATAAGCAACTACGTATTTTCTTCGTTTTTCGTTTTTTTCCCCTCTCCGTGTCATGCTAGTTTGACTACAATAAAAGTGTAAGTACAGAAAGTTAGGTCACCAAAACGATCCTCGGCGGTCTGGTGATCTAAAACAACGCCTCGAGACAACTTATCCTCGTCACTGAGGACGGAGATGCGAGCCTATCTCTGTCCAAATAACTGCTTGTTAACACTTGTACAAGTTACCAGCGGAAGGACAGTTGTACTCATCTCTCTGAGATATTCCTCCAAAAATAAAACTAGACGCCATATATAGCTTGTAATAACTTTTTAAGTCATCACTGTAGCGAAAGGTTGATAAAGAGACGAACCAGCCATATCAGATATATGCCAACTACAAGCAGTGCCAGCGCGAAACATCCAGCCAAAACGAGCCGACGAAGAAATATTCGGCGTTTTTGTTCGAACTCCATCTGCGCCTTCATGTGGATGTTCATTATGTCGTATCTAATCTTCTGCCATTCGTCTCCATCCAAGTTACTATCGGGTGAAAAGAAAATATTAATTTAATATGCAATTTATGTATGTATGAATACTTATTACATTGAAATACGTGCAAGCGCTGTGTTTGTTTGTTTTCAATTAGTGGTACGTGGTATACGTGATAATAGTAAATTTACTGGGAGAAGTTCGCAGATTGAGGTTAGTTCACTATTCTGTTTCGTCTTTCGATATTCACCATGAAAATTACTCTAACCCTTACAGTCTCCAACAATGAAGAGCCAAAATGACTATCCAACTAACGTTTCATAACTGCTGGAGAAATATCATAAATTTACTAGGCGTAAGGTGTTATTTGACATGGTCAGGTGTGGAAAGTTGTTGTTAGGCCAAATACAGTAAATATGTTTTGAAAATAGAAAATAAAATATAATGGATCTATATTTAACCCACACATTTGAGTACATTGTTAATATTAAAAAAATAAATGTTATGACACATTTGTAAAGCTTAAAATAAAATATAATATAATTATATATGATGATGATGATGATGATGATGATGATGATGATGATGATGATGATGATGAAGGCAATGATGCTTAGGGAACATAGTGAATCTATATTCCATGAGGCATCAGCATGTATACAAGTGGAACAATATGCAACATGATGCACTGGAATTGATTTCCATATATGTAAAGTGATTGCGGTCACCCATCCAAGTACTAAACCCGTACTTCGTTGCTTAACTTCCAATACAGTCAGCTCATTTCAACCATGTCGCTATAAAAGCTAACTTAACAGTGATGTTGTTGTAAGTGACCTATGTACATTCACTACACTCCTACCCTCTTTAACCTTTTAAGGCTTAGCCCCAACTGCACAGTCTGTGGCTTCCCGTAGTTCATGGCCATATCCTGCCCCATCCCAAGGAAACAAAGATTCGTGCAGACGTAGGTTCGAAAGTTAATCCTCGTCGCCAAAAGTCGTTAAAGTGACAGCGGTCACCCATCTAAGTATTAACCCCGTACTTCGTTGCTTAACTTTCAATACATTCAGTGCACTTAAACCATGTCGCTATAAAATCTAGCTTAAAAGCGAGGCTGTTGTAAGTGACCTATGTACATTCACTACATAAGCAGATTGATGTGCTCTTATAAAATATATGGATATAATATGCATCTATACCTGTAATAACGCGCACCAGGGTCAGTGAACAAATTAAAGTCTACGTCAGAAAATTCGTCATCAATTGCATCCATGTACTCGTCTGTTGACCCCTTTTCTTGTAATTCGTGTATGGTGACAGCCTGTGCTTCCGATCGCATTTTATCCACGTCCTGTTTAGCATGTTCTGCCGCTAGTCGGGCAGACACCATTTTAGCCTTTGCCTCCATCCATTTTCTTTTCCGCTCATTGTACTTTTCTTCTAAACGTTTCCAGAAACTTAGCGTGTCCACATATCGTGAACGTTTAGCATTTGCCATAACGCTCATCGCTACCACACCATATATATTTGACCGATTGTCTTTGTACTCCGACATGAACGT